>JAQYXR010000016.1:0-430530 GCA_030545055.2 Neoaliturus tenellus | reverse complement strand
TTATTAACAGGGTGTCTAGTTTATTTCTCTTTCAAAATTCAAGACTAATTCCAGACTTTTTCAAGACTTCTTTAGTTTGTTCAAGACTATTGCACTACTCGACATATTAATTTCTATTTTACAAATTTATTTATATAATTGCCGCTAACATATTTGTTTTAAAATAGTAAACACATACCTTCCGTCAATCAGCTCAAATTTTATTGTTGAATATAATCACTACATGTTTTGCCGAGAATACGACATTGTCAAGTGATACAAGAACATACTATCCATTTAAGGATTGGTCAAGGATCAAAATAGACAAACTGAACTGTGTTTGTGATATGTTTTGTCTTTTTTAATCCTTGAGACCAATCCTTCGATGGATAGTATGTTCTTATATCACTTGACAATGCTGTATTCAAGGCAAAGCATGTGGTGATAATATACAACAACAAATTTGAGCTGTTCGACAGAAGGTATGTGTTTACTATTTCAATCTTCAATAGCAGTTCAGAGGATAATAAATTTTAGTCTTCAATAGCAAATCAGCGGCTAATACAATGAATCTTAATATTTTTTGTAAAAAACAAGACTATTAAAATTAAACCATAAAATTATAACTTACTAATAATAAGCAATATTAATTCTGCAACAACATTGAAAATTAAAATGTTTTGAATTAAAATAATGCACAAGTGTGTAATTCTATTTTTAATAAATACTAGCTATGTGCCTGTCCTTCGTAGGGCTGTTTAGTTTATTATTAAAATACATAATATAAATAATTCCACAAATTCAATAGTGATTTCAAATTTATAGAACACGTAAAAATTGAATATATTTGTTAATAATTAAAATGTTGCTTCTCCTTGTTTTTCTTTAGCTTGAAGGCCAATGATAGTTAACACCATTTTTATGCCATTTTTCAGCATACACTGAATCAAGAGTCAATACCAGTGTCTCCGCACGGTGGTCCCGAGCATTTACTGTGTACAGTCGCAAGCATTTTGATTGGGTTAATAAGCGTCTCCAGTCAGCAATCTTGATCAGCGTTTAAGAGCGTCTCCATAATTAAAATTTTTTATAAATTTCAAGACTAGAAGGCAAATTCAAGACTAATTCCAGACTTTTCAAGACCATTGTTAAATTCAATACTAATTCAAGACTTTCCAGATTTTCAAGACTACTAGACACCCTGATTAAGATTAAAATGCTGAATAAAATGACACCACCCGCATCTCCGGGAAAATGCGCGTTCAAAAGTTATAGAGCAAAATGTGTTAAAAAACTCAATTTTTGGATGCAAAAACTTGTGCTGCTCACCTGGTGCTGGCTATCCGACTGAGCCATCAAGACATTAATGTTTTGAGGCTTTTAACACCTTTTCATATTCTTGGGAGAAAGTATGTGTCAGTTATCTGATACCGTTTATTACAGTTCCAATCCTGTAACTACCATTTTGGTTCAACCTGACCAAGCAATGAAATGGTCTACAGTTGACAGAGGTGGAATGTGATGAAGTGCTGGGGAACTCCTCAAACAACCGTAACAATACCTGATAGGCAGGGAAGTCTCTGATATAGAAAATCAACTTCTGTGGAAAAGTTGCCTAAATAAGCTTTACAAACACAAATACTCTGACATAGTACGTAGAAGCTAAACACGCATAGCCTGCTCACATTATTTAAAGTATCATACATTATTTATATTTTTAGCCCTAAAAATCTTAAACGAATATGATAGAACCAACTAGGGGTCTTGGGGGCGGAGCCCCCGTCGAGCCGAAGGTTAGTATTTTATAATAAACTCAAATCTATTAAAAAGAAAACTATCATTTTTATTAATGTTTACTTATTATCCTAAAACGGTAAAAACATTATGTTCTGGACTGGATGTCTTTATAATATTCTATTTATAACGTTGTCAATGTTTGAACTTAGAGATTTGTTTTTTCAAAACTTGTATTAGTCCTATATAGGCTACTTTATTTGCCTTAAATAATACAATGTTTTAATGTTGTATTAATAATAATAATAAAAATTAAAAAACACATAAAAAATATTTTCTAAGACAAAATAATACTCTTGAACATTCATTATGCCTTAAGTAATATTAGGCCTAGCATTCAAACAAAAAATACCTAGAACCATTTTTTGCTTTACAATATATAAAAACAATTTATTAATTGTTGTGTCTCTTTATTTAAGTTCTTTTATTATTTAAGAGACAAAAAATTAATTGGTAGATTTAGTGAAACGTCTTTCCTGAATTGAACTCCTGCTCCTGAAACTCCTCCTGCTGTGAAACTGATTAAATCCATACGGTCAAAAATATTATTTTAATGTTTTCTGTATTTAATGTTTCATCACTGCTGAGTAGAATGCAGACTTGAAATATTTTTATAATACCACCACAATATTTATTGTAACACTGTTTTTGAACTAAACTAAATGTTACAGAGAACAATAATTTTATGTTTTTTATCAAACTTGCTATCACTTTAATTTTTACAAAATAAGTGTATTTTAAGGATTAATATATGAGAAAAAACACACGGGGTGGTTTAAAAGTTCTGGGACAACTAAAAATAAGAATAGACCAATTAAACCCTGATTATAGTTCTAGGACAGAAAAAAAATTTTTAGTATCTTTTTAGAGTGAAGATAACATAATTGTGAAATTTAAATAATATCCTTCTTAAGTGATGCATTTTGAATTTTTCATTTAATTAAATTTTAAGAGTCAACAAAATTATAGTTTGAGAACTTAATAAAATTTGGTTTAAAAATAAAACCATTATCTTTATAAAGATTTATTAAAAAACATCAAGGTTTACAAGAAATAAGTCATACACATATATCATTGTAAACATCACAGAAATGTCAGGTCATAAGCTAAACAGGGTAAGTGAATTCAACTTACAAATATATCTTTAGTCTTAACCTAAACATAAACGAGCTTTTGAAGCTTAAGAATTAAGTCTACTGAATCAAATAAATACAAATATAAGCTCTGTCACCGGTGCAAGGTGAACATGGTGGTTCCGTGGTGGAACATTCCCTTTGCTGTCAAATATTCCACCATTATCAAACAAACATTTCCAACAAAATAAAACTTCATTAAACAAATAAAAAAAAAAAAAAAAAAAAAAAAAAAAAAACTCTAATTTGTTGGAAAAAATAAAATAATTTTTTGAAGACACATAAAATTTGCCATTATTAAAAGCTAAAAAAAGTTGAGATAAAAATTTAGTAGACATTTATAAAGTTTACAAAATAAAAGTGTAAAACATACCAAAAAGTTATAAAAATAGCCTTATCAACAAATCATCAACCATTGGTCAATGACTAAATAATATAAAATCTATTCAATAAAAATACTACACAACAATATAACCGTATACCACTTGTCCAAATAAATGAAATTGATGAAAATATGTAACAGATTTGAATGTTGCTACAAAACTAAAACTATTTAGAAATAAATATGGGTAATTATATATTTTTTAAATTCCAGTATGCATTAAACTTCTTTTTTATCATGCATGAATTTTATTCAGGTAATCTGTAGTTTACTTCCTTGTCAAATTCTGAAAAAATATTAGTGGCAAAACTCATGTTATACATAGATAAACTTTTAAATTGAAATTAAAACATTACTTTACAAAATATTTTATTGTACACAATAACCTGCCACAGAAAAAAGATCACTTTGGTATATTTCAAAACATCGTTATAACAATTATACACAGTAATAAAATGTCTGTGTTTGAAAACAGTCAAACTGTTAAGATCAAATTTGTGTTGAAGGAAAATATAGCGATTGGACATAAATAATGCAATTAAGTAATTTTACACCAATAAATTTTATAGAAATATGTAAAGCTATGTATTACACAAAGTAGAAGAAATTAGTTTAAAATCTTAATAATTAAATTTACCAGATACTTGTTCAACTAACCAGCAAGGACACAAACCATTAATACTTCTGTCAGTATCTTAACCTAATGAAAGCATTATTTATAAACTCGTTGCCCTCTTGGCGTGACACCATTGCTATATCTAACACTTATTTGTTAATTGTGCGTCATCAGTAACTTAATTATGAGCTTTTTCTGGTTCATTGTCTTTTTTTAAGTAACAGTGATCTTGAAATAACCGAAGAAAGAAAATGTTTGATTTTTTATTGTGTTCGAAATTAACCCAGGAGGCAATATCATGAGTAAGTAGAAAGATTACTTAAACTATTTTTGGGAAAAGTAGTTTAAGATACTCAAATTGTGTAGAAATCGGAGTTATCGAACCTGTGACCTCTTATGTCCTTTCCTTTTGGAAATAAAACAAATTTCAGATTATAACCAGATAAAATAATTCAAACATTTGAATAAAATTGCCAGCTTTGTCAGAAAGAAAAAGTGAAAACATCATCTTTCACAATGAGCACCCTACAGTCCAAGCCTCTTCAGTTATGTAAAATTAATGTTACATAAAATCATTCCACAATGGCATAACAATGGTTGTAACTTTTCATCCTATACAGGGGCTCACCTCTAAGGGCATCAGAATCTAATAGTATTTATATATAAAACTCAAAGTCAGAATATTTACACAATATATGTATATAATATTTAGGGTGAGTCGGTGGCGTAGTGGTTAGCGCGCCGGATTTCGGGACCATGGCAGCGATGTCGTGGGTTCGAATCTGCATTCTGGCCAGTGACTTTTATCAGTACCTTTCACCTTGTACTGTAGCGGCTCACCCCCTTACTTTGTCTAATAACGATCCACGCACAGATCAAGAGTCTATGTGGACGGGGCAAAGTAAGGCAAAAAGAGGTCCGCCAACCTCTTAAAAAAAAAAAGATAATAACCAGTACGTTTACTCACACAACCATTTCTCTTCTATAGTTTATAAAAAAACTGCCCTGTTAAACGCCAGGCTGTCTTTGTAAAGATAAATTTTTAATCAACTGTGAAATTTTTCAATATGAATCTCTTTCACTAGTGAAGGCAAACAGCCAAATAATTTCTTTAAGAAAGGATTTACAGGGTGTCATTTTAGGGTGTCCGGCATGTCTTAGTGTTTGTAATTTGTATTGTTTGTTTTCATAATTTGTATTATTTTTATCTGTTATGAAACCAATTCGATATTCTATCAACACTAGTGTATTTGTTGCTCGATATCGATTAATTTAGTTTGGGTAATATTTACTGTTTACGCTTTTTAAGCATTAACCAGTGCATCCTCCAAGGTTTAAATCATAACCTCTATGGTTTGAATAGACAGATGTTCTCACTGGTGTAAATACTGTGTTTACTCGTTACAGCTGTTAACTTGAAAGATTTTAAATTTCCTCATCAATGTTAATCAAATGGAGAAATTTAAGACGTTAAGGGCTTCTAGGGCCCTTCTGGTTGGATAGATATTTACCAGTTTACTTAAGAAAAAACTTCCCACCGAGCTCTATATAATGATACCAAAATCATTAAAATTGGTTAAAAACTGTAGGTTTTTCTGTACAACTGTACTGGTTTTCAAAACGAGTATTGAAAACCAGTTACAGGAGTACAGAAGTTCATACTGTATTGATTTTCAAGAGTTCCTTGTACAAAATCCGTGTCACGTACTATAGTCCGGTTAAACAGCGGTGGCGGCTGAGGGATTAGGACGGCCGGGGAGGCCTCCCTTCTCCTCGCCAACCCTCGGTCGGCCGCTCCGGGCCTGGGCCATGAGTCACCCACTGGGCAAGAGGTGCGATTAGTACAACTTTCGTTACTTCGAAATATATTGTCATCCAAATGCCATTTTGATACCTTTATAAAATTACAAGAAAATCAAGCCCAAGAATGATGTTAATACGATAACATTGAGTATTCCAGGTCCAAAATTAAATTAAGAGTTAAAATATTTACAACCCCCGTATTAACATCGTTCTTGGGCTTAATTTTCTTGTAATTTTATGAAGGTTTCAAAAATGGCATTTAGATGACAATATATTGCGAAATAACGAAAGTTGTACTAATCGAACCTCTTGCCCAGTGGGTGACTCATGGCCCAGGCCCGGAGCGGCCGACCGAGGGTTGGCGAGGAGAAGGGAGGCCTCCCCGGCCGTCCTAATCCCTCAGCCGCCACCGCTGTTTAACCGGACTAAAAATATGTATAGATGTACATTATAAACTGTTCATGTTTATAGTTAAGGAAAATATTGGTTCATTGGCTATAGTTTACGTTGGTTGAATTAGATTCTTAACAGTCTCTTTTGATGGAGGAGACTTTCGTCCAAATTTTGTCCATGTTGTTGGGTCACTCGTTGGGTCTGAGTCAGCTCTTCTCTACATTGCTGCTGGGATTTCTCAGGATCGATGGTTTAACTCCATTGTTGAGGAGGGGCTCTTGTAAATGATTCACTTCTTTTTCTTCGTCATCTTTTGATTTGCTTCTTCTCCTGTAGGAGAGCTCATCCAATGCTGGCATTTCTACTGTATGACTTTCAATGAAAGTGCTGGGTTTAGAGTTTTCTGCAACACATACAATAGAAATATAATTCTTCATAGGAAATAAATATTCTATACATCATAAAAGGAAAAAAAAAGAACAAATGCCCACAACTTGACGTGCAATGTGCAATGGGGAGCACAGCATATTGTTTTGTGCAATATGGACAATGTGAAATACTCATACAGGGATTGAGCGTTTTATCAGAAAAAGTGATGACATCAACTGTAGTACAAATGATAACTCCTCAGAAAATATGTAGATTTCCTTATTCCTGGTTGGCAAAATATAATTTGTGATAAAATGAATTTCCACTGCAATTCTCACTTAGAGGTTTTGTTCAGGGGTAAGTTTTGGTCTGAAATGGACTTATAATGAAACTTATCATTGGTCTTTTTCACAAAAGTTTTTTTAAACCTTGGTAATGGTTTAGTTGAATAGTTATATTAGGTCCCTATAATACTTTAAAAGTTTGAAATAGTTAAAATTTTTCTCCCAGCGACATTACAAAATAACTCAATTTTCCTTACTTTTAAGATTTTTTTGTACTAATACCATTTATTTTTAATGATATATCTGGTATGACAGACTGAGATATAACTTTAATTTACAATAAAATATATATTTTACCAATAAATATAAAAGATACCTTGTGTGAAACAGGGGGATGTGGACAGATGTTTTCGGTGTTTTTATAAGGGCGAAGAAGACTCTCAATCAAAAAGTTTTAGATGAGCTATTTTAAAACTCTTAACTTACAATTATTCCCTCCCCTTTAGTCCAAGCTCTCATAGGGGAACCGAGCCTCAGGTATAGGGCGGGTCGCAGGTGGCGGATAGCGAATGCTCCATCAGATATGGTGGACAGCTGCGAATAAGGGGTAACCCAAATAAGCAGTCCCGGACCGAGGCGGCAGCACCAGAGGGCGTGGGAGGGTGATCTGTGGCGGGGTCACACTCAGCAAGTCCACATGAGCCCAATGAAAGTGCTGTGTCATGGCGAGGATGTGCCGCCATCAAATAAGCACTGCCCGTACTGCCTTGTACGATAGGGTTTGGGTACCAAAGGCTAGGAGAAGGAAACTCTGATGTAAAACCGAGGTCAGGATAGGATCTTGGAGCTGTGGTGAAAGCTGCTACCCTAGGAGAAGGTGACTCTGAACAAAAACCCCTGGTCCTCCAAGTTGGGGGTTGGACGTTGGGCCGACAACCCACTCCGGAAAAACAATTTCTTACGAATCGTAGAACTGAAGCCTCGGAAACTGGACTGGAACAAATGCCAAAGACTAGGATACGTACAAAGGACTTACGAATTGGAACTTGGAATGTTAGAACATTAGCTGTGCCTGGTGGCTGTGATATATTAGATGAAGAATTATTTAGGTATAAACTGGATATAGTAGCGTTACAAGAAACCAAATGGCCTTATGCCGGGAAAATAAATACCAAAGAATATGTGATGTATTATAGTGGTACAGATAGTGGTAGATACTATGGAGGAGTAGGTTTTGCTGTAAGAAAATATATTGCTGAATCTGTGATAGGCTTTACACCGATAAATGAAAGAGTGTGCAATCTTAGAGTAAGTGGAAAATTCAAAAATTTATCGATGTTAAGTATATATGCTCCAACAGAAGAAGCCGATGATGAAGATAAAGACAGTTTTTATGAAATACTAGAAGAAGAAATAAATAAGTTACCAAGCTACGATGTAAAATTAGTCTTAGGAGATGCTAACGCAAAGGTTGGGTTGGAAGAGAGGAGATCTGGAAGGAAATAGCAGGAAAGGAGAGCTTACATGAACTAACAAATGAGAATGGACTTAGGCTTCTGACGTTAGCCAGCTCAACAAACATGAAAATAAGTAGCACAATATTCCCTAGAAAACAAATTCACAAAGCTACTAGGATGTCTCCGGATGGGAAAACTGTTAATCAAATAGACCATGTGTTAATTGATATCAGACATGCTAGTAGTATTGTGAATGTACGAACAGTAAGAGGTGCCGAATTTGGAACGGACCATTATTTAGTACTTGTTAGGCTAAGGCAAAGAATTGACTTAAAAAGAAGGAAAGCATCAAAGAAGGAGATATTAGATACAGAGAAACTGAAGTTACCACAAATACAAAAGGAATTCAGGATTAAGTTAGAAAATAAGTTTGAAGTACTGGAAAATGAAGTTGTAGAAACATGTGTGGGAGAACCCAATCTAATTGATAATCAATGGAAGAAAATTCAAGGGACGGTGAACAATACAGTTAAAGAAGTGTGTGGTAAAAGACAGAAGATGAAGAAAAACCCATGGTTTTCAGATGAGTGTCAAACCTTAGTTAACAAAAGAAAAGAAATCAAGCTTAAATGGATTGCAAGCAGGAGAGCTGTTACCGAAGAAGATAAAAGAAAATCAGAGCAGCTTCGAGTAGAGTATCATGAAATTAATAGAAATACAAAACGAATGCTTAGATCGTGTAAAAGAAACTTCATCAATGGAAAACTGACCAAAGCAGAAAATGACAGAACCACGAACAACACCAGAGATTTTTATAGAACTATTAGGTTTTTCAAAAAGGGCTTCTCTGCAAGAGCATATGGAATAAAAGATAAAAATGGGAATCTATTAGTTGATAAAGAATCAGCAACCAAAGTATGGAAAAATTATTTTGAAGAACTTCTAAACTGTGATATATCCGGAAGGGGAAACATGGAAGAAAATTTAAGTTACCATAATGTTGAACCTAATGTTTTACCACCATCAGAGCAAGAAGTGGAAGAAGCAATTAAGCAACTCAAATGCAACAAAGCTCCTGGAGAGGATGGACTCACTTCTGAAATAATTAAAAGCGGTGGAAAAATCCTAAGGAAAGAAATTCATAAGCTAATAACAAATGTATGGAATTATGAAATCATACCAGAGGAGTGGGCAGAAGCTATAATAATTCCTTTACACAAGAAAGGTGATAAGCAGTCGTGTACTAATTATAGAGGTATCTCGCTTCTAAATACGGTATATAAAATATTTTCAAGAATATTACTAATGAGATTAAACCCATACACAGAATCATTAGTGGAAGAACAACAAGCTGGCTTTATGAAAGGCAGATCGACAATTGATCAGATATTCTTGCTAAAACAAGGAATTTCAAAGTATTATGAGTACAATAAAAATTTTTATGCGATATTCATTGATTTCAAAAAGGCATATGATAGCATAGATCGAGGAACCTTATATAAGAAAATGGAAAAATATGGCATACCAGAAAAGCTAATAAAATTAACAAGGCTATGTATTAATGATTCAAAAGCAAAGGTGAGGGTAGACGGGGAAGTATCAGAGAGTTTTCGTATGAATACAGGAGTAAGACAAGGGGATGGGTTCTCCCCCACTCTTTTTAATATAGCAATAGAAGAAGCTCTTCAAAAAGTAAAGAACTTAAAGAGAGGTATAAAGTTGGGTATAGACCTGAACATCATGGCCTTCGCAGATGATGTAGTGATATTGGCTGAAAAATCCGAAGATCTGTGTGCATTAGCTGATGAGTTTATTCAAGAATGTAAAAAAGTAGGTTTGGAGCTAAATGAAGAAAAAACTAAAATAATTAAATTTGGGCGTAATCCAAACAATAGAGGTGCAAAATTCAATATAGCCCAATACTCAGTGGAATGTGTGGAAAGCTTTAAATACCTAGGGGTAACGGTGAATAGTTCTAATGTGGAAGATAGTGAAATTCAAAGTAAGCTAGCAAATGCCAATAAATGTTTAGGTGCCTGTACAAAGCTCCTTTCATCAAGACTCCTATCATGTTGTACAAAAATAAGAATATATAAGACCATTATTCAGCCAGTGCTATTATATGGAAGTGAGACCTGGGTTCTATCCAAGAAAAATGAAGGGCGCTTAATAGTTTTTGAAAATAAAGTGTTACGCAAAATATTTGGCCCTATAAAAGATGAAGAAGAATGGCGTATTAGGAAAAACCGAGAGTTACGTGACCTATATCGGGACCCTGATGTCGTGGCTGTGATAAAAGCAAAAAGATTGGGCTGGCTGGGACATGTAATGCGAAGGGAGGAAGGGTCAAGACTGAAAGAAGTGTATAGTGCTGTACCAGCTGGAAAACGCCCTTTGGGGAGACCCAAAATGAGGTGGTGTGACCAAGTACAGAGAGATGTGAGGCAGTGTGGAGGGACAGTGGAGTTAGCGGCAGATAGAGAGGCGTGGAAGAGGTTGGTCTACGAGGCGAAGAATCGACTGAGATTTGTAGCGCCCCAGCAGTAAGTAAGTAAGTAAGTAACTTACAATTATTGAGAGTACTGTCAATAAAAATTTCACAACTCAACCACACAATACTCAACAACTTTAACTTTTAAAATTATTTTAATGATATATTTACATGCTCTCTACTTAATATTAGGCTTATATGACATTTTTGGATCAACAATGTGCCTAATTATGAAATACGGTTTGACCAAAATAATAGCCTATTTAACCCTTTGAGCTTGCATAGCTGTCAAAATGACCGGTTCGGCACTTTTTTTGCATAAAAATAGTAATTATTGGATGTCGGTAGTGTCATCCATAACTGTACTTCACACGCCTCATTCCAGGAATGCCGTGACCTACTTTCTGTCACTTCCACCCCCTCCTGACAGTCCAGTGGTAGCTTTGGTCGAGTACATGCTCGAATCGACACTGTGCGTCAATGCCAGGCTAACACTGACTACTTTCAATTATTAAGTAAACTACGGTATGCCTTTTTATCTTGTATCATCAAGTTTATTTTTTATATGAATTCACAATTAATTTATAGATATACCAAAGTTTCAGAGTTATTGGTGATTTATCCAATTTTTATTTTATAATCTTAAGCATATTTAAAAGTTCAGATATTAGTAGTATATAATTATAGGTTCGAGAGGAAATCACCCGTGACGTCAAAATGACGTAGAAGTCGCGTGCCTGCATTCTTTCCCCTCTTATCAGCAATTGACCCCAATTGACCTCAAATTAAAAACCAATTAGATAAGTGATATCAACATTCTTGACCTAGGGTTATCTGTTATCGGGGGGTTTTCCGACCTTGAGGTCAATTAGATAAGTGATATAAACATTCTTGACCTAGGGTTATCTGTTATCGGAGGGGTTTTCCGACCTTGAGGTCACACGTTTGTTTACATCGCTTATCGTAGGGGTTACCCCCGAGGTCGATGATATCAATACTATTGTTTACACTCTTTATCACCATGTGGTTTTAATCTTGCTTGTTGTAGATCACTTATATTTTTCCTAGCGTATTCTCCTCTCCTGATACTTTAAACAGATTCTCTTTAAAATTTGGCATTTTTGATAGTTTATTATTATTATTTTTTACAAGTTAATAAATTATTGAACTACATGGCTCCTACCAATTTCTGACCTCTGAATATTTAAGCTAATAATTTTCTTTGTTTTTAGTGTAAAATGTTTTCTTTGCATCCTTTATCCCCACATGGATTTAATCTTGCATGTTTGAGTGCACTCATATGTTTCTAACTATTTCTCCTCTCCTAATACCTTAAACTAATAATTTTCTTTAATTTGCGAGTAAAATGTTTTGTTTTCACCTTTTGTCACCACGTGCATTTAATTTTGCATTATTAAGTCCACTTATATTTTCCTATCGATTTCTCCTCTCCTAATACTTTAGAACAATTTTCTTTATTAACTATTTTTTTTTCTTTTATTTTTTTATTTTTACAAATCATTAAATGTTTGATATTTATGGTTCCTACCAACTTCTGATCTCTGAATACTTGAACAAATTATTTTCATTGATTTGGGTGGAAAATTTTTTAAGTTTAAAGTGCTGACAGTGAATCGGACTTTAGTTGTAAAAATTAAGATTATCACTCATTTGCGTCAAAGAGCAACGTGATTTTCTGGGTATATATACTGGTCCGAGTTTTAGTTCAACCAAGTTGTTTTCTGGGATCAACAGCTTGGTGTCTTCTCTACTACACTACTGGGTAAGTAAAAACTTAGGCTAGTAAGGGAGGCTGGAAACCTTGCGGTGTTAACTAAAGGCTTCTCTTTAAATTTAAGACTTAGGATAGTAGGGAGGCTGGAAACCTTGCGGTGTTAACTAAAGGCCTCTCTTTAAATTTAAGACTTAGGCTAGAAGGGAGGCTGGAAACCTTGCGGTGTTAACTAAAGGTCTCTCTTTTATTTAAAACTTGCTAGTAGTAACGGATATAGGAAGTTTCTTTCTAATTTAAAGACATAAATTAGTATTTGTTTAGTTACAAGACTTAGGAAAAATTATAGTAATGTTGGGGAACTTTTAAAAATTAGCGTCAATTAATATAAAAAATTAACTTAATATAACTAAAATACCAATAATAATATTTTATTTCAGTTAAATAAATTGTAAGTTTAAATCATCCTAAATAAAGGTGATTTTTAATATTGTCACTTTAAACTTTAATGAAATTATTTTATTTTTTTCAGGGATTATAAATGTCAAAATATATATTAAGCAAGGAAAGAAAATTAAATAATTTAAAGCAGACTAAATTAACTCTGTTTTATAAATCCAATCTGCGAAAATATTGTTATAAAGTACAGAATACCAAAAAATACAAACAATTGAGTCTGAATAAATTTGTTTCAGGTTAGTAATTAGACAAAATATAACTAAAAATAATATTTTTAAGAAACTTAAAATACCACTATGTATTCCAGGTAGTTACGATGGAATCTAAACTGTGCTTCAAAAGATTATCGTCTAACGCTATTCTTCCTTCAAGAGGTTCGCCTCTTGCAGCTGGGGTGGATTTGCATTCGGCCTATGATCTTATTGTTCCGGCAAGGGGTCAAGCATTAATAAAAACAGATTTGGCCGTCTTTCTGCCTGATGGTTGCTATGGGAGAATAGCGCCAAGATCGGGACTGGCTTTGGTGAATGGTATTGACGTGGGTGCGGGTGTGGTTGACAGAGACTTCACAGGAAATGTTGGAGTAATATTATTTAACCATAGAGACGAAGACTTTTATGTTTGGCAGGGGGATAGGATAGCCCAGTTAATATGCGAAAAAATTGTAATCCCAGAGCTTTTTGAAATTCGGGAAATTCCTAAAACTGCAAGGGGGGAGTCTGGTTTTGGATCTACAGGTGTAAATTAATTAAGTTATAACTAAGTCAATGTGTTATTCACAGGTGTTGGAAAACTGATATCAAAAATGGATTCCAGTCAAGCAGGACCAAGTTCTCGTGAAGATTTACCTCCTCATACTGATTTGAATGATGATGGAATGAGTGAAAGGTCAAATGAATCAACTTCAATGAATGTAAGTTCAATGGTGAGATTCATTCAGATATTTGAAAACTTGGTGTTGCTAGGACTATGTTCCTTGGAAAAGTGGGACATGACTCTATCAAAGCTAAAGATGGATCCTGATGTTGTTTCGGACAGTCATTTGTTTAATTTGTTTGTGGCTTTAAACCAGGTGTTTCAGTCTTTTTCGGCAAAAATTTATGAAAAAATCGATTCACAAGATAAACTACCGATGGTTCACAAAAATGAAATGACTTTTAATGAAATCATGGCAATTAGTGCATTTGTTTTTAAAAAGAAAATTTGGAAGGACCGATCATTTCCTGTAGACTGTGTTAACAAAATTATGAGTATTGTAGGTCGTTATCTTAGAAACCAAAATGAAAAGTTAGATGACCCTACACAAGCAAAAGCCTTAAAACGAAAAAGATCTCAAAAAACTGTAGGGAAAAAACAAAAATGCGAAGAAAAATTTTCTTCATCTTCCTCTTCTAGTTCTTCCTCTTCCTCTTCATCATCTTCATCATCAAGTGATTCAGAGTCTGATATGGATGATAAAATTGATAACTTATTTGAAACTAAAACTAAACATTCACCTCTTATTAAACAAATTTTTCAAACAAAAAAACATAAGACAACTAAGAAAATGATTACTCCTGGTGAACGTGGCCGGTTCATGATTAAGATAGAGATCACCGACGTTAAAGACTTAAAAAAATGCAAATCATCTAAGGCCTACTGGACTCAGGTTAGCAAAAAATCATTATTCTTAACTGAGGAAAAAGATGATCTGTATAAGCAAATTAGCCAAATAATGCTGAATGTAGGGGAAAAAATTAAATCAGTTCCAGGGATGGAGGTGGAGGTGTTTAAAGCAAGTAACACTAGTAATTTTAACTAAATACATTTTCTACACTTTTGGAATTTACTAAAATTACAATTAAATGTATTTCAGGAATAAATAATGAAGAGAGCAAGATATTCTCGTTAATAGTCCATATAGTTTACTAAATTATGAACAGAGCAGGATTATTGCTATTACTAGTCTATTCAGTAGAATTATTTGCTTTCAAAATGGAAATTGATGTAGCTGAAGACGTCTACGACATTAGAAGAGCACGTTCAAGATTTTCTTTAGAGTGTGGTGATGTATGTGGTAGATTTGTCGAGATAAACAATGCATTCCATGGAAATCTTAAAACATTTTACTTAAGAAATGGTGATGAAAACATTAAAGATCTTTGTTTTTTGCTAACAACTCATAAATTAAATATTATTAATTTAATTCAAAATTTATTAGCAGATTATGGAGCGTTAAAATTTAATATTATCACAGAATCTATTTACATAAAGCCACTAAGTGACGAGGCACGCATCAGAACTTTCAAGACTTCAAATCAAGCAGTGTACCAATCATCAAACATCAGCAATATCTTAGGTGATATGTTTGAAAAATTGTGTAGGGAAAATAGTGAATATGAAGGTAAAGGAAGTGGATGGACCCTCTATGCAATTGATGGACTAATGATTCGATTTTCCAGATATCGACCTTTATCAGGAAGTTCTTATATTCCACTCCCAAAGGCATTGGTCAAGAAAATGTGTATAATTAATCCTAAAAATTATAATGATAATTTTTGTTTTCAGTGGTCTATCCTTGCTAAACATGTGAACAGTTGTTCAATTGATAAAAACTATTTGTCATTAAGAAATAAGTATAATTTCAATGATATCAATTTTCCAACACCTGTGAAACAAATCAATACTTTTGAAAGGTTAAATCCAGGGGTTTCAGTAAATGTATATGGGTTAGATAAAGAAAATAAGGTATTTCCAATTAGAGTTAGTGATAGTGAGGAACATAACCATTTTGATCTACTTTTATTAACAAGTAGCAACGGAATTAAACATTATTGTTACATTAAGAATTTTTCACGATTGGTTCGATCACAAGTGTCAAAGTTTGGTAAGAAAGCAGTATTTTGTAAAAAGTGTTTTAAGCACTACCAGGGTTCTAACCGTTTGTTAAAACTAGAAGATCATAAAAAAGACTGTAAATTTAATAAACCAGCTAGGATAGTCATGCCAAATAAAAATGATGATGATACACCTCCAGTATTAAAATTTAATAACTTTCATCACAGTTTAAAAGTGCCAATAGTTGTTTATAGCGATTTTGAGTGTTTACTTGAGAAAGTAAACCAGAAAGATTCAAAATACACTACTGTAAATGAAATTCATGTTCCAATGAGTTTTTGCTACTATGTTGTGTATGACGAAAGTCAGCTCCCTGAAAACATAGTAAGAAGTTTACCTAATGAACCAATTGTTTATAGCGGTAGGGATGCAGCTTCAAAATTCATGGAGTATCTGATTTCTTTAGCAAATCTTATTGGAGATCTAGTAAATGTTAACATATCCATGTGTCCTCTAACTGATGAAGAACAATCTAGATTTAACAATGCTACCCATTGTGAATTATGTAATTCAGAGTTTACTTTAATCAATTCACCTGTCAGAGACCATTGTCATCTAAGTGGAAAGTTTAGGTCTGTTTTATGTAACTCTTGTAATTTAAAAAGACAAAATCAGAAGTTTCTTCCAGTTTATTTACATGGAGGGTCAAAATATGATAATCATTTTATTGTTAAACAATTGGGATGTGACCAACGTGATATCGATTTAATTCCTAATTCAAATGAAAAGTATGTATCGTTTTCAAAGAAAACTTCTGGGGGATTAAAACTCAGGTTCCTTGATAGTTTTAGATATTTAAGTGCAAGTTTATCAGAGTTAGCAAATAATATGCCAAAAGAAAAGTTTAAGCAAACTCGTTTGTTTTTTGATGAATCCGATATCCCGTTGGTAACAAGGAAAGGGGTTTATCCGTACGAGTATACAGACTCATGGGAAAAATTGTTAGACACGACTTTACCACCTAAGGAATATTTTTATAATAGTATGACTGAAGAAAATATAAGTGATATTGATTATGAACATGCCTGTACAGTATGGGAACATTTTGGATGTAACACATTGGATGACTATTCAAAACTATATTTAAGAACTGATGTATTGATTCTTGCAGATGTCTTTGAAAGTTTCCGTGATCTGTGTTTAGATAATTACCAGCTGGATCCTTGTCATTATTTTACTCTTCCTTCATTGACTTGGGATGCAATGTTAAAATTCACAAAAGTAGAACTTGAGTTACTAACGTCCTATGATAAATACATGTTTATAGAACGAGGTATCAGAGGAGGAATCACATCGTGTATAAAAAGATATGCTAAAGCTAATAATCCTCATGTTGAGAATTATGATGAAAACAATGACATTTCCTACATAACTTACATAGATGCGAATAATTTATATGGTTGGGCTATGTCTGGTTATATGCCGAAAGATGGGTTTAAATGGTTGAATAAAAAACAGATAGAATTGTTTGATGTATGCTCGGTACCTAATGACTCTCCCACCGGGTTTATAGTTGAATGTGATGTTTTCTATCCTAGCTATCTTCACGATTCTCACAATGATCTCCCATTTCTTCCAAACTCTGATTTTCCCAAGGGTTCTAAAGTTAAGAAATTGTTAACTACATTGCATGACAAAACTAGATATGTTTGTCATTATGTTAATTTAAAACAGGCTCTTGAAAATGGACTTGTATTGAAAAAAATACATAGAGTAATGAGTTTTAACCAGAGTCCATGGTTAAAACCTTATATTGATTTTAACACTGAAAAAAGAAAACTTGCTAAAAATAATTTTGAAAAAGATTTCTATAAGTTACTAAATAATTCAATGTTTGGGAAATCCATTGAAAATGTTAGAAACAGAACTAATTTAGAACTAGTCAGTTCAGAAAAAAAACTGTACAAGATGATATCAAAACCTAATTTTAAGAACAGAATAATATATAACAAATCGTTGAGTGCAGTTGAATGTTCAAGGGAGAAAGTTTTGTTTAATAAACCAATCTATGTTGGCTTCACATGTCTTGAGCTTAGTAAATACCACATGTATAATTTTCACTATAATGTTATAAAACAGTACTATGGCGATAAGGTATCAATTCTATATATTGATACTGACTCTTTTTTTTATTTAATACATACTAATGACCTGTATAAGGATTTTCAGGACCCAAAACTGGGGATTCATCTGGATTTGAGTGATTATCCGATAGATCATAAATGTTTCTCTTTGAAAAACAAAAAAACACTAGGGAAATTTAAAGATGAATGTTTGGGTATTGTTGTAGTTGAGTTTATTGGTCTTAGACCTAAACTATATACATTTAAAACTATGAATGATGAATTTTTAGAGAAAATCCAAAAACTAAGTTTACGTAAAGCTAAAGGAGTAACAAAACCTGTAGTAAAAAATCATATTACATTTAATGATTACAAGACTTGTTTGTTTGAAAATATTAAAATGAGAAAAAATATGAGACTGTTTAGATCAAGAAAGCACAATGTACAAACAATTACTGTCAATAAATTAGCACTGAGTTGTGATGACAACAAACGTTACATTTGTGATGATGGGATTCACACACTGGCCTATGGTCATTTTAAACTTGAAAATACTTTAAATTAATTCTCATTACTGTGCTTTGTTTTTTTTTTTTTTCTCACTTTAAATTAAAATGTTAATCATAATTTTTATACAATTGTACTAGCCTATAGTCTAATGCTTTAAATTAATTCTCAGTACTGTGCTTTGTCATTTTTTCTCAATAAATTGAAATGTTAATAATTATCATTCTTATACAATTGTATATGTAAATATGTAAATAAATGTTATTGTTCAATAAAATACTTGAGTTTTAATTTTTTCCTGAGTCCATTTTAGTTAAGGGGAAAAAAGAAAAAACATAAAATTTTATACACATTTTATTATAATCACATAATTTTTTTCACAATACCAGATAATGGTAAATACTGTATAAGAGCATCATGAATAATGAGACAGTAAGCTGATGTATTAGCAGGTATATCCGCTGATGTTTCAATATCAATACGTATGTCTAGAGATCCAGTTTTTATTGTTTCACATTGTTTTGAACAATCAATTACATATAATGGGGTTTTAGCAAGATATGTCTCTTTATCAAGACATGGTTGATCATCTACTCCACTGTAGTATGAAGATTGAAATTTTGAATAAAAATCATAAATAAGAGATTTATTGCCATTTACATTATCATACGGATAGTATTTAGAATTTAAATACAATTTAATATTTTCAAGATTACAAAAATCAAAATGTGAAGCATTTTTGTTTGATTTGTCTTTTCTATCAGTTTGGAATCCTACAACAATATAACGTGGTTTTTCCATCATTGAGCTGGCCTTTACAGTCCAAGAATGTTGTTTACCAGCTGGGAGTGATGGGTATTCATAAAGCTGCCATTTCCTGAATGGTAAAGATAATGGTTGGTCTCTATCAGTAATTTTTAATAAAGAGAGTTTTATGTTATCTTCAACCCGTACATAGGGTATTTTCCAAACAACCTTATCTAAAACAATTTTAATATCATGCAAGGATGCTGCTGATTGGAAAATAGCATTTTTATCAGTAGAAGAACGTAACAGAACTAGTTCTTGTTTAACATTTAGTAAAATATGGCTGTAATCTTCAGCGAATCCAATGAGTAACTTTAGTGGTACACAGAAAGAAAACTGTGTTTTTTCATCGAGTACAGATGCAGTGGTGATTTTCCATCCAGCATTTTCCATCCAGTTTACATCACCTGGACGAGCCGTGAGTATATTCTTCATTGTAGTT
The DNA here is from genome assembly GCA_030545055.2 of Neoaliturus tenellus. Lineage (NCBI taxonomy): Eukaryota > Metazoa > Arthropoda > Insecta > Hemiptera > Cicadellidae > Neoaliturus > Neoaliturus tenellus. The sequence continues at coordinate 410,942 of JAQYXR010000016.1, read as the reverse complement.
GTAATTCCCACATTTTTAACTCGGTCTATTTCGGTTCCGCACAGTTCATATCTTATTTCATCAAACAAAAATGCCATGGCATTATTAACTAATTCCGTTGTAGTATCATTTTGATTATCAGCTGCCTTAACTATTTTACCTTCAATTAATAAAAAACTCTTGCTCGGTAAAGTATAAACATCTTGTTGATGAACTGGTATTCTAATTTCATCACTATTTTTTAACGAATTTGATGAATATGGTGTGTGACTGTGATATTCTAGTTCACTTATAGAATCATCATATGTTACATTATCAGTTATATCTAAAATTCGAGCCATTTTATTTATCAAATAATCCTAATGATTTCAAAAATATAAGATTTCTTAATGTTAACGGTTTGAATGCTTTGTTAGTACTGTCTTGAGTTCCAGACTTTGATGTCTTATATGCTTGAACTCTCCTCGAAGAACTTATTTTTGACAAATGAGTATTGAAAACTAAACCCATTTTTAACACCGTATTTTTTCTCTTATATAAACTCTTAAATTAATATTTTCACCACGAAAGTTTACTAGATTCCCCTCTTGATCTTCCAATCTAATAGTGAATTCTGAAAGACTAGTTTGCTTAAATATGGGAAGATAAATTATGGATTTTGGTATTTCAACAATTTTGAATCCAGGTCCAACTAAAGGGTAAAACTCATGCAACACATGTCCTTCAATTCCATCTCTATAAGATCCTCTAATAATATTACATGTGATTCGTATGACATCAACTTTATTAATGGATACCTGGTTTGGAGATATATGCCATTTATTAGCTTCAAGTATATTTTTATCTTTAAATCCAAGTAATGGTCCAATATTTGATTGCTGTGCAAAGTCAATCTTTTCAGAACAGAGTATTTCACTTTTTAATGTGTTGTTGTTTGCTATCAGTTCAAATGTTACAGTAGGATAATTCTCTTTAAGTTCTTTAGTTATATATTTATTAATATCTGATATTTCATAAGATCCTGTAGGTAAAGATATTTTTATGTCATTTCCAATGTATAACATATTGTTAATATTTTGTTCCACATTTGGAATAGAGTTGTATGTCATTAAATCGAGAAATCCCATTTCCCATTCTTCTGATGATGATAAATCCAGTGGAGGAAATAATGTGCATTTTAAATGCGATTTATTTCCTGTAATACAAATCATCTTCTAATTGCTAAGAAATCTAAACACAAGTGTCCACAATTGACGGTATTATTTTTTTGTTTAGGAAAATAATTGTATCGAATTAAAACCTTATGATCACCACTATTAAAATATTTTTGCAGCTCAATTGGTGGTTTTAAATTTCCAAAACTATCAAAGTATTCTACATCAAAGCCTTCCTTAAAATAACACACCCAGTGCGTACCATCGCCTTTTATACTGTCTAAATTGATAATAGCAGATTCATTCTCATTTATCTTTATTGGCAAAGCATCTCTCATAAAAACACCTCTAAAGTAAGGTAATTTTAACTGATTAGCACACTTAAGAATATCAAAATTACTTAATGGTTTTTCAGGAAGTTTCTGAATTACTTCCGATGAATACATTTTTTTTTACTACCAGAACCAGAATAGGGTTTTAAATATAAACCTTTGCCTTTTTGTGTATTCTTTTTACAATTACATTTTGCTCTCTTCAAACTTTGAGTTTTCTTTTTTCTTGTTTGTTTTTTCTTTTTGGTTTGTTGTCTTTTCCCTCCACCAAACTTAGATTTAGCTTTCATGATGTTTGTAATCGTCCACGCTGCAGATTTTTCAGCTAAACTCGAATCTGACGCCTTGAATCGTTCCCAAGCCCTCTCAGCTAAAATCTTGTCGGCAAATGATCTATTTTTTGTGTCTTCAAATTTTGAATATGCTATATCATGTTCCTTACATGCGGCATCCAGTTTATTGATTCCGGGATCACCACGAGCTAGTCTTTTCTTTAAATTAGTGCCAGGTCCACAATATTGATACCCCGGTATATGTAGTTCTACAGGTAAAATGTCTATAGCACGATTAATAACATTTCCAACAGCGTTTTTGATTGATCCTAACAGCCCGCGACCTCGAACACTACTGACTCTATGTGAATTCATTTCTCAGTATTAATTTTATTTTGAGCTTCAACAACTGGTTTATTATGCTCTTTATTCCCCGGTTCATCCCTAACTGAAAAGATATCGTTCCAATCAAGCCTTTTTCTATTGTCAATTATAAAGTCTATCCATTCTTTTTTAGATTTTTTCTTTCTTTTTTTATGCAATTGATTATAAATTGCATACGTTAATTCAGCGACAGACTCAATAAAATATATAAAGTTTACAGCATCATATAGATGTTTTGGTTTAGATAAATTTGCTATAGTTGCACTGTTTGCATTAAACTCATTTTTTTCATTTTTTATTAATGACTGTTTTAACAAATGTTGTATGTCACTTGTTTTATCTTCAATCTTTTTATCAACTGTAGTCAAACAATTACTAACAGATGTTTGTAACGTTTGTAAATTAACACAGTCAAATGAGTCAGTTGCATTTGCAACATTACACAGTTTCTTTTTTTCAATATCATAATTGCCATCTGGTGTATGTTCAAAACCCTCGCCTTTAGGTCCTCTTAAACACTGAGCAATATTTAAATGACGTCCAAATTTATCAACACTCATAATGCACGTATGATCTAAACAAAGGTAACTAAAAGAATGATCAAAACTTTATACCATCAAAATATATATTTATTCAGTTTTTACATTACTTATCTGTTTAGCTAAAACAGGTTTCATTTCATTGAGTTCTTCCATTATGGAATTTATTTCATCTGTATGTGCAGTATTCCCTGCTTGCTGAGATGCTAGTAAAACTCGTAATCTATCTACAATTTCATTTGGATCATCATAATATATATATTTAGGCTGAGCGTTTGAAAGCAATATCCCACTTCCACTAGTAGCTCTACTTAATATATCGGGATAAGTCATCATATCTTGCTGGGTTTGAAATTCAGGATTAATATTTCTATTTACCAAATGTGAAATTATATTCTTGTATTTCATCCCTCTATTTGATTTTATTCTTCCCATACTTGAATAATTTACTCTGTGAGCGTTGGTTGTCAGCAAAATCTGTAGATAAACATCTAAATCTTCCTTAGAATAAATATAATCGTTTGGTATGTTCATAAATATTAACTCATATAACCCGGGTGTTCCGTTATATCGGGTTCCATCAATAATTAAATCATTATCGTCAATTTCTATTGCTTTATTACCAATCATCCATGAATCCCCTTCAACCCGGACTCCATAGTTAAAATCTATATTTTTACCACCCTGTATAAGTTTAAGAAAATAATCTCTTGCAATTTTTCCTTTGAAGTTTTTTTCAACAAATTCTCTTGCCTGCTTTTTCCCTTGCGGAGTTTTTATTAATTCTTCTCCACTTATATGAGTTTCATAAACTTCCTCTCTTTGTGGAGTATGAACTGATATTGGCTCCACAATCATGTCATCTTCAATGTTTTCCATTTCAGACGTTTCCATATTGGAATGATGACTTGCTATCCTTTTAGGAGTGGGTTGATTTTCACTCTCTTCACCATACTCATAATCGCTTTCAAAATCGGGTTGTAGCGGTTGGTTATTTTTTTGCTTTCTCTTAACACCTTGCAATGGGTTTGGAATATACCTTTTAGCAGGTAATGTTTCATCAATACTGATAATTTTTCTTTTCAGTTTTTTTCCTACTTGTTGTAATGGTTGAGTTTCATCCGATGCTTCTAGCTCTGGATCTGTTGTTCTTTGTTCCTCAACCAAAAGCTTTAATGGTCCAGAGATAGGCTTAAGTTTATTTTCCCACATTTCTTCATTTTCTAATATATCCCGTTTTAGTGATCGATGTTTCTGTTTAATATTCTTTCTCAGTTCTGTGATTTCTTTTATAATATCTTCTTTTGTCATCTCAGAAAATGGAGGTTCGTTAACTTGTTCAGTCATCTTGACAGTTTCAAGTGTGAAATTATACTAAATATCCATATAGAAATAAACAAACTTTATTACACCTCCCCTCCATCATAACATTATAGCTTAACAAACATATCAAAACCCGATCGATATCGACCTTTGTTAAGTTCACGGGTTTTATCTATGACAATAAATTTGTTATTGCCTTTATTCCAAACTTCAGAACATATATGTTTGAACTGAGTGAAGCTCATATCCGGAATCACATGATCATTGTATATGTGATTTAAATTTCTTTCATCTTGCTTAAAAGCTATAATAAAATTCGTGTTATCCCTCACCAATTGTTTAGGAATAAAACTGTATGTTTGACAAATGTAAAAAGTATCAATATTCTTATGTCTCCCCATTGAAAAATAGTTTTTTATATGTTCTTGTTTTCCACAAGCAACGTCATCAAATATCATTATTGAATTATGATTTATTTCATTTGGGTGTGGAACTTCATCATTTTCAGAATATGAATAGTATCCTATTTCTGGAATTTTATTCAAAACACAATTCAGTAGAACATATTTAGGTTGATATAATGATTTTGAAAATATATATATATTTTCAAAGTGTAAACCTTGTGGAGAAAATATTAGATTCAATACCAAATTAGTTTTCCCACAATTTGAGGGGCCACAGACTATGCATCTCATATTATCGGGAAATAACTTTCCATGTCGTCTTTTTTGTTTCTTACACCTCTTGCCTAATATATCTAAATTAACTATAGGTAACGTAGTTTTTTGTTTGATAAACCTCATTGTACTAGGTCTTTAATATCAATCCAACTATCATGTGATTTATCAAATCCTAGCCAACGAACTAATGCTCTGTCTCCTCTTCTTCTAATAACCTTTTCAATCAAGTATGTATCACTGAAACGAGTTTTACTTAATTCTTGCTCATAGAATCCACCTTTAATAATTTCTCCTCTATCGTCTTTCAAAATATAAGTGACCGGATTAGTAAGCTGTACTTTTATTACTGTAAATATTTCATTACTCCATCTAGGCCAGTAACCCTTAGAAAAATCTGCCTGCTTTCGACTTATCCTTACACGATCACCTACTTTAAACTTTCTGTTAAACTTGTATATTTTTCTATCTTTATTAATTTTTAACAATATATTTCTTTCATTATGTTTAGTAACATCAATTGGTTTGACACCTATTGTACGATGAACAGTGTTGTTATACGTGAAAACTAACTTTTCAAGTAAATTTAACCAACGATAACTTCCCTGTTCACTAAATATTCTCCACATTTTACTTTTAAGTGTACGATTAAACCTTTCAACAATTGATGCTTTTTTCTCAGAAAAAGTGTGATAATGATTTATATTGTATTTCTTTAACATTGATATTACATTAGAATTAAAGAATTCAGTACCTTGATCCGTTTGGAAATGTTTCATGGGATGTTTTTGTAATAAAGGTTCAAGTGACTTTGCAATTTCATGTCCACTTTTAGTTTTCAACGGTACTGCAATTCCAAATTTAGTAAAACAGTTAATTATTGTCAATATATATTTATAACCATTATTTTGTCTTGAAAAACGTGACATATCTACTAAATCAGCCTGATACAAATCATGAATTCCTTTTAATTCAACAAATCTTGTGGGGAAATTTTTCCGTGCTTGTTTATGTAACTCATTTGCTATACCTGCTCTTATGCTCTTATATGTTGTCATCTTAAAGTCTAAAAGGAAATGATAACTATTTAGTTAAGTTTTATATAAGTAAACTTTATTGATACATCAATTTTAGTTATTTCAAAAGTTTACAATATGGTGAAGCTTTTTTATGTTCTTCATCTGGTCTATCTTCAGGATCCCAGTGATCCAGGATGATTCCACAGCTTATACATGCTGTTGCATCTTCAACACCAGTATAGTAGAATCCACTTTTAACCATTTCATTAATGTTCGGGAATCCTTTTGGCCATGACAAAAAAGTTTCTTTCATCATTTTTTCAGTTTCATTTACGGATGACTTGTATTTACAATAATTATTATAATCACCGTCAATGTATTCATTCATTTTACAGTCAGGATTCGCAACTTTATGAATAAAATTTAAATGTTTTAAAGATAGTCTTGCGATACTTGATTTCCAACCACACCCACAACATATAACTTCTTCAAAACACTTTGTTCTATAAAATCCGGAGTTCACAAGGTCTTCTCTGGTGACTGTAAAGAAACTGGAACAACTTGAATCATAGTCAGATAACAACCATGTCGATGATGATGATGATGATGATGCTGATGAAGAGTCCATTGGTGATCAATCAAATCTAATGAATGTTGTTCAACGATGTGTAATTCTTAGCACGTCATTTCATTATCATTACACTTTAAACTTTGAACTTTGTTACATAATTCTATTATACAAGGCGGGCAATGTTTCCTTTTAGGGATAGATCCATCTGAATCTTTGTAATGTTCAACACATCTCATATTCAATAATATTGAGTCATCTTTTTTAAGATTTTCAGGAAGTTTTTCATAAATTTGATCAATATTCTCATAATGATTCAGGATAAATTCCTTAGGTAAATACTTGATGAGATCTGTGCTCATATATGTATAACCCTTCTTATAACATTCTTTTATAGCTGTATTTATAAGCTCAAAGCGTTGTTCAAACAGTTTTTCTAATTTAAACCATTGCAATAAAACTTGAACATTAATATGAGCACAATTCTGTGGATTGTGAAGAAAATTGCATGGTTTCAGTAAGTGCATGTTGTAAAACTTTGATTTTAAATCACTTAGTCTTGGACATCCTAGCTCTTCAAGATCGATGATGTTTACATTTAAGTCTGATAACAAACTAGCTATACATTTTGCTTTCTCCTTTCCTTTCACATATACATTGCCCTGTATTTTGAGATTAAGAAAAATGTCTTTTAATTTATTATATTCCTTAAAGCCTGTACTCCAAAAAATACCGTGATGAAACTTTTCCAGCCATAATACCTGTTTCTGAACATTGTAAGGCAACACATTAAAATCACAAGGGGGTTGAAAAAGATGAAGTTCATACACTTGAGAATTGGTAGAAATAAGAGCAAGCTCTTTCACAATAAATTCATTGGTAACACTTTTAAAACCTTGAATATCGATTATAAACTCCATCTCCGTGAACAGCACTCGGCTGTGTCAAGATCAAAACTGGCTAGAATTGCTTCAAGTCATTTTATTACTGAAATATATTACATAATTTTTATTTATAGCTCTGTTCAAAGTTTAAATATTTAGATAAAAAAACCTGAATCAACAAGGATAACTTCAATAAAACACTTTTGATTTTCAAATAAAAAAATTTATTCAAATATTAGTCATTCAATAGTTCTCTCACAAAATGTTTATCCATGTCTTCACGACTACACGTGACCTTAGAATCTTGAGTCGGCCCACTGCTGTAAGATGATGAAGAATAAACGGTCTGAGCTTTATACCATTTGACATCACCTGGAGTGTAAGAGGTTGAAGAAACAAATCCATTCTGAACCGGTCGTCTCTCTCCCCTTTGTCGATTATAATACTCTTCATGGGGTCGTGAAAAATCTAAGTAGAGGTTATTTCTTGATCCAGATGCTTGCTGTCTTTCACCCTGTTCTCGCTGTTGATGATCTCGTGGTCGTGACATTTTAAAGACTAAGCTTAATGATCTATCTACAAGTTTGGATATTGATAATTGAAACGTTTGTAAAATTCTTTATCTATATTACTGATAACCTTTTTAAATTCAGTCCACCTCTCTATATCCATTGCAACACTTTCTCTTCCATCTGGCGACTCTCCAATAATAAAAAATATGGTACTTGAGCAATTATTTTTAAACATAACTTTCATATTATGTGTTATAACAAATTCACTTATAAAACCCATCTTAATATCTGCAGGATACTGGTAGTTCACCCTTTTATTAAACTCTTGATCTATATCACTGATTGCTTTCATAAATTCGGTCCATCTATCTACATCCATTGAAACACTTTTACTACAAGTGGGCAAATCTTCAGTCAGTAAAATTTTAGTATTTAATCTAACATTTTCAAATTTTACTTTCAAATCATGCATTATAATAATTTCTCTTTGAAATTCCATTGTGTGAACAGATAAACAATGTATTAGTTATTGTTCGTTTATACTAATAAACCCTCAGTGTATCCCGGTCTTTTATAAACTATTTGACGAAACACGTGACCTAATAGTGTAGAATCAGGTATATTTGCATATGCTAGCAAAATCTTAAATAAGCGTACTTTTCCTCGCATGATGACGTTTGTTTGAATTCCGCTTATCAAATTCTTCATTAATTTTTGTGAAAATGTCTTTAAACTTGATCCATTTTTCAGTTTTAAATTGCATAACCTGATCATTCAGTTTTATATTAACAAAAATATCCTCACCATCTTCATTGACTAACACTTTGAAATCATCACTAATCGGAAATAGTTTTTCTTTATTAGAATCAAATCTCGAAACAAATTCCTCATCTATAGTATGAAGCAAAGGTTTGAGTTTCTCCCAAGCATCAGCGTTGATCACTATTGTTTGACCATTCACTTCAAAAGCTATATACGTGTCTTTGTTGAATTCTCTCACAAGAACCCTAAAATTATTACATACTGTGAACAACCTCTCGTTCTCCATAATGACTTTATTTTACAACGGAATAGATCCTCACCCTACGGTAGAATAATGGTAAATAAATTGTAAAAAGCACAAATCGTTGTTAAAACAGCTTAAAACCACGTGACAGCAACATGACAATAAACGCTAAATCATTTCAACGGTCAATTTCTCGCGGATTTTGTCAGAGATCAACTTTGTACAGTGCCAAAGTATTAGCTTCATAAGTCAATGTAGGGAAAAGGCATTGTTCAAAGTTGATCTCTTTTTACTGAAACTTTTTGCTCGGTAAACTTCAAAATAATTAAATATTATTGTTAACTTTTGTTTCCGATAGATGGCTTGACAGTCGAGCAAGACTACTAGCACACTCTGTTTGAAAAATAAATAAACAGCAATCAAAACAAAACCACATGGTAATAAAAAGTGTAAACAATAGTATTGATATCATCGACCTCGGAGGTCGGAAAACCCCCGATAAGCGATGTAAACAAACGTGTGACCTCAAGGTCGGAAAACCCCTCCGATAACAGATAACCCTAGGTCAAGAATGTTTATATCACTTATCTAATTGACCTCAAGGTCGGAAAACCCCCCGATAACAGATAACCCTAGGTCAAGAATGTTGATATCACTTATCTAATTGGTTTTTAATTTGAGGTCAATTGGGGTCAATTGCTGATAAGAGGGGAAAGAATGCAGACACGCGACTTCTACGTCATTTTGACGTCACGGGTGATTTCCTCTCGAACCTATAATTATATACTACTCATCATTTCCTCGAAAAGCTTGAAATTCAATTATACCTCTTTTAACTTCCATTATATGTGGCACATTAGAAAACGAAACCCGTTTGTTCATGATGAAGTCTCGTCAGCAACTGACTTGTATTACAAACACGATTGTTCTTCTTTAACTTCTTGCGCTTCTTCGTCGATATTAAAGTTGGTGTGATAGTTGTTCAATTGTCTCCACATATCCACTTCTTGAGGTATTCGATTAAAAATTGAAGTATCCACGGGACCGTATAAAATTGGAACGAAAGGTTGTCTGTCCAATGTATCAATTAGATAGTCTTTGATTATTGCACTTGAAAATATTAGTTGTTTCAAATATCTGGTGACGGGACTCTCTTCAAACAACCTGCATTTATACACGTTCCCCCACCTAGTTATAACCCCCCACTCTTTTCCCCCTCTCCTTTATATGTGGAAGGGGTATTATGGTTTGAATGCACGATACTTAATAAATTCAAACAAACACTGTGCACAAATGTCACAAATTTTTTTACATGTTTCGAATGTCATTATTTGACCTTTTACAAGATGAACTAACCTACCTCCATCATCTTGGAATTGTTCAAAATCTAAAACAGACGCTTTTCCACAATCATGACACATTTTTGTACCATCTTTAAAAGTATAAGCAAGATAGATAGCAAATCCATAATTGTCTTTCTTAAATTCAATGAGCATTTCACGAATTGCTTTAGGTATTTCACACTCGTTTGATCTCATGATGTAATGGTAAAGAAACCCATTATTGATAATTTCTTGTAAACACAGAACCAACAACCTATCCATCGTGTTAGACTTATACTGATAGTTACATCTAAACCCTTTTTCTTATATGATTTTTCCCCCACCACTTTTATATAGGTCAAGGTCATTGTATATCAAGCGAGAACTGGGAATAGATCACTAAGTGGCATGTTATTTCATTTCCACAAAGTGATCTATTCCCCATTCTCTAAGAAGATTGTTGATAATTTAGATTCCTAATATTTCTTTTCCTTTTTCTTCACCTTTTTGAACTGTAGTATAACCAGACATGTGTGATATTAGTTTCTTCATTTCTCGATTTTCCATTTCCAATTTCTTCAATTTTAAATCTCTTGCTTCGACTTGTAGTTTTAAATACTTGATGTAACTTCCAGCCCAGTGTAGGGTTTTCAATTTTGGTGCTCCCATTGCAATTCCAGGTATTTGAAATTGTAGTCGATTGAACTCCATGTTCATATCTTGTCGGTTTTGTTTTTTATTTTCTAGTCTTTTCAATTTTTGATTCTCCCTGAACGAAGAGGTTGGATCACAAGGAATATGACGAAACATTTTGGTCAACGATATCTCGAAGAATACGCTTTTACGCAGAAAACCAACGCATTTATGCACTTCCCCCTCCAACTTTAGGCTAGTGGTGGGGGAGAATTACATTAATTTGATACTTATTTCCACCGTTACACTTGCTCCATTATCAAAAAGATATTTGTAAAAAGGTCCTGGATACTGTTCTGTTTCACGTCCTACATGTTCCTCAAGAAAGTTGAAAGCCAATCTTTTCGAATATTCATTATGATATACTTCTCTTATATTAAAAAAAATTCCATCTTCCAGAAATTTCACTTGAATTAATGGTATTTTACTTACATCATCCTTGTCTATCAGGGGTAGCTTGTAAGTGAACGTATTTGGTGGTAGACTTAACGTTCTATTTAGTTGAGAACAAAAGAATTTGTACATTTTCTGATTATTGTTCGTAATAACAGGAAGATTTAACATTTTATAGTACGAAGATGCAAAACGTTTCGATGTTCGAAACTTTTGTATTTGATAGTTACTCGAAGAAGGTTCGTTAGGATTAAACATTTTTAGTCGACAATTTCCTGACGAATAAGCTTCTACGCTAATAACCAACACATTTATGAACATTCCCCCACCAACTTTAAACTAGTGGTGGGGAGAATTTTCCTCCACCACTTCTTCAGAATTATTAATTTCAATTTGAATTACAACAAAAATATTTGATGCAAAATCCCAAAAAACAGAATATGAAACAGTCTCTTCTACATCTTGAGATTCATTATGTGTTTCAACCACTTCCATCATTGAAGGTTCTTGATCAATTTCTGTTACTTCCATCGCTTCTTCTACAGGATTTTGTATTATGTCGATTGTTTCGACTTCATCTTCTTCTTGGACTAATGTAATATTTCGTTGTCTCACAATTTCAATTAATTGTATAAAAGAAGTATCTCTAGGAGACATTCTTAACCATACATGTAGCTCCAACAAATGCTGACTTACTAATGACAAAACTCACAATTTATAAGACTTGCTTGAATAATAAAGTGGGGGGACTACTTTAGTCCAATTCGGATTCGGATTCAGAAGACAATAAAGGTGATATGGGTGAATCCAACGATGAATCTAATATAAATGTATCAATAGCTTCCTTTACTATGTCTTCGTCACTATCGTTTATCAGTTCTTCAAAGAGTTCTTGTTCAAACTGTACCATTTCTTCTTCTTCCATTGTGGAATCATTATCAGTTTCGTTATAATTTTCCTCTATATTGTCTTCTTCCATTTCATTTGTACTAATATAAACATTTTTAACTTCAAAATAATTAACAAATGGAGTATCTTTAGACAGCATATTTGTTCACCCTTTCTTTTAAACAGACTAAAAACATGGAGGTTCATAGTCCGCCTTTTATAAGTTTTAAAAAATGGGGAGGGGGAAGGAAAAAGGATTGGGAAGGGATAGGGTGGGGGTAAGGGAAGGGTAATGTGGTTATTAGACCACTTGTGCGACAAAGTAGCCACCAATGCTAACTTTGAGCTCATAACACTTCATAATATCATCCTGCCAAGTTAACATACGTTCTCTAGTATTTGGTGTTACACAGAAGAACTTACTGTCATTATACACAATAGCTGAACCAATTATAACATTGAATCCTAAATTTAGCCATTTGTGTGCTTCCATAATAAATCTTTCTATTGTATCAAAAGGAAATTGTTCATCGATGTAGATTGGTCTCATTTGTTCATCAAGTTTAATTACATATTCACCGTCATCTTCACTGTCACTGCTACTATCATTTTCATTGTCACTGCTACTATCATAATAATCTATTACATCTTCTTCAGGTTGTTGGAAAACATCAGCAATTTCGGAATGATTGAAGTTTTCACTATGGTGAGGAAGCATTTTAAAGCAAATAATAACGGCAGAGACGAAACAACAAGTGTGGCGCGTGAAAGCAGAATGAAGAAGTGAACAACGCTCGCTTTGCTTTTATAACGATATGCTAATGAGAGGGGTTAGCAGCCGTTAAGTGGGGGAAGGGGGGAGGGAAGGAAAGAGAGGGGGTATTTATTTCAAATAATTCGCATAACTTTTGACTAAAATAAGATAGCTAAATTCTTCTTTTACTAAAATGTTCGTCTTACATAGACCTTTTCAATGATGTATTGCTTGTCCTAATCCGTCAATCCGTTATCAAGTTATAGGCATTTTAATTTTCCGGGGGGGGGGGGGTTCCGCTTCATTAGTCACCGGGGGGGGGGGGGGGTTCCACTTGGCTGCTCATGCAGAACTGATATTCTCACGAGATAGTCGTTGTGTGATAATGAAGACAAATGTTCATCGCGCCGCGACCGCTAATTAACTCGCATTCGCGGTGTTCACATCTTTCCTACTCATTACATATACGTTTCCTACTTCATTATTTCAAGACTAATTAACTTGCAAAACAACAGTCTCTGTCTTTGAATGCTGATGAGATTTTATTAGGAACCATTCTTTGCACGCTATATGAAGCTACACCGGCAAACAATGCAAGTCAGACAGGTCATATAACTGTACAACGACCTCAGAAAAGTAGGTCACGAGACTTAGAGTGTTAAAAAATAATGGGGGAGAAACACAACGCTATAACGCATTGTGTTTCTCCCCCATTATTTTTTTTTTTTTAGCAAAATTTGGAAAAACTATGTGAATTTACTGTTTACGTCCCCACCTTGTAATACGATCCTTTTTATCCCTGAGGAGAAAGTCTTGAGAACTTAAATTGTTAAGTCTCTTCTCTTTACACAAATTGTCAGGAACTTTAATTTTATATTTATTGCCGTTACATTTTGCCAATATGTGTTGGTGGTCAACAACACTTAGAAAAAAATATCTCAAACCTTTCTTAAGCCTCTCTCCTCTGACGGATATTATTTCAGGATCGTCTTCAACAGTGGGGATTTCTGTCAGTTGTGGTTCGGAAAGATGTTTTACGATATGTACACGGCAGAAACGTTCGTTCTTAACCCATTTCCTACCACAAGCTGATCCTTTCTTAATTCCCCTAGCGAGCACTTCAGGGCAAGTAGTGGGACGGCTAAATGCCCTACGACGCTCTTCTTTTAATAATTGGAAACGCTCTGAAGGAGCAGACTTAGGAGATTTATTTTTAGGATAGGCGTGATCTTTAGGAATAGTAAGTGGTGGGGTAGGAGGCAATGTTGACAGTGGAATGACAGGTGTACTAAGACAATGAAGCAAGGTTTCAAATGAAGGGGTATTAGGACGAGGAGCTGGCTTCTGCGGTGGCGGCATGTTAGTTGAAGGCGGTGTGGAGTCATTTGAAGACGAAGGCGGTGAAAATATGCTGCGACGTATGGTATTGTTGGCCGGGGGAAGAGGAGCTCCAGAAGTTGAAGGTTTCGAGTCTAGTTGCTTCTTATACCAATCGGGAGCATTTTTCAAGCGAAGAGTTTTCTTGACTGGAGTTGAAGCCGTAGTAGAAGTAGAAGTTGAACTTGTAATAGAAGAGCAGGCTGTAGTGGAAGTTGTAGTCGGCAGGGATGACATCGTGGTAGTTCTGTTCGCAGTTCGCAGCGTAACGTCTGGAATCAGAATGAAACGTTAGCCGTGGTCGATGCGTCTTTTATAACGGTATGCTAATGAGAAGGGTTAACAACCGTTAGGTGGGGGAAGGTGGGAGGGAAGGAAAGAGAGGGGGTATTTATTTCAAATAATTCGCATAACTTTTGACTAAAATAAGATAACTAAATTCTTCTTTGACTAAAATGTTCGTCTTACATAGAGCTTTTCAATGATGTATCGCTTGTCCTAATCCGTTAATCCATTATCGAGTTATAGGCATTTTAATTTTCGGGGGGGGGTTCCGCTTGGGTGAACACGGGGGGGGGGGGGGGGTTCCGCTTGGGTGAACACGGGGGGGGGGTTCCGCTTGGGTGAACACGGGGGGGGGGTCATTGACCCTTCCGAAAGTGGGTCAAGGTCATTCAAGACTTATAAAGAACCAAGGTGATGGGAACAGTAGTAACTGTTCCCACCACCCTGTTTGCCTAACGGTTCCCACTCCCAACCCACTAGTTACGTTCTGCGAGGGACATCGACGCAATTTTGTTTGGCCCGTCCGGGTCCATCCGTAACGGGCCGGTCCGGGTCCATCCGTAACCGTGAATTCGAAGGGAAACTGGAACAGCTAATGCAGAAACGCAACTCTAACACCCACCCAACTAATCCCACCCATCATATTCCTAAACAAAATGCAAAAACCTAGTCCGCTACCTACAATTTGCGGATGTCCCACCCCTTCTAAGTGAAGTTCAACCGAACTTCTGAATTTACATTTAATCTACCCCCTATCATCTAGCTGAAAGGCAAAACAACAACATTAATTATTAATACCAACACTTAAAACTAACAACACATCATTATTAAATATCAAATAATTCAACACAACCAAATACCACCATTATTCTTAAAATTAATACACCTTAACGCTAAACACAACTTATAACTAACATCGCAATGCGCAAATTAATTCTTAAATTAAGTGCAACTTACAACTAATATTTACACACACACACACACATACCACATTGCATTAAAGAACGCAACGTAGTATAAGAAGTTCAAATATATATAGGCCTACTATATATTTGAACCTCTTACCGAGTAGCCAACGACTTTTCGCTATGAAAACTCGTTGACGACTGACGCGAAAATCGGGCTCGTATCGCTCCTCGGGTTTTCGAGTGGTGGGGGTAATTAATGCAGTGGTGGGGGAATTGTTTCACTCCAGTACGGTCTTCAATCCACTCCAGTTCGCAGCAGTGTAAAAATGAAACGAAGGGTGGGGGTGGCGCATGCGCAGCGACGTAAAATCCAAGGTTTGAGGTTAGAACTTTCCGTGCACAGTAGAGCTAAATTGAATAATACAGGACTCGGCGCATGCGCAATAGCGAGGAGTGATTCCGATCCGGAGAACTCGTTGCATTCGCAGCAGCGCTAAGGTGAGTAATAAAGACTAGGCGCATTCGCAGTAGCGCTAAAGTGAGTAATACAGGACTAGGCGCCGTAGCGTGAAGTTGGCTCACTCCAGTACAAGTTATAGCGGCATAAAAATGAAACGAAGGAGTGGGAGCGGCGCATGCGCAGTGACGTAAAGCCAAGGTTTGAGGTTAGAATTTTCCATGGTGGCTGCCATGTTTAATTCTGTTTCATTCAAACAATAGTAGTTCATGGCTGGCATGGGATGTGAAGTGTGGTAATTAGATGGGGTTAGCAACCGGTCGTGACCGGCCATTGACCGGTCATCGACCCGGCGGGGTTCCGCTTGAGTGACCACCGGGGGGGGGGGATTTTAATCTCCATTTTTTATGAGGGGGGGGGGTTCCGCTTCATTAGTCACGGGGGGGGGGGGGTTCCGCTTGAGTGAACACGGGAGGTTCCACTTGGGCGCTCATGCGCAACTGATCTTCTCACGCGATAACCGTTATAAAAAGAAGATTGTTCATCGCGCCGCGACCATTAATTAACTCGCATTTGTGTTGTTCGCATCCTTCCTACTCATTATATATACGTTTCGCCAACTTCATTATACAAGTCTAATTGCTACTAACCTGAAATTTCATTTACATTAGCACATGTCGTCCTGTTTGAATCACCTTCGCGTGCTCGACGTTATATCTCATTCATCAGTCTTGTTCTCACTTCTACACGTCTGACATACTTCTTGTGATGGATACGCAATGTTTGAAATTGAAACTTTTGCGGACACAACATATATTACGAAATAATTCAAAACCATCGGTTTCAAAGACTAAAACAAATTTAACAAAAGTGAGGAAGAAATTAAGTTTTAACCCGTTATACTCTGTTAGAACTTCGCAGGTTCACGTTGATGATAATGTTATTCACAACATTTTGCGTTCGATGTTACGTTTCCACAACTTCGAACTTGTTACACCTATCGACTGTGTTCAGCAGGTTTTTATATTTTACCCCCACCCTTCTTTATATAAGTGCGCTCACGACAATTCCTGTTTCATTCTTCTATACGCTCTTCGACCGACAACTACTCCGCTCTAAATTACACACTACACGAAGATGGATACAAACCAAGAACAAGTACAAGTTCACGAAATATCGTCTACTACCCACCCGAGAGAGAATCCTCCGAGAACTTCGCCTTCACCGAATCCACAGAACCCCGTCCAAGTTTCGGATGTATCTTCGACGGCGAGGAATGATCTTGAAGCTATTCTTCGGTCGCTCGTCGGTTTCGACTGACCTGTACGACGATCGATGTTAAACTGAACTCTTAGAAGTTCAGTCTTTTTTAAAACTTCCTCCGGATGACCTTGAAGCAATTATCCCCTCTCCTTTTTCAACTAACTTCTACTTTTGTTCGACTGTTGAATTTCAGTTTTGAACTAACTTTTAATTTATGCGAAGTTTTAGTTGAACCCGGTTAATTTATGCGCACATTTAGTTCACTCCCGAATTGTTGAATTTCAGTTTTGAACTAACTTTTAATTTATGCGCAAATCTACTTCAAACGCTCACCCCACCTCCTCACCCCTCATTTAATATACGACCGGAAGCTGTGTGCCCCGGCACGTGGCTTCCGGGGCATGTGCCCTGAGCCAGAAGTAACCAAATCTAACTACTTCTGTCCAATGTGATATGCATAATACAATTTGTGACGAATAAATAAATAAATAACGTAGAAATACAGAAATATATAATTCGTGTGGACTAATAACAGTCAAAAGAGGTTTAAAAGTTGTAATGATTGAAATCGACACAACCAGTCCAAAAGGAAAACAATAATAAATGAAAGATCACCGGACTGCGACAGAAGTAGACAAACTTCAAAAGTAACATATGAAACAATCAGTTAGTGAGAAAATTCAAAACTTCGCAAGAAACATACAGAAACTAAATGTAAAATATTGTGGAATAAATAGAGAAAAGTATCCCAAAAATAGCCTATCCATTTGTAGATTAAGTGGTCTATTTCCTTATTTCAGTTTTAATAGCTTAAAGCTCTTAATTTCTATAAAATAACACAGGTTAATCAAATAAGTAAGAACCTATATCACTAATTTTAGTAAGTGTATACATCTTTTGTGTCTTATTGCATTACTTTCATATGTTTTATTTTGCTACAAAATATTAAGTTTGGGTTTGTCTTATATTTTTAGTCCCTTCGTCCCCATACGCGCAGAATAAACGTACTCCTAGTAATAGTTTTGCACTGTTATAAAGAAAATTTAAATACCATCTTGGTTTGCACTGTACGTGATAGTGGTATTATAAAAAATTGAAACCAAAACATGTCTCTCTAAATTACTCTCTCTAAACTTACTGTGATATATTTTGA
Organism: Neoaliturus tenellus; assembly: GCA_030545055.2. Lineage (NCBI taxonomy): Eukaryota > Metazoa > Arthropoda > Insecta > Hemiptera > Cicadellidae > Neoaliturus > Neoaliturus tenellus. Next base: position 392,800 of record JAQYXR010000016.1, on the reverse strand, counting down.
GAAAAAGAATTTTATTTTAGAGTGAAAATAGTCACTCTATAATCAGAATTGAAACCAGGATTTAACAGATAATTGGCAGGTGATAAGTATTATTATTTGAGTGAATAATGGAATTGTGATTTGAGTACTAAAATGACATAATTATATTCAAAGCAGTGATGGAGAGCCATAGCTTCAGCTTTTCATTGTGGTAGAGGTATAGTGTTCGGATGGATTTGGTCCGGTGGTCTAGTCGAATCAGGAGCAATTCAAAAGTCGTTTTAGCCACAAATCAAAGGTCATTAGGCAAGACCGCTATTTATTACGCTATCATACTTAGAGCCCGAACCTGACGCCTACTTGATTGCGCAGGTAGTTCAGGATATGCCACTGTGCAATGTGTCCATGTTTTCCCAATACAACTAATTTGATGTATTTTGGCATTGAAGAAAACTCAGTAATGTAGATTTGTGAAGGTAGTATAACTTGTTATTAAATTTATTCGAATATATAAACTGTAAAAGCAGTTCATGTTACATGGTATCCTCATACTGTATTGGCTAATTTAATATTTAAACTATCAAGTTTTGTGCATGAAGGTCTTTGATTTATATTGCCAATAGCAAGAATTTTAAAGTCTTTGAATTTATTATTATTTTTTAAAAGTAATAAAGTAGTTTTAAGAGAATTATTTAGATAGTGCGAAGTTATTTAACTGAAATATTTATGATCTACACAAATTTACCGTTGTTTATTTTAATAAGTAAGTTTAAGCAATAAATCAAAGACCTAAAATAAATAAATTAAACCTAAAAATCTGTAGATCATAAAGTTACTTGCTAGTTTCGTATTTCCGATTCAATTTTTATTAAAGTTATCTGCAAATAGTTTATTCTTTTAAAATAAAATTACTTCTATTATATGTGTATGCTGTAAGTCTTTTTCGTAATTTTCTATTTAATTATTTTTCCATATGAAATTTATTTGTATATTCTGGGGCTCTATAATAGAGAAACAATAAAAAATAATCCAGTATTATGTTTCTACGTCAATATGTTTCGCATTTTGATGCTATCATCTCAAAATGTCAGTTTTACACTGTACGAAATGCACATTTTAAGAAATATTAGAAATATTTAAGAAATGCAAACAAAATAATAATAATAATAATAATAAATTTCTTTAAAATATTAGTTTAAAGAATAAAGGCAAATGAAGGTAGATTAGAAGGTATGAAGTTCAGGATAAATTAAAATTTCATTTCAAATGAACTAAAATGTTCACGTCTTTGATGATAAATCATAAAGTCAAAGTCTTGACTCCAAAGTTTGAGATTTATAAGAGATGAAGGTACCTTTTCAAGATAAATCAAATTGTAGCCAATTTAGAAGAAGTCGATAAACAAGAGGCTTCGAAAGTGCTCAATTGATTCGACAAATCCCTCCCCTCCCCTCCAACCACCCTCCCTACGATCTTGTATCCAAAGGTTTACCTTCGGATGGAAAAGTTGTTTTCCTTTAATCAGACAATAAATAACGGCAAATAAACCTTAGAAGATAATTATATTTCTGGGTGTAGGTCTATTTAATTTCCTTTATGTTAAGAGCAACACATACGTAAATGACAGCTGTTGAGAATAAATCTGCAGTATCTAGATGCAGTAAACAAACCAAACTCAATATTGAATTCGTGGAAGGATTTATACACTTTCCCTAATAAACATCTCAATACACCCCTCACATGGGAAGTACGCTAAACAAATAACAGTTTTGTAAAATTACACATTTAATAGAACATTGTTAGGAAATTTATTTTTAGATATATATGTTTACTATGGTAAGGTTCTCGAAAATAGTCCAATGAGATTTGATGAGTTGTTGCCAAATGTTTCCTCATAATATTTTTATTCCCAGGCAATATGTGGTAACACATGGTAAACATAACAAAAAATGACAACATTACAGGGCAAGAGTTGGTGTGATGGTCATAGCTGTTAAAACTTTTATCGGACAGTTTTTGTGAACCTTATAGTTCAGTCTCACCGGTAATATAGCAGTGTTATGTCTAAAACAAATCCGATTTTTAAATAAAATTTCTTTTACTTTTTAAGATACACTAAAGTTTTTAAGTAACGTACACTAAATTTTTAAACTAATCTACCTAAAATCACAATCACGCTGTACAACTTGAACTTAGCATAATTGTTATCAAAGCAACCCAAAAAATTAAATATAAGAAATTGCGAGGAAACCTTTGTAAGAAACCCATTTCCAACAGGATCATATTTGCCTATTGTAATAGAAATTTGTTTAAGTATAATGTACAATATTAGCTGGACGGTTAAAATGGCCTAATGGCCAAAAAGTTGCCTCCGAAGTAGCGCAGGTTAAAACACATTTTAGTGTCCTGTCCTTTACGGCGTGGAGTTTAAATTTGGTCCTCAGGTGTCCGTGCACGTTCAATTCAATCCAATTGTATCTTCCATAAACAACTTTGGCACTACTAGTGTACTACAGATGTATGTAAAACTTTATATCCATGACTTGCATGCATTCGATTTATAATTAAATTAAAATTGTGTACATCAAATTCTTGATCAATCCCTAAGTTTTGATGATATTTTGATGGTAATGGTGCGTCTATGTTGTATCCTATACAAAAGCAAAATTATAACGTACTCATAATAAACGTTTTATTCCATTGGAGTATACAAGTTGTCTTGTAACAATTTAAGTGTGTAATAATTTACAAAAATAATATATAGGCCTAATATATTATTTAAATCCAAGAGTACAATCAACTTTACAAAATAATTTGCGTACCAAGTGGAATAGTGTTATCCAACGACCTTGAAAACAAATACCGATTATAAAAACCATAGTACTGAATGAGAATGAATGAGAATGAGATGAATGAGAATGAGAATGTTTATTTCCAAAAAGCAAGTATGTACAGGCACAAGGAAAACGTCATCAATTCATTACAAGAAAAACTTAATCTAAGACCTGCAACAACCATGCAGAGAAAAAAAAATCAACATGTTGAATAGTTTCTAAAATCTATCAACCTGCAACACTCCATGCAGAGAAATCAAACAGCACTCAGATAAAACTAAATAAAAAAAGTACTTACATTTGACTTGGATAGTACAAAAAACTCATGGACCTTGTAAAGAGGATTAGCCAATAGCAGTTTTTCCACCCCTTTTTTTGAATTTTGTGTCTGGCAGGTTCCGAACTGTACAAGGAAGATGATTAAAAAGTTGAAAACGAAAAACATTGTTACTCTGCTTAACCTTACTAAGTCTTACAAATGGCATGTTAACATCATTTCTCCCTCTTGTATTGTGGGAGTGGATGTCACCCCTGAGCTCGAGAGTGCCCAGCTCCTTCTTGGTTCTTAAGAGGGATTGAAAAAGGTACAAGTTGACAACTGTCATGATTGACTCTGACACAAAGATTGGTCTACAATGATCTAAATAGTTAGCACCAGCTATGATGCGGACTGCCTTCTTCTGAAGGAGCAGGACTCTCTCGACCCCTGGAGACCCACCCCAGAGCCTTAAACCATACAGTAAAATACTCTGAAAAAAGCCATGTAGGCTGTTCTGAGCCAGTCCTTAGGTACACGTTCTCTTAAACTCCTCAACAGATAAATGACCCGTGAGAGTTTGCTGCAAACAAAACTAATATGAGAATTCCAATCAAGCTTAGGGTCTAGAAAAATTCCTAATAGTTTTACATTGTTAACTTCTTGATTAACCTGTCTAAGACTAAAAACTATTGACTGGGTTTTAGTTTCATTTAAGAAGAGGCTATTAGTCCGGAACCATGCAGAGGCATCATCCAGAGCCAGGGACAACTTTACCCCAAGTTCATCCATTTGACTCCCCACATCGAAGAGGGTGGTATCATCCGCATAGCAAACCACACCATCCCCCAGATGGTGGGGCAGGTCATTGATCATTACATTGAACAAGAGGGGTCCAAGAACAGACCCCTGTGGGACGCCATGAGTCAATTGTCTTACAGCAGAATTCTGACCATTTACACTGACCAGCTGCCCGCGTCCGGCCAAATAAGATTCCAACAAATCCAGACTTTTATCTCTTACCCCATAGAAACTAAGTTTCGATGCAACAATTTTGTGGTCAACTGTGTCGAACGCCTTGCTGAGGTCACAGAGTGTGGCCCCAGCAAAGCCATGTCCCTCAAAAGCATCATACACATGCCCCGTAAGTATGTCAATTGCATCAACAGAGCAACGCCCAGGCCTGAAACCGTACTGGGCGGAAGCGAGCAAGCCATTGTTTTCAAGGTAAGGGAAAAGTTGATCCTTGATTACACATTCAAAAATCTTAGAAAAAACTGGTAGTATTGAGATTGGTCTAAAATTCTCAGGTAAATTGATATCCCCCTTCTTATGGATGGGGACAACCCTAGCAGTCTTAAGGACTGAAGGAAAAATTCCTTCCTGTATACAGGAATTTATACACCAAGTAAGTGGTAAAACAATTCAATCAATGACATTCTTAACCAGGTCAACTGAAACATCAAAAATGTCCCTACATTTAGAACTTTTAAGCCTTTTTACAATAGAAAGAACCTTTTCCTGAGGGATTGGATTTATGGAAAAAGTGCACGAGGGAGCTGGCTGACCCAGCAACAGGTCCATGGCAGAAGATGGTGGAATACCAATGGCATCCCGGGTCTGCTGGACTGAATGCACAAAGAAATTATTAAGAACCTCAGCTGAGAGATTGGTGGAGGTACTTGACTTAGCAGGGGCACCTTCGCGACGAATAACGGTCCATGCAGCAACACAAGGGTTTTGAGCTCTCTCGATAAATTCTGCATTTTGTTTCTATTTTGACTCCTTCAAACAAAGCTGATATTCCTTTCTTAACTCTAAATATCGCTTTTTAGATTCAGGGGATTTGGATTGCCTGTAAAAGTCATAGGAAAGAAGCATCCACTTTCGTAAGGTCACAACTGCATCGGTTTCCCCGCTTGGAGATGACTTGTTAGGCCTGCAATGAGAGGGCCTAGCAGCTTTTTTTGGAAAACACTCCTCAAATGACAAAAGAATAACATTAAGAAATTGTTTGAAGCGTTCATCAGCACTCCCTTCAGCCAGCAAAGGGAACCAATCAATCGCCTCAAGTGCAGCGATAAAGTTCAAAGTTTTAGATGTGGTTATGGGTCTATAAAAATTTAGTGTAGACGTACTATTAGACCTTTTACTAGAGTTAGGCACATATATACTAAACTTGATACCATCATGGTCACTAATGGCATACTGAACAACCTCAGATTCAAAATAATTATGAGGAAGATCAGTTGCCACGTTATCAATACAAGAGTCTCCACGGGTGGGTTGCATGACAGTACAATACAGATTAAGAGATTTTAGCAGATTTATAAAGTCCTCAGATAACCTATTCTTTAGCAAAATGTTTATATTCATGTTACCACCAAGTAACAAATTGTTCTTTTTCCTTTTATCACTCAAGAAAAGCAGTAATTTTTCCAAGCTCTCCAAAAACAAGATTAGGTCGCCATTAGGAGACCGGTACACCCCAACCAAAATTATCCTTAAAGCATGCAGGTGGATACAAACATATTCATGATGCAACTCACTACAGTAATTACTTACGTCAATTACACTTAAAGAGTCCATAAGGTTTGGGGAGGCAAAAAGTGCAACTCCACCGTGTCTTACCTCTGTACGGCAAAAGGCTGTCACTAGGCTATAACCATTTAAGTTAACTAAACTGATCTGGTCATGATTAAGCCAATGTTCAGATAAACACAGAACTCTATATTCATTAGCACTGAGAGCTACATCAAGTTCAAGAATTCTGGTATTAGAGAGACACTTTACATTGAGAAAAAGTAAACAAAAAACAAGAAGGCCAATGCCAGACATAGTCTTTGAATTTCTAGGAGTAGGCCTATTATTGGACAATAAAGGTTCAGCGCATGCAACTGGCATAGGCCTACAGTTCATAGGTCCTATGAGGTTGTTTGTACCTGCGGAGTCTGATTTTCTAAAAAAGTCCTATTTCTTTTTGGAAGGTATTTCCTAACTAGAGTCCCTTTAGGCCAAAAATCAGCTTTCCACACAACATCAAAGTCATTTGATAAAATACCTACCTTGAAGGAAGCATAGGAAGGATACCTTGTCGGTAGTTTGTCACACTCAACAACGTCAGCACCACCAGTTTTTACAAATTTTATAATAGTGTCAGAGGTAACCTCAGGTTGCACTCTTGAAATGAAAAGCCACTGTTTTCTTTCAACAGTCTTAAGAGTAGGACTACCACTTTCCGATGATTCAGAATCGCTTTTAGTACCGATTAAAGGCCTGCTACTAATCGGTTTCTTCTTCGAGAATGCTGTAACAGTCTTTGCAAAGCTCTGTCTGTCACTTTGATTATTCTGGCGGCTAATAGGATCAAAGCTAACACTATATTGTTTATCACTACGGATTAAGACAACCTTCACATTGCTTTTATTTGCACCACTACTGGGATTGTCAGAATTGATAACAGGTTGTTCGTGTTCATGCTGTAGTTCGTCAACAGGCCGGGAATCATCTCCCTTCTGCAAACTGGAGCCTTGATTAGGCCTAGGCCTAGAGCTGACACCAGGTTTCCCAAAACTATTAGGATTTTGAATAACCCCGTCAAGTTTCTTGTTAAGTTCTAAGTTGTCATTGACGACACCTTTTACTAGGGAAATCAAATCCTTTACAATTGAGTTTAGGTTGATAAACTCCTCTACATTACCAACTCTGGTTTGTAACCGTTTGAGGTTAATATCGCATGCAGGAGTGCAAGTTTGCTGCTCAAAAGATTATTGCTTTAAACAAGTTTCTTAATATGACAACAGTTGGAATAACAAAAAGTCGGATTACAAAAAAGGTTTGTTCGAAATGTTGGTTGACGAATAAAAAAACTAATCACTGTAGAGTCGATGAAGCGATTAGGTCGTTGAACAAGGGTCAAAACAGTCACTAGGATATGACTCGGGAGTGAGCGCTACCAAGGATCTGTGGTCTGCAGCTGTATGGGATTCAATGGAATATAATGTCGTTCAGTGATACTCGTTTGCACAAAATCACAAAACTTAGAGTAAATTTAAGAAAAAAATCATAATAGAGTATCCAAACACCTTATAAGCAACTTATAACGTAGTTTATTTAAGTAATTCATATTTCAATTTTTAATTACGTTGACCTTTGTTAAAGGTACTCTAGGATATTATAAGCTCTTGAGGTACCATAACTAGGTCAAAGTTACAAGACGGAAGTAGTTTAACCGCGTGGATAATGTTCTCTGGCCAACTACTAACGGCGGTTTAATAATTTCATCCATAAACTAGTGTAATCTATTTAGGCTATGTGTAAAAGTATTATATGGCTTTTGCTAGTGATAAACATGTATTCTATTTTCATCTTAAGTTTAAAGTTTAGTTTGCTCGAAGTTTATTTTAGTTTACTCCTCTTAGGTTTAGCGTTTTAATATCACTTACATTCCATTTTTTTAGCTCCTGAACTGCATATTTTAACACTTAAATATGTATATACACTCATGAACTGTTTTTACGAAGGTACATACCTATTTAAGTCTTTGAAAATCACAGCATCTACTTTGTTGGCATTGTAATTCTTTGAACAAGTCCATAAAACCAATATAGGCTATTTAATTTAGCTTTGGTTACATTGTTGAATTAAACACTTTTTATTATTATGATACGTGTTGTTTGTAATAAGAAATGAAAAACAAATGTCTACAACACTAAAAAATATGTTTACACTTATATGCAAAGAATACAGAAGGTAAATGTATTACAAGATGGAAAATGGCAATTAGTTTCAACCGGACGCACCAATCATAATCAAGCACAAAGAAATAATGACAGAACCAACATGGCGGACAATACAAAAAAACCGCCATTGTGTTTTGTTTAATACAAGAAACAAATTTCGTCATAGGGACAAGACTTTCTTCTTCCCTGCCATTGGCCAAAAATTGTACCAATGGAGAATCAAATTGTACGTAATTTATTGTATTTAAAATTTACGTAGTGTAATTTATTGTATTATAATTTGTTTAGTATTAAGTCAATTGTATTTTTTCTGTATGTTTTTGTAATTACTTTGTTTTATCGTATTTTTATTTGGTCATATTGTAATTATTTTTCTGTACGTACACTTTGATCCTCCATTGGTACAATTTTAGGCTAACACCAGGGAAGAAGGAAGTTATGTGACTTTGAGCCCATTTGTCTCTTGTATTATTATCCGCCATATTGGTTCTATCATTCTCTCTTTGGGCTTGATGATGATCGGTGTGTCCAGTCGAAATCGATTGCCATTTTCCATGTTTTCATATGTTGACCTTCTATATTCTTTGCAGTATAAGTGTAAATATATTTTTGAGAGTTATAGCCGTTTTTTCTGAATGTTAAATTAAAATTTAGATTTAGTACAAAACTTCCAGGATTTTGTAAAAAATGGTATAATTTAAAGAAAAAGTATTTTAAAGCATAATTTAAAAAAAAGTATTTACCTTAGCAAAATTGCGAATTAAAAGTATTGAAATTAGTTACAGTATTCAATGAAGTCCGAAATCAAACTCAATGTGTTTTCTAAAGTAGGTCCAAATCAGTCCTAAGAACTATGTATACACGGGAGCTTTGTCCTGTAAGGGAGGATGATAAGTTGTTCATCGCACGGACTACAGTAACCATCCCCCGCGAGACAGGGTTCTGTTAACATTGTTATCCCGAGTCCCTAGAGGACCAAAGGACTGCTGCGTTGTGATTATCGTCCTCTAAAGTCCTTCTGAGTAAACATCCGTCAACTTGTAACTGGTGGTTTGATATTGTGGTGATAGTTTGTTGATGTTGGTATGTTTATAGTTATAACAGTTAAAAGTGAAAAATAATCTAATGTGTTGTTTGTTTATTCCCTAGAGTGAGATTTATATTTATTAATACTAGAGATCGCCTCAAGATCGAAATTCGATCAAAGTTTCAGTTGATCTGGCCCAAAGAAGCTTAAAAACATTTTAGAACTATAAAACATCTGTTCTTCCTAATTTTCTAGCAGTTGTTTTTACAACAGCTGTCTAATGGTTAATTCAATTCTTCTCTCTCTCTCCATAAGATTAACATTGGAACTTTGAAAGCCTGTGGGGCGTAGCCCTGGAGTCCGATGTAAATTAGAATGTGATTCTGCTCATCTACAGGACTATACCTTTCTAACGGTATGCTCGGATTTATCCTTCGATGCACACGACCTGAGAAAAAAGGAGGAAATGAAACATGCTTGCGTATTAATATATAGATTACTATTAAATGTTTAATACTGTAGTAGAGGAGGTTTTCTAGTGGGTAAACCCGTTTTTAGGGGAGCCCCACACTGTAGGCTGGCCACCTGTGTGTGTAATGCATTTTACCCGCCTCTCCCTAAAAAAGACAAGCATAATAACTGCATACACCTTATTGTACAAGGTCGTTTGAAGGTTTATTATCTGAGAGCAACTTGAGGCCCCTGCTATAAACTAGATTTTCGTCATACTGTTTCTTTTACAACGTAGTCTGCAAATAATTGTTATAAATTGTAGAATCTACATTGGTCTTGCTATTAAAACAATCAGATGCTTCAGTTTTCCTATATTTTGTAAACAAATAGCTAATGACCTCAAAATCAGCTTAATTATCTCTATAGAGAAAACAACTAATTTATCCCTAAAACACAAGCAACGAAAACAGCCATTGTCACAGAAGTATGACGAAAATTATCTTTTTACATGAGGCACTTTAATTAAAGGAAAATGGATCATGTATCTTACTTATTCAATACATTATTCCATTTTACGTATTTTCCGGGGTTGTGAGGATTACCTACATTACCTACAACTTTTTCATACATTTAGGCAAAATCAACTATCGCAACATTATTGACAATCAGATGCTTCAGTTCTCCTACATTTTGTCAACAAATAGCTAATGACCTCAAAATCAGCTTAATTTTATCTCTATAGAGAAAACAACTAATTTACCCCACAACAATTAAATTTCAACGGCGTTGAATTAAATTTCAGCGTTGTAGGTAAGCTGAATTGTAGTTGGTATCTAGTAGTATAGGTAAATCATTAGGTTATATCTATAACCTAGGTTATAGATATAACGTAGGTTTATATTTGTAGGATATTTACTAAGTATAAGGTAACTTAGGAAATAATCTTTCCTAACCTTAAATTAATCGTAAAAACAACACCTTTTTATTTTATGAAGTTATTAAGAGCTCAAACATATGATAAAACGTGCAACATACTTGCTTTTTTATAAATTATTTTATTTTCTTAGTTTTATCAATTTATTTTCAGTACCTATTATAGCATCACTCTTTGAGCTGTTGATGTTCAAAATTTCTAAAATTACTGTGGAACATAAATACGGGCGCAGGTGGTGCGGAAGAGCGGACAACCGCCCACCATAAACAACCAAAAACCATAAACTGCGCGCTGTGGTCCGGTCATCGCAGTCTGCGGTCTGCCGTCTCATCATTGTTGCATCAGTCATGGTTTTATTTATTTAACGGTGTTTTGGTTATTTTTTTCTAATCCCACATCACTCGCTGTGACCTAACACATAGCTTTAATTGTTGGTCATTTTTTATATAAAAATGTAAAACAAAATCATGACAATACGTTAGAAAATACATACATGCATAAGAGCGGTAAACAAATTCAATGATGGAGTTTTTAGTGGTGATATCTAACATATGAGTGTTCGTTTGGTAGGGTAAACATTATATGTGCTTTTATAACATTTTATTCTGGCATTACTTGTAGTAGCAAACTGTGTGGTTTAGCTCAGTCCAATGACCTCTAAGTACTCACGAGAAATTGATGTAACCCAAGTGACGTCAGCTATTTCGTTCAGTGGTGTTACAAATTTAACATTCCTAGTGACGTCAACATTGATATAATTGATGAAATCACAAATTACCAAGGTCACGCCGATATAAAAATTGTTTATCGATTAGTGGTATTGATTATGATGTCACTAGTGACTTAAAATTGTGATATCACTTTATGACGTAAATGATCATGTCATAGTCGATGACTAATGCCCTAGAGCGTAATAATGTAATTCAACTTTTAGAGTGATTTGTAATTCGTGTAGGTTCATTAATTAAAACTAACCAGATTATTCTGTGTTGCAGCTTTTTTTGCTTAAGAAGTCAAAATTAATGTCTCCTACCAGTATGAGTCTCAAAAAATTATCCGAACTATTAAACTATTGTTCTTTTATGAAAAAGTTAAATTTATAAATTTTCACATCTTTGTATATAGAATTTTGAAGTATAGAATATTGAAAGGCATGCTGTCAGATTTATCAAGTTACATCTTTAAATAAAGGTCTTAATTTGAACTTTTCAAATAATCCGTGCAAGAAATAGTATATTTATTTATTTATATAATTAAATGAAATTATAATTTAAACAAGGTTGTAGAAAATCCAAATATTTGAGAATTCAAATAAAGTTCAAATCAAAATCGAATAAAACTTAACATAATGAGAACAATAAAAAAATTTTATTAAAATAATAAAAAACAAACAGGAACATAGCTTTCTGAATTTCTTCACAAACCTATAATACCTACTAATTATTTTTTGTCTTTACTCATCACAATTAAAACAAAAAGATTCTATCAAACTTGTCTAGAAACAGAGAAAATATGGTTTAATACCTTGTAGGAATTTATTACACTGAAATGATCACTACCCAGGGAAACGTCTGAATATATATTTGGGCACCAAATGGCTTTTAGGATCTGAGGTTTTCCCGAAACCCCATAAACTTTGTCACCGCAATCTCACCCTTAGGCGCTTTCCTCTCATATTTGTATTTATTTACTTACATGAAATTAACTAAGTTAATTAGTTTATTTCAACCAAATCTATATAAAGTCTCCCTTTTAAAAAGAAATCAACGATTGGAAAACAAAATCGCAAGCCAAATACAAAAGATTCAATTTATTGTTGATACCTATATAACAACTATATACATATTTTGAATCTTAAATAGGCCAACAATAGCGTTTTTCAACGTTCTCACATAGGAATCGACTATTTGGTAAATTTACAGACTCCATTTTCAAAGGTTTTTTTATTCACGTAATTATTACTGTATTTTGAGTTAGTTGAACTTGCCTTTATATAACATTTGCATAATTATTAGGCTATATTATATTATAATTATATTATAATTCACAATATAAATTATTCAAAGATCTCAGAGTATACTACTTTCCTCTTTAATTTAATGATTTGGCCATTAAAAGAGGAATGCACATCCGACCGACATCTCAAGATTCAAGCCATCTGTATTATTTCCTCTGGGGGTAGGTAAAAGTAAGGCATAAGAATTTTACCCGCAAAATGTTCAAACACTTGAGAGGTATATGATAAGTGTAATATAGAATAACAGGAGCTACTTAAAAAGGTGTCCACAAATTTATTCAAGAAATTAGAAAGTTAAAAAATGTTAATGTTGGTCTGTTTGAACACTAAGAGTAAACAAAATACCCTTATAACCCGAATGTTGTTGTGATGAATGAAATTAATGAATGAAATATATAAAAAACTTAACGTAGGTTTGTAGTTTTTCACCAACAAAGTTGCCGTAACATGGTAATACTTTATGACTTCATTAATACTTTATTCCATATATTAAAATTGTAGTATAATATTTAATATAAATTAAGAATATTTCACTTGCTTACCAGTGTATCTCTATCTCATGGTTAGAGAAAGCTGGTTTCTATAACTCCAAGAGATTTTTAATCGAGTTGGCAAATCAGAAAGCTGTGCTTTAGATTGTTGAAGTAATTTTATCCCCTGTACAACTTTCTTACTTCTCATAAAAACGTTTTCTTTTATCGTGAAACTTAGAAAATATTTTTATGATTAAATCGTAAAATAATGTGTAGCCAATGAATCATAATAACGTAGGAAAAAAAATAATAATAAATATTATGGAAATTGATTTATTATGAAGGTTAAATCATATCAAATGTGCTTTAGAATAAAATCTGAATAAATTGGGTGTTTTTTTAGCTCTTTAATATAAAACTGGGTGAATTACTTGTTCTTAATCAAATCAGTTCAGTTAAATATCTCAAATTGTAAAATAAATTAAAATTTTGTAATTTAAATTAGTAATTTACCATGTTGTTATTGAATAAATCATAGCATCGTAATGCACAGTAATGTAATGTGCTATGGCTGTCAGTAACACGTTTTGTAACAATAACAGTAATTTGTAAAAATGTGGAAATTGTTAAGATTGTCGTCAACTATTTAAGTTTGTTAAACTTGTCTTGGTTGAAATAAAATTTCTGATTTCTAATCTTTGGCATAACCTTAAATTATCTAATTTTATATATTCATCTATGAACAACATTTAATATGATACTTTGACAAAAGCAAACCATCAATATTGGTCTCTCATTAGATTGTTGCTAACATTTACAATTTACAAAAAATAACACAAAAAGTCAGTTATTTTACAATCAACGTGTAAAACAATTCGTCAAGATAAAAGCGTATTTATCAACATGCTAGTGCCAATATTAATTGTGACAAACGAATAAAACATTTACAGTAAATTAAAGCATAGAAAACAAAAAAGTGCAGGCATTTTAGGCGAGGAGAACTATCAGTTGATTGCTGATTTCCCTCCACTAAAAGCCATACGATATTATTATTATTATTATAGTAAATTAAAAATGTATCTCTGTGCGTAAAATACTGAAATACAATAAATTCATGAGTATTATATTAAAGGTAGCTATGGTATAGGTGTAAGAAAATTGAAATAAACATAATATTTTTTGTTATGCAAATAGAAATTCAATGGTTTTGTTAAATTCTACTACGGTTTCAAGTTGAGGAATTACAATAATATAACAAAGAAAACAAAATCATTGAAAAAGGTGTTTTCTGAGAGTGAATATCCTTGAACCGGAAGTTTGCAATATGATACATCCGCCGCTTCCTGTGAACATGTCACCTTCCATGGCGACGATTTAGGTGCTTAAAACTGCTTAACGCACGGTTTCAATTTATAATAAAAAGGTTTTGTCATAGTTTTATACATATACATATATAGCCTATAGCTATCAAACCTTTTGAAAATAATTTGATTTGCTTCGTATTTATTCAACTTTAAAATACATTACAATGACAAAGACAGTAAATTATATTTTGTTTATTGTGTTTACGAGGGATTAATCAATTTTTGTTTTGATCTTTTATCTAGTTATTTCACAGCAGTTAAATAATTTTATCAACACTTAAAAAAGAAAAGAAACACAGTTCCTAGCAATAGTTACAGACTTAATAACAGTAACAATAGTTAACAAAAGTTATTATTGTTAGTAGCAATAGTTAAGGGATACCATTAAAACCCTAAAAATAATATTCAATAATAGTTACATACCAGATAAGGGTACAATGATAAAAGTTCTTTTTCAACGATTAGATTCTAAATTTACTTTTATAAAGTTTACACAATTAATTTTTATTAAAATTGTAAATTGCAATGTTATAGTTAACAATACGAGCTTTAACAAAAAGAAATTCAGCTATTGACAATAACTAAAATTGTTTTTGACAATTATTGATGAAAGGGTGAAGCTAAGAGAATTCCATCCTGAAATTGTTCACCAAAATTTAATAAACAAACAGACTATTTCGGAAAGTTAAATTAAAATACCTACCCTTTTATTGTAAAATAAAACAAAGTTTAAGCTACGCCTGAATTCAAAAGCATTTGCAATCTCTTTATTCCACAATGCAACGTGTACAATTCGCTTGAGTAGATCAAAACATTTCACAGTTTCAATAAAGTATCGAGGGCATTTTTATCTTTGAATCGTGTCCATAGAGTATAGTCATGCATACACATCGCCAACCAAAGCTGCAGGCTGTTTCTGGTTACTCTGTGGATCTAATCCGTGTGCACAAGTTGATCACTCGATATCACTCAACTGATGTTCACTCGACTGGCTCGTCTAAACCCGCTCATTCTGTCAGTTTGCACCGGATAAACTCATACAAAGCTTTGTGGATAATTCATTGCATCACAACTTAGTTCACTTTAGTATTGAATTTTTCAGTTCTGTATATTACTGTTTCAGTTAGTGATTCTAAAATATTATTAAATCTGGTTATTAACCTATTAAAGATGGAAACTTGTATATACATTAGAACCTCGATAGTTCAACACTTTGTTGACTTAAGGAGTGTCGAGCTGTCGAAATGTAACAACATTTAACAAAGAGTTTAAAAATCATGAGTTTAATTTAGGAAACACGACATTTTAATGAAATTATTACAAGAATGAACTTTAAAATACGCAATGTTCAAATTATTCAACGCTTAGTTTACATTTCCATCTTTGTCAGTCACCTATATGGACAATATCGGTTGCTAATGACATGTTAAGTTATTACGGACGAATTATAAGGAGTGTTGAACTATTGAGGTTCTACTATATTAAAGTTCGTCATTTTCTGAAAATTTGTCTGGATAAATGTTTCTTTTCCTCGTGAAGGTGTTGGCAATACTCTCTTCAGCAGATAATCCAATAACTCGGTCACCGAGGGTCGGTTGTAACATTGTTAGTGTCCCTCTGAGATTGGAGTTTTCTTCGACTTGAGCTGTGACTATAGTTGAATAAATCTTAACTGGCACCTCGTATCTTATCTAAGATGCTAATAGCACATAAATTCGAAATTACGGAAAAGATGTTTATCCTGGTGGTTTTTGTAATGAAACTAGAAAATACGTGAAGTTAAAATAAGCCCAAATTTTTTTAAAACACTCAAGCTAAGATTAGTAGGCCTACGTAATTGAAAAAAAAACTAACACACATTTAAGTTCAATAAAATTAATAGAATTAATTTAGAAAAAAAAATATATTGAAAATTTTGTTAAAATATTGACTCCTATACATATTTTCAAGTACTACAAAAAGAATTAAAAACCATGTTAAAAATCCAAAACAACTATTGATATTTTCGTTCTAAAACAGAAATAAATCATCATAAAAAGAAAAGCAAATGGGCCTACTAAAGTGTAACGTTTTAACTACATATAAAGCATACTACTTAATATTCTCAGTAATACAAAATCGGTTAAACTACGAACAAAGTAAACACCTCATACTATTCAAAAAGGAGAAGCTCTAAAATATTAAAAAGTCTATTTCGTTGCAGAAGGTGTTTTCTGAGAGTGAATTTCCTTGAACCGGAAGTTTGCAATATGGCGATACATCCGCCGCTTCCGGTGAACATGTCACCTTCCCTGGCGACGCGTTAGGTGCTTAAACCTGCTAAACGGAAGCTTACAATTTGTATTTCAAAGTTTTGTCACAGTTTTATACATGTATATTTTATTTTGTATTTTGTGTGTTTCTTCGCCAATGGCATTTTATAACGTTTTGAGGGGAAACAGGCCAAACCCCGATCTTGTCAGTATCTAACAGCAACTATTTGTTTAGATTGTATCATTATGAGCCCAATGACAAATGGCAACTGGGTCCGGAATCAAACCTTTAAAGAATTACTAACCTCTCAGGATCGAACAGGCAAACTTTAGAATGCTTTTTAAATCGTTTTAAAACTAAACCTGAATTATATTATATCTATATCAATTGGATTTACAAAGAAAGAAAAAGTTCTTAATTGAGAAAAGTTTAATGTTATTAGTTGTTTTCTTTAGGAATGAATTATAGTTCCTTAGAAAAATATTTTATCTTCTAAAATTACAGATTTAGTTCACTACATAGGCTTTTATTTGATGTGGAATGAATTAGGATAGCAAGATTAATACATTTCTAATTTTATATGTAAGACTGTAAGCCCATTTTAATAAGGACTCAAAATAGCTGAAACCAATATAATTATAATAATTAGTTATTGATAAATATAGTTAGTTTCAACCCGAATGGGTATTTGGACTCGGACTATAATATAATTCTACCATAATTTTACACTGAGACATTTACCAAGTTGATCATTGAATAGATTCTAGTTTTATGATTCCTATGCATTTAGTGTAACTAATTAATTTTATTAAATAAATAAATTGAAATAGTCATACAAATCAATAATTTAATCATTTGTCAATACATTATTTCGTTAAGAAATCAGTTATATGAAAAGGACTAAAATCTATTACTGTCATAAAGCTATTTTATTTTAAAAGCTATGAATTTTCTTTTATTATGCCTTTCAATAGGCACGCTATCATTTTTAACGATTTTTACTAATATATTGAACCGAAAACCTACTATTTAAGAAAGTTACTTATTGCTGTCCACGTAATGTATTCATGGAGTATAATCCTGTATTGCGCATAGACAACTAAAGCTGCAGTATGTTACTCTATGGCTCTAATCCGTGTACACAAGTTGATCACTTGACTGAGACTAAGCTCCTCTCACTCTCTATTATTCATTATTCACTATTTATCACTAAACAAAGGAAAATAAAGTCATAAGTCATAAGTCATAAGTCATAAGTTACTTAGTTATAAAGGGTTACTTGTTATAATTTTCTGCCCGTTTTATTATTTGAAATTATTAGTTTTGACTGGTTTTGATCATTTATTGTAAAAGGAATGTTTGCACATGGTAGTTTTACTCGGTTTCGCTCATTTTTGCTGGTTTGTGCACCAAAGTTAAAATATTTTTACAATTACACCCATATCTTAGCCCTATATGTGGCAATATCATTTTTACTCACCTGCCTGATTTCGTGACCTCTCACATAGATAAAATCTTTAGTTCAACCTTTGGTATATTCGATGCAAAGTACAATAAACAATATACTGTAGCGAGAATCGGTATATGTTGTGCATTGAAATAGTATTATAAATTTTTAACTCTGTATAGTTTGTAAATTTAATTTTTTCTTTGACCTTTAAAATAGTTTACTAATCTATAATATATACAGCCCTATGTGTAACTGACTGACTCACTGATGATAGTAATGTCCTGAAGCGACCGTTTAAGATAGAGACTTGAAATTTGGCATGGACATTCTTTGAGATGTTTCAATTTAGGGAAAATCATAAAACTACAATTTTTTTTACTTTTAAACTATAAAAAAGGTAAAAAATATAGATTTGTCGGTAACGTAGTTCAGCCGTGTGAGCATATATCACCGTTTGGGTAACGTAGATCTTGCAGGTTTAGTTCTCGCTCGTGTTTAAATGATCTCTTACAACTACACCCGTGTTTGATACAAATATTGTATTTCATACGAACATGAACATCTTCATGTACACGACGGTGATTCGATGCATTGAGAGCGGGTTATTTCACCAGGGTAATACTAGCTTTGATTTTATTATGCCCAAAAACTACAAATTTTCAACTTTCAAATTATAAAAATACCGAGGTGTCGGTAAGGAAGTAGGTTGGTTCTTAAAGATATCGCTTGGAGCGCTATTATAGTCGCTTAGTTCTCGCTTGTATTTAAATGATGTCTTTTAACTACACCTCTTCCTGATAATTACTCTCAATTGGGTGCATAGTTGTTTGCGTATGGTTTTCCTTCTGATTGTTGTGTTATTATTGAAAATGAAGTTTACTGAATCGAAAGCGTATATTTACATTTAGGTGATGTCCGCTATGATTTCTATAGTAACTTTAAATTAAGGTCGCTTAATTCTCGGTTGTATTTAAATTATGTCTTTTAACCACACCTGTTCCTGATGAAGTTTTCGTGACAGTTTTGCTGAGCAGTGATCTTAAGCGTTGTATAAACTACGTTAGTGTAAATTTCAGTTTACAGTATATTGTAATATAGCTGTAACTGTAATATAGCATTTGTTTTAAGGATGGTGAAATAAATGTAATGCACGTACTCTAAAGTAATACGAAAATGTTGATTGAAATGTGAGGTTCTCGTTTCGTTTTATTTAAATTCATTTGTTCATATTGGCTATTGCTATTACTCTTGTCTTTTGAGAGACGATTGAGCGTAGTGCTGGAATACTTTGTTACAATATTATATTATTAATTTTATCATTACTATGGTGAGCTCTACGAAGCTTGTGCGAATACTTTAAACATATTATTCTAGTACTGCATATTTTTTGCCGCAGTAACGCCCGCAAAGTAAATGATTAATTGCTAAAAATATTGTAGGTCTTACTACATTTTCTAGACTTTAGTCTTCTCATGCTGGAAAATTTCTTGTAGGTTTTCGCACAAAAAAAACCCTAATACAGTAATTATTCTTAATTTTCTACTATTTGTATGCTGTCTCTCTATATGAATCCCCAGATTGAATATAGCGCTTCAGTTGATAGTTCTGGTGCAGTTTTACTTTGAAGGTTGAACGTGTCCCAACACGTTTGACATCCGGTCTTTGACCTATTTGCTGCCGTCCAATCAGGCTTAGATTTTAGTTTAGGAAACGATTGAACATATCAAGTTATAGAACGATTGAACTTTCCATTCTTACCTTGGCTAATGTTTACCTACTTCCGACGTTTTTTTTAAACCATCTACATATCTGATGACCCATCGGGCTGAGAAATATTATAA
This sequence comes from Neoaliturus tenellus, assembly GCA_030545055.2. NCBI lineage: Eukaryota > Metazoa > Arthropoda > Insecta > Hemiptera > Cicadellidae > Neoaliturus > Neoaliturus tenellus. The sequence goes on along the minus strand of JAQYXR010000016.1, from coordinate 373,177 downwards.
TAACCAATTGAATTAAACTCAATAGTAATTTTTCTCGCTGCCACTTTGTCCGTCAAACTTCCTCAATGCAGTGCTCTCACCTAAAGTCTCGATTAACCCTATTATTGTTGTAATTTAAAACTATTCTATACTTATCAATTATTGTAACTCTTTCAGTATATTTTAATTTAACCGATAATCCTTTTTTGGCTATTATTTCACAATTGGTTTTTTTTTTACTACCATTGGTTGAAAATGCATAATGTACGCCGATTTTATGGTTCTTAAGTTGCAACTTTCTTCATTTTAAGACTATATAAAGACTTAAAGACTTCATGATTATAGTACCTAATACCCTGTGATCTATTACATACTACTAGGGCTCTATTTTTATTAATTTTCTGAACTAATATATATATATATATATAACATTTAAAATTGTTAAACTAATAATTTCTGATTTTGAATGATAAAATTGTTATCGTTTCTCTATATGGTACATATATGATTCCTGCGTTTCTTGGCCACCCCGTGGCGGAACTGAAGCATCTTAGCCTATACCATTTTTTTTAATAATTTCATATATCTTGATTTTGTCCCGTTTTTCTTCTATTACATACAACGATCCTCTATATAAACTTATAATTTTATTCCACTTTTATCTTTTCAGAATACAGCTATTATTACCTCAATCATGTGCAATCATAATCGTATCTCCAAATTTTTACACAACTTTTGAGCATGACTATTTACATAGTTCATTAATATTTCACAACTCCATTATATTTTTTACGAATTAAGGGGGGAGTGGGATTATACCATGAGCCGTGAGCAAATTTCAAAGCTTATTATTATTTATTGTGAGTAGTGTATATTGGCAGCTTCTGATACTGCCGTTGGAGTTGAGCCCTCAACTAGCCTGTTCATTGTATGAGGTTTTGACAGTAATTTAAGGAATTGGGGCAACCAATTATTGGGTTGGACCCTCCATCAAGCATAACACCTAGAATATTTACATAAATAATATTTATCTCACAGCTCAATTTTTTTTAAAACTATTTACTAAGGAGGAGTATTAAAACCTACTAATAGGAGATTATTAAAGCTTTTTTTACTATCGATTGTGAATTTAGAGTATTAGATAGTTTTGTTACTGTCTCGGCTGACCCGTTCTTCGGTTGGAACTAACCTGTTTAACAACTTGACTTCTTATTAATTTACCAATTTAGGGAAACCCCTAAGGGGCATGGGGCGAAGCCCCATCGAGCCGTAGGCGAGTCTATAATATATACAGCCCCATGTGTAACTGACTCACTCACTCACTCACTTATGATATTAAATTCCTGAAGCGACTGTTTAAGATAGAGACTTGAAATTTGGCATGGACATTCTTTGAGATGTTTCAATTTAGGAAAAATCATAAAACTACAACTTTTTTACTTTTAAACTATAAAAAAGATAAAAAATAATGATTTGTCGGTAACGTAGTTTAGCCGTATCAGCGTATATCATCGATGGTATCGTAGATCACTCTGCAGGTTTAGTTCTCGCTCGTGTTTAAATATTTCCTTTCAACTACACCCCTGTTTGACACAAATGTTATATCCTATATAAATATGAACGTCTTATGTAGACGACGGTGTCTTACTAATGTGAGCGGGTTATTTCACCTGGGTAATACTCGCTTTGATTTATACATTAGTAATGCCCTAAAACTATAAATTTTCAACTTACAAATCGTAGAAAATTCTAAAAAGACGAGGTGTCGGTAAGGAAGTACTTTGGATCTTAAAGATGTCGCTCGGAGCGCTATTATAGTCGCTTAGTTCTCGCTTGTATTTAAATGATATCTTTTAACTACACCTCTTCCCGATAATAGTTGATTGCGAATGGTTTTCCCTCTGATTGCCGTGTTATTATTGAAAATGAAGTTTACTGCATCGAAAGCGTATATTTACATTCAGGTGTTGTCCTGCGTATGGTTTTCGCTTTAATTGCTGTGTTATTATTGAAAATGAAGTTTACTGAATCGAAATCGTGCCGTCCAATCAGGCTTAGATTTTAGTTTAGGAAACGATTGAACATATTAAGTTATAGAACGATTGGACTTTCCATTCTTACCTTCGCCAACGTTTACCTACTTCCGACGTTTTTTTTAAGACCATCTACATATCTGATGACCCATCAGGCTGAGAAATATTGTAATAACCAATTGAATTAAACTCAATAGTAATTTTTCTCGCTGCCACTTTGTCCGTCAAACTTCCTCAATGCAGTGCTCTCACCTTAAGTCTCGATTAACCCTATTATTGTTGTAATTGAAACCTATTCTATGCTTATAAATTATTGTAACTCTTTCAGTATATTTTAATCTAACCAATAATTCTTTTTTGACTATTATTTCACAATTGGTATTCTATACTACCATTGGTTTACTACCATTGGATTACTACCATTGGTTGAAAATGCATAATGTACGCCGATTTTATGGTTCTTAAGTTGCAACTTTCTTCATTTTAAGATTGTTATCGTTCCTCTATATGGTACATATATGATTCCTGCGTTTCTTGGCCACCCCGTGGCGGAACTGAAGCATCTTAGCCTATACCATATTTTTTAATTTCAAATATCTTGATTTTGTCCCTTTTTTCTTCTATTACATACAACGATCCTCTATATAAACTTATAATTTTATTCTTTTTTATCTTTTCAGAATACAGCTATTACCTCAATCATGTACAATCATAATCGTATCTCCCAAATTTTTACACAACAACTTTTGAGCATTACTATTTACATAATTCATTAATATTTCACAACTCCATTATATTTTTTAACGAATTAAGAGGAACTAGGGAGTGGGATTAAACCATGAGCCGTGGGCAAATTTCAATGCTTATTATTATTTATTGTGAATAGTGTGTATTGGCGGCTTCTGTTACTGTCGTTGGAGTTGAGCCCTCAACTAGCCTGTTCATTGTACGAGGTTTTGACAGTAATTTACGGAATTGGGGCAACCAATTATTGTGTTGGACCCTCCATCAAGCATAACACCTAGAATATTTATTTCACAGCTCAATTTTTTTTAACTATTTACAAAGGAGGGGTATTAAAACCTACTAATAGGAGATTATTAAAGCTTTTTTTACTATTGATTGTGAATTTAGAGTATTAGATGGTTTTGTTACTGTCTTGGCTGTTCAGATATTGGGTGGAACTAAACTATTTCAAACTTGACTTTTTATTAATTCAAACTAGGGGGCAACTCCTAAGGGGGCATGGGGGCGGAGCCCCCATCGAGCCGTAGGCGAGTCCATAATATATACAGCCGCATGTGTAACTCACTGATGATATTAAATTCCTGGAGCGACCGTTTAAGCTAGAGACTTGAAATTTGGCATGGACATTCTTTGAGATGTTTCAATTTAAGGAAAATCATAAAACTACAATTTTTTTACTTTTAAACTATTAAAAAGGTAAAAAATATAGATTTGTCGGTAACGTAGTTCAGCCGTATCAGCGTAGATCACCGCGTGGTATCGTAGATCACTTTGCAGGGTTAGTTCTCGCTCGTTTTTAAATTATTTCTTTCAACTACACCCGTGTTTGATAATAATAGATGTTCATTGATTACTCGTGAACGGCGGTATGTTGCTGTATTGAGGGTGTAAATTTAAGGTGAAAGTGTACACAGACATTTTCATTTACTGTTTTAGTGATGTTTAGTTAACAGGTTTAGTTCTCGTACTTATATTATTGAACAAATTTAACTACACTCCAGTAAGTTTGACTTCCCATCGCATTCATGAAATAAGATGGTTAATAAATTACATAGCTTCGTAACGATTCTTGCGTATCTTTTTCAAGGCATTTTTCTTTTAGGAACATAATATTAATGGTATTGTGGATATATGAAAACCAATATTTCGTCAAATTGCCGTATTTCCTTCCGTCAAGTCATACTATTGTTATGTTTTATGTGTTAGATATTTCAGTTGATTTAGCTCATTTTTAGATGTAACGACCACAAATTCCTACAAGACATGTGAAGTTATTTCAGTTTTCATGCTCTAGCGGCAAAAAGGGCTGGCTTCTAAAGTATTTGAGACGATTTTAGCGAATATATTTCATTTTACTATCTAAGTCGATACACAGAGATTGAAGAAGGGAGATGTATTCCTAATTTCAAGTTTTTTATTACTCTTTCATACCAACTGCAAAACATTTTATTTAATTTAGCTCTACGTTGCTGAATTTAGAATTTTGCTTCCCCATAAGCTTAAAGATTGTATTACCTTAGCTTGACAGCAATATTTAAAGCAAATTCATTGTAATTAGAAGTACAACAGTCTTAAAAAATTGAACTTAAATATAATTCATAATCAATGCTGGTTGATATTGTGTGTCTTTATTTAATGTTTTGTTGATCCTTAACCTTCCAGTATGTTTTTTTAACGTTTACTTATTTATTTATACGAGGGGTTTACCATATGTAGACGTGATTTTTTCATGATCTTAATAAAATTGTAATTAATGCCAGCTAATATTATGTGATTTATCTGTTTATTATGAACTTATTTCTCTGTAACGTATACTTTAAAGTATAGATTGTTTGTGAATAAGTGACATAAATCAAACTTTTAGACCTTTCACTATTTGTCGTATCTCAAATCGTTATTTAGAACTAACTACAGTTATATTGTATTTGAAGTTCGAACTATGCATTCACTGAACTTGTAAAATATCTCTGTAACTTCAACAGAATTTAAGGGAAGTATATAATATTTAAAGTTGTTAATTTAATAATTGCTGATTTTGAAAGATGAAATTGTTATCATTTCTTTGTATGGTAAATACAGGGTGTCCAAAAAAAACCTTTACACACTTTTCCAGGTTATTGCGCACGTCAAAATAAGCAAAAAAGTTCCTATAAACATATGTCCTAAAATTCTTCGTTAACCCGCTAGCCGCCATTTTGTTTTTTACACTAAATAATTTTTATTTCCGTAACGGATCATTGTATTAAGTTAATATTTGGCATGAACCTTCATTATAACAATACCCATTTTCAGTAAAAAAATTATTTTTTTCCAATGTGTATTTTCAAAATGGCGGCCATTTTAAAATTTTAAACTCAAATATCTCAAAAACGGTCAGTTTTATAAAAATGTTACAAGAGACAAAAAAGTTGACGAATTAAATTATCTAAATATTGATATCAAGTTTGTAAGGATCCGACAACAAATAACGGAGTAATTGAGATTTTTCTCTTAAAGTAACCTAAATTCGCATTAATCATAGAGCAAAATCAGTGTTTTTCTGCAGGAAAACCACAATAACTCCGTTATTTGTTGTTGGATCCTTACAAACTTGGTATCAATATTTAGATAATTTAATTCGTCAACTTTTTTGTCTCTTGTAACATTTTTATAAAATTTACCGTTTTTGAGATATTTGAGTTTAAAATTTTAAAATGGCCGCCATTTTGAAAATACACATTGGAAAAAAATAATTTTTTTACTGAAAATGGGTATTGTTATAGTGAAGGTTCATGCCAAATATTAACTTAATACAATGATCCGTTACGGAAATAAAATTATTTAGTGTAAAAAACAAAATGGCGGCTAGCGGGTTAACGGAGCATTTTAGGACATATGTTTACAGGAACTTTTTTGCTTATTTTGACGTGCGCAATAACCTGGAAAAGTTTGTAAAGGTTTTTTCTGGACACCCTGTATATGATTCCTGAGTTTCTTGGCCTCCCCGTTGCGGAACTGAAGTATCTTAGGATATAAGTTTAAATGCAATTCTTTTTTTTTTTTTTTTTTTAATAAGTCCAGAACACTATTTTTGTACTTTAATAGATTTGTAGTTCTAAAGGTAAATGTTAAGCTGCCGTTGTTATTTGATTGTAGATTTTTTAAGTTATATTTATCTTGCTTGGTTTATAGTTTATTAACTGTTGATTGTTTTTAATTTATTTATTTATTATAGTTATAAGTCATTGTTGTTATAATTTATTAGATTAATCTTTTCTTATATGGGACATTATGTTTCTCAAAAACTTTGTTGAAACTTATTGATTTTGCACGAATGTATACAGTTTTTGTAAAGTTTGTAGTGATAGTGCGACCTGAACATTTGTTCCATGGACTCATAAAATTATAAAAACATTGTTCTGCTTCAATGTAATTGGTCTTAACTGTTTTGAAGCAAGAAAATAAAATAAAATAAAAATATACCATGTATTTTTTTAAATTTCAAATATCTTTCACGTATTATTAATTTACGTAACTTTGTTATGTATATTAATAATACGTTCTTTTGTTTTATTTTTCTTCTATTACATCCAACGATAATCCATATAAACTTATAATTTTATTCCACTTTTATCTTTTCAGAAACACCTATTACCTCAATCATGTCCAATCATAATCGTATCTCCAAATTTTAACACAACAATTTATTAACATGACTATTTACATAGTTCATTAATATTTTACAACTCCATTAAATTTTTTTAACGAATTAAGGGGAACTAGGGAGTGGAATGAAACCATGAGCCGTGGGCAATTTTCAAAGCTTATTATTATCAATTGTGAGGTGTGTATATTGGCGGCTTCTGTTACTGCCCTGGGAGTTGAGTCCTCAACTAGCCTGTTCTTTGTATGAGGTTTTGACAGTAATTTGCGGAATTGGGGCAACCAATTATTGGGTTGGACCCTCCATCCAGGTGAGCACCTAGAATATTTACATAATTATTATTTCACAACTCAAATTTTTAAACTATTTACTGAGAAGGGGTATTAAAACCGATTCATAGGAGATTATCAAAACTTTTTCAACTATTGATTGTGAATTGTGTGTATTAATCGGTTTGGTTACTGTCTTGGCTGTCCAGTTCTGTAGAACTATACTATTTCAAAGTTGACTTTTTATTAATTCAAACTAGGGGGCAACTCCTTAGGGGGCATGGGGGCGGAGCCCCCATCGAGCCGTAGGCGAGTCTGTAATATCACCTCCCTATTACTTAATAGGTATTTCGCTTTATATTTTTCAAGTTAATACCATAAAACTTTCATTTATTTATTTTCTACTTTTCCACAAAAGTTTCAAACCTTTTTAAGTATCAATATGTTTCAAACCTTTCTGTTGTGAAGGACACAAGTATTCATCCAGGAGGTTGATAAATTTCATCATTTCACTACTATATTTTAAGTTATAATTAAAAGTTTTAATTATTTCTTAATTTAATTTTTTGAAATTATTTTTTCAAACAGAAGTTTTATAACCAAATTTAGAGTTTAATTTATTTTTTTAGCTCGTAGTCTATTATATAAAATTAATTTTTTTGATGAGCCACTAATTTAGACTGGGGCATTGACAGTAATATACCAGTTGTTTAGGAAGCTTGACTATATGTGGCTGCATCCTAACAGGAACAGAACTTAGGCTGTTAGCAGAGGTTTGTTAGCAAACGCCACCAACAAACGGAAACCAACTATGCGAACTAAACTTGGACAATGATTGTTGGCTGATGCACAGCTGACTTAGTAAAGTAATGACCCCATGGCAAAGAAGGGCCGTCGAACAATATTGAATTACATAAACACTTCCTTCACTTGGCATTCGTAAAAGATTTCTAAGCCCTTTCATATAACTATTATTATTTACGGCATGCATTCATTAGAAAATAATTAATACAATATAGTTACAACACATATAATTTTCAATGCTAAGGAAAAATAATGGATTAATTTGTAATTTGAACATGAATGGAGAAATTATATTTTGTTAAGGATGAAATGTACAATTGTGACATTTTAGTACTTGCAGTGTATTAACACATAAAATGATAATGATATTTACTGATAATATTGCAATAATTTTCCATTATTTTTATTTGACTAATTTGATGGAGGATTCTAATACCCAAAATTTACCGCAAACAACCAAAATTTACAAAAAATGGCTTTATTGTAAAAAGGATAATTCATTTCAAAGAGGCTAAACCTAGCAACCCAATAGGAAGATTATTTAAAAATATTAAAATATAAAAATAAATTGTAAGCGTTACTGTAATAAAAAAAAAATATTACAAACAAAAGTAGCCAAAATATGATTACACGTTATGATAATTTAAAACAATGGACAAATCAACCCCATTTTAATTTTGGTTTTAATATCCCAATGTTGACTAACCAAATGATTCCACAAAGACAAAGTAAGTGACGCTGACATGGAACTCGGAGAGAGAATCGCAAAATTAATCAAAACTTGTTACGAGTTTCCCCGTTTGTGGTTTGCTCGTTTCTGCTTTGAAACATTGTTTAATAGGTACAACCTACAGACATTTTTCAGTAAGAGTTTGAGTTACTTCTTATTTAACATGTAGACATACTTATTTTAAATGAATTAAACTCTCGGAGTTCTATTTATTCTGTTTAATTTTTCTAATTTATTAATATTTAGTTATTGTATTATTCTTTTTCTAATTGTGCTCAAATTCCTAACTAGGAAGCGACCTTGAAAATAAAAGTAATAGAGAGAGAAGAAAACGGGTTTTGTATTTGTTTTGTGATAATCAGTCAAGGTACCGTACGTATTATAAAAAATCGTTTAGGTTACTTATAAAACGAATGTGTACTTTTGTCAAAGTGTTTAAAACTATTATCTTATATTATTTATATTGATTTTAATGTATACCTTTTAATACTACTGTATTTCGTTCCTTTATCAAGCGCATTCTTGTAACTTGAGCTAGTCTGTAGTACATGAATCAGATAAACTTGCCTCGCGATGAGATTTTTGGTCTAGTTTACAAGTTTTTAATGATCTAGTGTAGCATGTTTAAAATTTTTTTTATTGCATTAGCAGATTTCCCAATAGCTTATTTAAGATTTAAGCCTGGTACTAAGAGATGTTTCCATTCGGGAATTAAAAACAATACATGTCCAAATAAATTATCGTATGCTTAGTTTCAGTAAGTCTTGAAATTGTAGACATTTAGTCTATTATTGAAAAGTGGCCGGTAAAAAATAAATAGCAGTAGCCAATGGGGGAGGGCAGCTCTTTTAAGTGAACGTCAATACTGACAAAAATAGTAGTTTACGCAACAATTCCATCGTTATGATATTATTATTTATGGCTATTATGATAAATATGTCGATCGTTTAAGGGTTAAACGGTCAACCATCCAAAACTTGGCACACCCAGTGTCACTTGACACAAGGAAACAACTGAGCTCTCGTTGGTCTAGAACCTATTAGCGAATTTCCCTATAGGGAATACGCTATTACGGTAGTAGCCATGGTAAGACCTAAGCCCTGGACCATGTTACTTTTTCATTTTAAGGTCCCCAGAGTCCAAAAATACCGTTCGTTCATTTTCATATACATGTATATATCTATATATAGATATATATATCTATATATGTGTCCGTGGTACTGATAACTTTTGAAGGGGACCTCCAATTTTGATGAAATTTGGTATACGAAGGTGTAAGACCAGGCCTATTTTCATGAGTTCGCAAACCAGCATGATCGGGTTATGGGAACGGGGTTTTATGGGGTTTCAAAGGGGTAAAAAATGGTTTTTTTTGCATTTTTGGACCTTAGTTTTTAAAATTAAACAATTTTAACTGAAAACATTTAAAAGAGCTTAAAAAACAAACAATTTAGTATTTTGAATTTTTAACATGGCTTAACAGGTTACGGAGAAAATCCAAAAGTAGGTTTTCCATGTTATTCTTATGGGGAATTAACAAAACCCTGTATCTCACTTATTTATTGAAATAACTTGATAAAATTTGGTATGTACATTCACTAGGTAGGGTTAACTGATATTTGCTTACAACACCCATATGGCGGCAATCCTTCATACTCACCCCCATGGGGTTTATGGGGAAAATTTGAAAGTGTCGAATATTGATACAATTTGATATTTACCTTACCTAACTATTACATTTTCTAACAAAACTAACATTTTCTAACAACATCCCATGGCAGCAAACCTACATACTCAATCCAATGGTGTTATGGGGAAAACACAAAATCTCAAGATCCTTTGGAAATTCGCTGAGTACGCAGGTCTGCTGCGACGGGGGGTATTTTTTTATGACTTCATTATGCAACCGGTTTTTATTTGTATTTAATATTGTACCTTTTAGTTATGTTATTTTTAACATTGTTATCGGTGCTCGCTTATTGAAAAAGACATAGATAAAATTATTATTATAAATTAAAAAAAAACTTTTTGCATCTGGCATCTCAACAATCAATGACTATTGTTATTACTACGAAGAATTGTATAAGTTTACCGAGCACACTATCAGCTCTCAGGTAATTAACATATTCTATAAGACAAGTATAAGAGTTAACATATAGAATATGCTTTTACTGAATGTGTTTGATTCAGTAAATAAGTGTAAGGTAATACATTTTTATAATATTTATTCTACAATAATAATGTTTTTAGGTATCTTAATTATCATATTAATGATATAAAATAAGTTATAAGTCCAATGTAGCTTTCTGAGTAAACTGAAAACTAACTTCAAGGCGGATAAAAAATATTCAATTATATTCTATTACGTGTATGATAAACAATACCAAATAAGTTTAATGAGTATTGTGAATGCATTGACAATAGTGCACTTATCAGCCAACAAGACGCCAACAAACCAACAAGTAATCTTCAACTACTGAGAAACAAAGTTATGATGAAACAATTGACGACGAAGAGCGGAAAGTCAGGTGAGAACTGCGAAATTAATCTAAACTTCTTATAAGTTGCTAAGAGGGCGGTTTGTTCGTTTACGCTTTGAACTACGGATTTATTGATAGAGAAGGTTAAACTTTTTTATTATAGTGACAGCTGGAAAAGTTACTATTCTAATTAATATATAGTAATATTTTTTTGAAATCAGCCATCCAACGTTAGATTTCTAGATTTTTTTGCAATTAAGATAGTATAACTTCATAAAATAGTTTAAAATTGATTTAAAACTACTTTTATTTACCTTAGTAGACAAAAAGCTGTTATATAATTACATCTCGTAGTAATCGTTTTACTGTGTTTGACAAGATCCCATATGTATATATTTGAATCCAATTTAAACTGAAACATAAACAAATGGGACATGTTGAGAACACTCAGGAGCAGCGAAATCTATTCCCAACTTTCAAATGCAAATTTAAATTATTTTGATTTCAATCCAAACACAATTTTCACTCAAATGAAATTTGTGTACATACCAGTGCTGTACTTATCCCTCTAGCTTATAGATAATTGAGAAGAATTTGTATGTTAACATGCCGTATTGTGTTTTTATTAGTACTAACCAATTACATTCAATCCAAACTCGAATCCACATTTGTGTGTTATTTTTTGCTTGAGGTGAAATTGTGTCTACAATATTCCAGCCACATTTGTGAGTGTATTGAACTTAAATGGTAATGTAGGACTTTGTGAGTAGTTTCGTCATTATGATAAATATAAACGCTTACTAAAAATAGTATACGGTAGGAAGTAGAAATAATTCTATTAAGATTTTGAACTAGATTTTTATAATTCGATGACAATATTCTATTGGGCTGTAAAATGCTCTACAAACTTACAGCTTGTAAAGATAATTCATTTTAAAATTTCTTTGACTATTATGTTCATTTGCTAGGAATGAAACAATATATGACGGAGTTCACTGTTAAGAAGAAAGGTCGTAGGCAATAACAAACCCAATGTGCAACTGTCAAAACGTATTTGGACCAACTGAAATCCTTCCTTGACAAAGCCTTTCTTTGCCAAAGATAATAAACTGAGCTTTTCTCGTGTGTTGAAAAAATAGATTTAATAAGAATCAAGAATCAAGAAGTTTATTTCCATTGATACATCATTTTTGGTACATTAGAAATTGTCAGAGTTTGGTTATGTCATAAACATCAGTCCAAGTTAAAGATTTTACACAATTTCATTAGGCCTAAAAAAGAAAAATTATTTAAATCTACTAGTTAGTCAGAAAGAAGTGGATCTATGGGCATGGACTTAGGAAACTGAGAAAAAAGAAAATAGGCAAAGTTGAGTTTGGTTTTTTTTTTAGGTGAAATTAGTTAGTTAGGTTGTTATTTGTTATTTTTATTGGAGTTTGATATCTGAGGTTGTTAGTTCAAGGAATTCTGTTAGTGTATAACATGTGTTTGCAACCAACCAATTATAAATCACCTTTTTAAAACTAACATAGTTCATCCTAAGTACATTTCCAGGTAGTTTATTCAAACATTTCATCCCAAGGATTTTATAACTTGATTTTGTTTTTTCAAGCCTCACATATGGAACATCAATATTATTTTTTGACCTTGTATTTAGGCAGTGTACATCAGCTCTACGTGCATATGAGTGATAGTTCTTAAAACTAAATAACAAAATGTTAAAAATATACAAGTTAATAACAGTTAATATATTATAATTACTAAAAATGGGTCTGCAGTGTTCATGCTGTTTAACATTTGCCATGATTCTCATTACTTTCTTTTGGATTAACAGCACTCTTTTAACATGTGCACTGTTTCCCCAGAAAATTATACCATAATTTAATGTTGATTGAAAAAGCGCAAAGTACGCTGATTTTAAGTACTCAAAAGGAATGAGATCTCTTAATCTTAATAAAAGAGAATTTTCAATATTTAGCCTATCTATACTTTGTTGAATTTTACACTGGACAATCGAGATATTTGAATTAATGAAAAGTATTAAGCGCACAATCGCAATACAAACAAACCATAATTTATACACGTTAAAAATTAAATAAATAAATAAAAATAAAAAAACAAACATGTTTAGTATTTATACCTTGAGATCACTATTTTGTTCTTCAGAAAGTGTTCTGTTGTGGCTCGAGTTGATATTCCTTTTCACATTAGGGGCACTGAACCGAACACTAAATCAACTAAGTTGTTGGAAATACGAGTAAAAACGGATAGTAGGCCTAAGGTACCAACAAACTGGTTCTGGTTCACCAAAATACCTTTGGCAGGGACACTAACAATAAACTATATCATTAACTTCTTATAGGTCTGCAAATAATTAAAAATATTAGAATTTCAAACTGTTTCTATAAAATTTAAGGGTAAATGTTATTTTCTCCTAGAAACGAGACTATCTTGGCAGTTAGGCTGTGAATGCTATATGTATTGGATGTGGAACTTTATTTTCCATCGAAATTAGTAAAATACTTCACATTCCTAGGGTAAAATGAAGAACTCTTGGGGCAGTTTTGAAATCAGCCCCTCACGCCTCAATTGGGGGCTTATACAATTGACAAATGACTATACAATTGGCTGTATTGGCAAATTACAGTTTATTTGTCACCTTTTTTGTATCTAGTCAAATTATAATACATTTTTCATGTTTTGAGATATTTAAGTATGAAAATACAAAATGGCCGCCATTTTTAAAATGCACATACAAAAAAAAAGTTTTTTCCCGAAAATAGATGTTGGTGTAATAAAGGTTCAAACCAAGTATGAACTTAATACAACCATCCGTTACGGGAATAACAATAAAAAAAATGTAAAAAACAAATGTAAAAACAAAATGGCGGCTAGCCGTTTAACGAAGCATTGTAGACCATTACTCGCCTACGGCTCGATGGGGGCTCCGCCCCCATACCCCCTTTGGGGGTTGCCCCGAATCGTTAATTGTTCTAAGTCTTAAGAACTAAACAGGCTAGTTGAGGCCTTTACCCCAACTCTATACTTATCTTCTCTGACTTAGTTTAATAGTTTAGGAAATCTAAAGCATTTAAGATATTATCTTGATATTTAAAGCTTAAATTGATACTTTTTTTATATTTTATATTTAATGCTCATGGTATGTGTGTGTAGCTAAATTTTAGGCATCTAATTGTCATAACAGTAAATAAAAAATAACTCAATTTTTGTGAAAGAATTTTGAAAATACACCCCTTTTTGGTGAAGATAGTGAAATGCTACAAAATCTTAAGGGCCGAGCTTATAGAGAATCTAAAAATAATAAAATGCTGACAAAAAGTACATCGGTATGGCAGTACCTTTACCGGGTTTAACAAAATCACCAAAAACTATACATAAAACAGGTTAATAATTTAGTATTTTCACAGTTTTTTTACTAACCTTGGATTGAAATCGGCCTTTGGCTGCTTCTATAGTAAGAACTAGATATATTCAGAGTGTACACAAAATTTGAGGCATGTATGTGTCATAAAAGTAAACGATAAATATTGAAATAGAGTAATTTTGGTGAAAGAATTTCGATATTGTGAAAGTACGCCCCTCTTTACAGGTGAAGGGGGTGAAATACGGCAAAATTGCATAGGACCGAACTTGTAGAGCGTCTAAAATAGAATATAAAACTGGCAAAACAAATATCAATATTGCACTATATTTGGCAGAATAAAGTAATTTACAAACACTTAACACGAAAAAATTGTAAGAATTTTGTGTTTTTTTCAATTTTTTAGACTTAATTAATTATAATTGAGATTGGTCAATGGCTACCACTGTGGTAAGAACTAGTTGAGACCATAATATGTACTAAAGTTCAAGCATCCGTGTGCCATGTTAGTAAATAAAAAATATTAAAATAACGAGATTTTTGTGAAAAAATTTGGAAATTTTGAAAGTATGCCCTTTTTAAGTAAAATTAGGATTTTTAGTCTGGAGATTTACGCAATTGGTGCGATGTACGACAAAAAGTCACAGGACCAAAATCGTAGTTCATACAATTCAGTAAAATCTATGAAAGGCCTAACCGTTTAGCCGCTAGAGCTGAAAAATACTAAAATAACGATTTCTCTAGTTGGCCAAAAGCCACTACTTATTTATCACAAAACTGAGAAAAAGTGAAAAATGTATTTTGAGAGTAAACGGAAAGAGATACGGCAAAGTATGTCAGAATCAAAATTGTAGATATTAAAAAGACCTATAAAAGTTTTCATTTAAACATTTTTGTAGCGTAGGACAAATCATTTAGTCGCTAGTTCCCTAAATCTAAATATAAATCACAAAAATCAGTTTTGAGCGTTAACGGTACAATGTACGAAAAAAAGTCAAAGGACCAAAATTGTAGATCATCCAATTCCCTATCGTAATATGCTCTCAGATTTAAGATTAGACTAACCGTTAGGCCACTAGAGCTGAAATACTAAAATTACTATTACCAGAACCGGTATTTTCCCACTACTTACGTTCACAAAATCCGGAAAAAGAAAAAAAATGTATTTTTTAAGTAAACGAAAAGAGATGAAAAATGTATTTTTTAAGTAAACGAGAAGAGATACATTTGGCAGCTAAAGCTGAAATACTAAAATTACGATTTCTCTAGTGTCCCAGAACCGGTGTTTTCCCACTACTTATGCTCACAAAATCCGGAAAAAGTGAAAAATGAATTTTGTGAGTAAACGAGTAGAGATACGGCAAAATATATAAGGGGAAGATTTGTAGATATTAAAAAGATCTATCGTAATAAACCTTAAAAACATTTTTACGACCATCGGTTTAGTCACTAGAGCCCGAAAACCGAAAACGGCATTTCATTAAAAACGCTCTGGAGGCTTAACGGTGCGAGATACGATAAAAAGTCAAAGGACCGAAATTATAGAAAATTAAATTCCCTATCGTAGTATTGCTCTCAGATTTTAGATAGGACGAAGCGTTTGGCCGCTAGAGCCAAAAAAGTAAAATTACAATTTCGGAAATCCGCCATTTTGAATTTTTTTTAGTAGGTTAAAACTAAAAATTTGCAAGTTTAAGATTTTACACTTAGCATTGACCGTTCAGGCTAGACGTATGCCAAATTTCAAGTCTCTAGCTTAAATAGTTATGTCAGAACTTCGTATCCCATATAAGTGAGTGAGTGAGTGAGTGAGTCAGTTACACATGGGGCTGTATATATTATAGACTCGCCTACGGCTCGATGGGGGCTCCGCCCCCATGCCCCCTTTGGGGGTTGCCCCGAATTCGTTGAATAATTTAAAGTCAAGTATTGAACAGGCTAGTTCCACCAACTAACTGGACAGCGAAGACAGTAAAAAAAAACGCGCTAATACGCACTCTTCACAATCAATAATAATAATAACAATAATATCCTTTGAAAATATTTCACGGGGCTCAGCCCCCATGCCCCCTAGTTGATTTTACTAATTTCGTTAATCATTCACAAAGTCTCAAATAATGAACTTTCTAGTTCCACTAAAGTACTGAACAGGCTAGTTCCATCGAAGTTTTGAAAAGCTAAGTTTTAAATTACGTGTAACTCTACTACAAAAGTGTGTGATACTAACTCCTCCACGTTACCAACCACTTGGTCTGGAACGTCAACGATTTTAGATGCGGCACAGAAAAATTGCAATGGGGCAAAATTAATCCAAATTAAGTATCTTTAAATTAAATTTTCATTGATAAAAAAAATGTAATGTGCCCACTATGGCAAAACAATAATGCTAATAAATAGAAAATAATTGATTATGTGAAAATAACTATTAAAATAATAAAATAATCAAGCTATAATAATAGAAAGTAACACTTAAACCAAATCTAGCATCGCCAACCACGATATTAAAAGAATCGGAAAATGAAAACTAATAAAAATTGAAGTTTTGAAAAGCTAAGTTATTAATTTACTTGTAACTCTACTAAAATGTGTGATGCTAACTATTCCACGTTACCAACTACTAAGCCTGAAACGTCAACGAGTTAACATGCGTCACATTAAAATTGCAATGGGTCAAAATTATTCCAAATTAAGTATTTTTAAATGAGATTTTCGTAAATTTTAAAAATAATGTTATATGCCCATTAGAGTAAAACAATAATGCTAAAAAATAGAAAATAACCAATAGTAAGTGTGAAAATTACTATTAAAATAATAAAAAATCAAGCTATGCTAGTTAATACTCTTAAGAAATTAAAAATACAATTTGAACTAAATATAGTATCGCCAACCACGATATTAAAAGAATCTGCTGATACAAACTAATTAAAAATAAAAACTTGTAAATTTCAGGATATAGAAGAAAAACGTTTAAATTACTGAAATAGCAAATAACATTCAAATCAATAAGCGAAAACAAGAATTTAATAACATGAAAACAAAATCATAGGAAATAATAAAAACGGGGTAGATTCGCAAAAAACCCCTACTATTACAAACTACTACTAATTATAAGAATATAAAATCTAGACCTGTGAAATAATAATTTATCCATAAAAACCTGTTAGTTTTGTTCAATAGCCGTTTAAAAATTCTTAAAAACATATTTTAAGTGTGTATTAAAATAAAATATAAAACACTGATTATAAACAATGCAGAAAGATAATACTTAACTGTCTATTAAGTATCGTACTAAGTAATAGAAGTATATAACGTTAAGATCACGGCACGAGCTACACAGAAAATTCATTGAATGCGTAATTCGGCTGAGGGGTTCACATGGGGTGAATTTGAATAAGTAATCTAAAATAAATTGAAATTAAACAAGAACCTAACATTTAAATCTATTACTTTTGTTCAACACTTATTTAAACATTCTCAAAAATAAATTTTAAGTGTGAAAAATTCGAATATAAGACACTGAATATAAATCAAACAGAAAGATAATAATAAACTGTCTATTAAGTATTGTACAAAGTAATCGAAG
Source organism: Neoaliturus tenellus (assembly GCA_030545055.2). Lineage (NCBI taxonomy): Eukaryota > Metazoa > Arthropoda > Insecta > Hemiptera > Cicadellidae > Neoaliturus > Neoaliturus tenellus. The sequence goes on along the minus strand of JAQYXR010000016.1, from coordinate 355,527 downwards.
TATGTTACGTTAAGATCACGGCTCAAGCTTCACAGAAAATCCATTCAATGCGAAGTTCGGCGGAGAATAATCCCGTGTGAATTTGAATAAGTAATCTAAAATAAATTGAAACAAAACGAGAACCTACATTTAAATCTGTTAGTTCAGCTAAACAGATATTTAAAAATTCCCTAAAACATATTTATGATGTGAGTAAAATATAAAAGAAACGAGCTTTTAATGCAGCATAATCTCATGGCTATTTTGAAGTCAAATGGATAACGGTTTGTTATATATGAGGGATACTAATGTTGCCAACAGCAAGGAAGCAGGTGTAGTTAAAAGACATGATTTAAATACAAGCGAGAACTAAGCGACTATTCACCCGCCATGGGAAATTAATTCATAGTAGGATAAGAAAATTCACCTTTGGTAAACATTCAAGATCGCGCATATGCTGCATAATCTACAAATTAAGGAATTATCACTGTATATATTATCGAGTATAACCCTGGGTCCCTGGTGAAATAACCCGCTCTCAATACAAAATAACGCCGTAGTTTACAATATATTAGAGTCTATCCATCGAAGGATACAATGAGTATATCAAACACGGGTGTAGTTGAAAGAGATCATTTAAACACGAGCGAGAACTAAACCTGAAGAGTGATCTACGATACCACGCGGTGATATACGCTGATACGGCTGAACTACGTTACCGACAAATCTATATTTTTTACCTTTTTTATAGTTTAAAAGTAAAAAAGTTGTAGTTTTATGATTTTTCCTAAATTGAAACATCTCAATGAATGTCCATGCCAAATTTCAAGTCTCTATCTTAAACGGTCGCTTCAGGAATTTAAGATCATCAGTGAGTCAGTCAGTTACACATGGGGCTGTATATATTATGGATTTGTAAAAATGTTTTACTGTCTCTATGCAAGGAACAAATAAACAAAAGCGTTCCAGAGAGTTTCGGGACACCGTGTATAAAAAATGGAAAATCAAACTTCCTAAATTCATGTATACATAATAAATACTTGTTGTAATGTGTTTTATTCATTTTTGAAACTAGCGTATCATTATTGATTTAACAATCCAAACAAAATTTACCAAAATTTAGTAAACATGTCATATCATCAATATATTGGTATACCTTCATACAATGAAAAACAATTGTTTGCATTGTGTTCAATCACAAATGCAGAGCATAGACCAACTGCATGACAAGCTAGGCTATAGAGTGTTTACGGTTTTAATCCACTTTAATCGCTCTTCCCGTTCACTCTGTCTGTATGAAAGTTATCAGATAAACCCGCTCTAAGCTTTGTAAACTCTAATGAAGCTTTAAAGCTCAAAAGTCCTGTTGGGCATTGTAAAATTTTTATCCTATTCAAAAATAAGATTCTTGATCATATACGTTGTTTTAAAATGGTACTGCTGAAAAATTAAATACCCTATGGGATTACTTGTAAGAAGGTATATTATTTACATTTATAAGTAATAATTACAGTATGTAAAATATATTGTTGAAATAGTATATGTAACTATCACCTTGAAACAAAAACATAAACGTATGTTGATTATTTATATCATCTTTAGCACTAGAGGTTTAAAATACAAAAACCTAGATTCCTAAATAGATCATGTAAGGGTCCTTTTTCAAAAGGATGATTAAACATTCCATTAAATATTTGATTGGTTATGTTTTAGTACATTATACAGCACAGATAATTAGTTATGAACAGTACCTTGAAAGAAAAAAACGTATGTTGATTATTTATATACATCGTGAGCACTAGAGGTTTAAAATATAAAAATTTAGATTCCTAAATAGATCATGTAAGGGTCCTTTTTCAAAAAGATGATTAAACATTCCATTAAATATTTGATTGATTATGTTTTAGTACATTATACAGCACAGATAATTAGTTATGAACAGCAAAAAAAGCAAATAAATCAATATTTCCATATGAAATGTAATTGCTCTTGAATATTTGGCCACAAACAATATATAATTTATATGGAGGTTCAATAATAACGTTGGAGTATCGGTCGGGGAAGTTGTTGTATGTGGAAACAACCGAACACGATTTAAACTTCAGTTGTTGAGGATTGTTAGCAAACACCATAAACAGAAGGAAACCCGACTGTTAACTAAACTTGAGCTTATCTCGTGGTGGGGGGGAAAATAGTAGTCGTAGAGAGAACAATTCCATATCTTAAACTCTTAACTTCCACAGATGGGCCGTAAAGAATTATATTTTGTAAATGTTAATTATAACTTTTTACATGCCCGAAATAAATACATAAAACCCAATTTAAGTTTCTAAAAATTTTCATTTCGATGAGATACAATAAAGTTGTATTTTATCATTCGTTTTAAAGTTCAACTTTAGTCTTGTTGCACAAAAATACTTGTTAATGAGTTTGTTTTATTAAAAATACTTACAACCGTGATATAGAAATAGAACACGATCACTGTAGGTAGAGTGTGTTTAAAACGCATAGTGTGTACGTGAAACAAATTGGAAAAGTTAACTGTGTAAATTAATAACAAAAGATTAAAATAACAATGTCAATATAACAGTTATGGATGTAACTCCCACTGTTTTAAAAAAAAATTGAACATGCACATTATTCGGTTTGTTACTAATACAATATTGCCAGTGAAATTCTGTCTTTTAGTACAGAGCATCTCTGCAGCTTGATGATAGCGGATTAAAAAGTTGTAACTGCTGAACACCTTTTCAAAACATAATGAGACATCCGCAAACTGAAAACTTATAAGAAGTTTTGATTAATTTTGCGATTCACTTTCTAACTTCTAGAGCAGCGTCAATTAGAAAATCGAAAACTCTTCAGCTTTGATCCACAGCCAATTTAATATTGACAAGTATCTTTCAAAATAGTGCCCTATAGATCTCATTAAAATTTATTTTTATCTTTTTTGTTTTAGTTTTTTTTATTTTGTCAATATTAGGAAAAGTTAGTAGGTAACAAAGTTTTGATATTGCTAAAGTAACCAAAATATGAAAAACCGATGAAACATTTTGTTATTTACAATATTTAAATTAAATAATAATACTGTAAAACATTTTTGACGGTTTATCCATAATTATTAGTAAAACCAACAGTCGTAGTAATAAAATGATTGGGGTTTTAAGTATTGATTATCGTACGATTAAAGTAAAACAACTGAGTTCCTTGAAGAGAAACTTTTCGCCCCGTGTTATAAAATAAATATTTGTCGTAGGCGATTATTTAACTAACAAAATTAAACAAAAAAAAAATTGATAAATTTGCTGTAAATGGAGTCCAATTTGTTGTTATCTGCTAATTATATGCTACCGTGGAATTTTGATTAATTTTTAATACGAAACGCTGATGATATCTACATACTTTTCTACATGAGGTAGAAAGAAACTACTTAAAGATCGCAACTTTTTTATCGAAAACTATTCTTACCTAATCGAAATAGGTTCTCATCAATACAACTATAAGTGTTAAGGGAACGAAGTACTTATATGACATACAATGGATACAATGGATTGTATTTGTGAGCAGAGTAAAAAAATAGCAAGTCCTGGCATAATATTAAATGTAATAAAAAATTGAGCATCATTAGCATTATTTGAGCAACATTTTGTTAACAGTATTTTTAACTTGTTTATGGCTAGCGCCTTATTCGTAAAACTCCACATTGTACAAAAAGCATCAATTTAGACCCAAGTTACAATATATTATAACGTCAGACCTTTCAACAAAATTTCCTTTTAAAATGTATATAAATAATTTTAATAATGTAACAAGTAATTTACAGTTGAATTCCTGTATGTGTTTGCATTATTAAAAAATAATTAATCTACCAATCAAAAAATAAAAATACATTAAATAATATGTTAAAATCATAATATAGCGTTGTTTATTTAGTCAAAATATAGCGTACTTTTGGTTTATTTGCCCAATGTAACAAAATATTTGTTTATAAATACTTTATTTTCATGAAGGGAGAGTAGTTAAATTACAGCTGGCTATTAGACATAAAATGTATAATTTAATATATGCTTATAAATACGGGTTTAGTAACTAATGAACTTTCCCCGGTTTGCAAAGTTGGCTTGGGACAATTGATGTGGTGATGAAAGTCTGGAGGGTGTTGCAAAATTAATCCAAACTTCTTACGAGTTACTTAGAATGTGATTTGTTGATTTCTGCTTTGAAATGAACTTATCAGTTTACTTGCTTAACTACTTTATTATGTTGACTTAGACAAGTCTACATTAGTTTACAGATTCACCTTACAACTAGTAAGTAGTTCTAAACTAAATTGCAACTAGAAAATATTATTACATACAATAAAAGACATACAATTTACATTTTTACTGATTTACGTATGTTATTATTTCTTACTTTCCATCACAAATTAATTTTTAATTTTATGAAAGACTTATTTACTGACTACAGGTTTGTGAGGGTACAAATTTATTTAATTTTAAGATAATCTTAAACGTTTGTCGACTTCTAGTAAAATAAACTGATTTCTCCAATAAAAGCAAATAAATCAGGATATATAACCAAGCAATTTTGATAAGGTAACTGTATTTTTAAATAACAATGCAAGGAAAATAAATCACACATACGAAACCGCAGCATAAAATGCATAGTATTACTATTCTTGGATGAAACGAAAACAGTTAATTATTTTTAATTAAGATATACTAGGGAACCTCTGCTGCTACTCCATAAAAGACGTTTCGCTAAACACAATTTTCACTTAAAGTTGGGCTTAGGAGTTTGATCACAAAAAAGTGACAGTGTTATCTTCACTACACAGACGCACCCACATAACATTGTATGTTACAGGCCATGTGCAAAATCGAACTTTCCCTAGAATACAATGGAATTCATTGACTAAGGTTGAATAAAAGTATGAAACTAAGCATATTTTATACTTCGTTCGTACTCTACAGGATGCCTTGGCACTCAGCGCAGAGTTTGAAATATCAGCTGTCCATGGATGTTCGCTGCTGTCCACGATTGAACCTGCACCCCTAACCGCTTTCCTCTGTTTATTTTGCCTTTACCAAAATATAATAAATACCTCTAGACTTTTACATAAATAATCTGCTAAAACTATAGGAGAACCTTAGACATTACACACAACATCTATTGTCCGGAGATGACTTGTTGGCCAGTGAGGGGGTTGCGGGCAGAGGGGGAAGATGAAGCATGCCATTGGCCAAAACAATTAGCTTTTTTTTTACTCTACCATATGTTAAGCTATTAACAAAACCAAAATCATACAGCATCCCTACGATGTTTTCTTTTATTTTGCAGTCAGCTGTCTTTCTCTACATTGAATTAGGCTATCTGGTTTGTCAACAAAGATAATTGTTTACTTTTTTTAGCAAAATTTTTTCATGTAGAATAGTACAATCTAAGGTTGTTTTTATTCCTTATTTAACCAAATGACCGGTAGGTTTCGGATGTAAATTTCCCCTCGCCCCCCAACCCCTCAGTGGCCAACAAGTCATCTCCCGACAATATTCAATTTGCATAAAGATTAAAAAATTAAATTATTTAATTCATATTATCAAAACTGGGATTTTTTTTGCAAAAATCAATGGTTTTAATTGGGAGCTCTCTCTTGAACCTCTTGAGCATTAAGAGGTAAGAGCTCACAATACCTGCATCGTCAATCCTACACGAGAGCTTTGAGGTGATGAGGCTTGATTGTAGACGTGATTGGGTATGGGTGGAATGGTATTTGGATATTCAAATATAAATAAGTTTAATTCGTTTTAGTAAGCTGTGAATAATAAGAAACTTTTATCATTTAGCACGTGTGATTAGAAAAATATGTAATATTATATAATATTTTCTGGAGAAGTTTTGAAATTGATATTCTTTATCAATGAAATTATTTAAAAATAACTTTTAAGTTCCAAGTAAATTAAAACGCATATGAATGTAAGCTTTCTTTTAGTATTATCCTTTTATAATTTTTTTCCATATAAAAGTAAAATATTATACAACCGAAATTAAATTTTTTATCATATTTGTGAGATAAAATTATTTGTTATTAGAACTTTTACTGAGAGAAGTACCAAAACTAATTTAAGTACTAATAAATCATCTAAGATTGCGTCTATATTTTAAAAGCTTTGTTTAACAATAAGGCATATCGCCCTCCTTGCGTTTTATTATTATTGACCATTTATTCGCCCCCGGACGTCGTTAGTGGTATAAGGGAAACAAAGACTAAGTTGGAAGGCAACATTAATTTCAATTGACGCGCCTCCGAAAGTCAGAGCGATATCGCACAACTAATCTAAACTTCTTACGAGTTGCTTAAACATTTGAGCTTTGATATTCCAACCGGATATAAGTTAAGAGTTATATTCGTTACATTCTACGTTTGATATTCTTAATTTGAATTGACAGTTCTATAACTTCAATAATAAAACAAATATTTCCGTTTTTAGTGTATATACAACATTTCCTAACAAATGTGTTAAAGGAAAGCGTTAATTTCCTAGGAATACAAGTAGATAACAGACTGAATGTCGATAAAATTTGCTCCAAAATATCTTCTAAAATATATTTATTCAAATAATTAGCCAAATTCAGCAATGAAAACACTCTGCTTATGGCATATTATGGACTTATAACAACACATTTGTCTTATGGCATCATAATCTGGGAAAAATGTGCTGAAACTGAATTTAAAAGACTCTTCAAACTTCAAAAAAAGCTTTAAGAATAATGTTTAAATTAAGAAAAAATCAGTCATGTAAAGACATCTTTAAAAGGATGGGGTTGTTGACATTGTATTTATATTTTGGAAACAACAATTTATGCCAGATTTAAATGTAAATTAACTAAGGGCAATGATATTATATATACATCAATATAATACTCGATTTCATCAAAATTTCAGACCTCAGCAACTTAGATTAAATATCAGTCAAAATTTACCATGTAATGCTGGTGCTAAATATTTGAATATATTGCCAGACTGCATAATAAATGAACAAAACTTAAGACCATTTAAAAATAAATTAAAAATGTTTTTAGTTGAAAACGCCTTTTATAGTGTTGGTGAATTTATGGATCATTGCCAAAATACATAAACCAAATTTCTTTTTAAACTGGGTTAAAGTATATGGCAGGTATTTCAGAGTTATGGAATTAAACTAGGTTAAACACATAAATTACTAACATATATTAGAAACATTTGAATTTGAGTTTGTCATATCAAAATTATTGTATCGTTAACATTGCTTCCAACTTACTTATTGTTGTAATAGCAATAAAAAGATTATTATTATTATTATTATTTTTATAATGTAAAAGCCTTGAAGGACCAAACTTAATACTTTAAGAGGAGTGTTGAATTACTAAAAGACATTCGTACATATTGGTTGCCTAGTTTGTAATTTGTGTATTTCCTCCTTAGCCTTTTAGACCTACGATTTCCTCCAGAGTCGTTCTCAGGAATATTTCAATTTTGTGAATTGTATTGAAAAACAATTTGGGAAGTAAAATGATAGGAAATATAATGCTAAGACGATACCATTTTTTATTCTTCAATGCATTCAACTATTTTAGAGATTCTCATGCAGTCTGTAGGTCCATAAATAAACTTTGATGCACTGAACCTATTTGACTAATTACTAAGTTTACAAAAAAATTTCAAGTATAAGGTGTTTGAAGAAACGCACCATAACGGGGATGATTTGAAAGTTAAATGTTATTCGCTATACCTATGTTATAACTATGTAAGGATTATTAATATCTCTTTTAGATATTGAGACTAGTTACAAATTGCAGCACAGTTAAAATAAACATAACATATAGTTTATATGTTCCACATATCTAAAAGAGTTTTCGCGACGTGGTGGTAAGTATTTCAGAGGGAAGGATTTTTGTGTGTGGGTGTTTTGGGGAGGGGGGCACAGCAGAACTTCGGTTCACTTGGTCGATTGAATTCACCAAAACCGCGACCAAAGGCAATCCAATTTTCAAACTAATCCTGTCTCTACTCCTGAATTTAAAACCAATATTTAACATTTATGCTTAAACTGTATGAAAACGCTTGAACTTCATGTACAGTTGTCTATCTTCAATGAACATTAAAAGAAATAGGGAGTGTAACGAAACTTAAATATTGGTTGAAATAAGGTTGAAATATTTATTTTCAATTAATTAACATACAAACTGACAGTTAAACTGTACTCATAAACTTTACTATGTCTGTTTAACATTTATTTTACATCCGTACAAAAATAATCTTACTGTTGACACTTAATACAGATTTTGAGAGTATTATGGGCATAAATATGAACCATATGTGTAATTACTATACAAAAGTTTTACCTAGCTGACCATAAAAATATATTGTTCCTCAAGGAAATGCCAAAATTGCAGATTGAAATTTATTCAGTTCATTGTTGTTGCTTTACAAGTCAAACCGAAAAAATGTCATAAGATGTACTAAATGGTTGATTTTTTTCAAGGCTACGATCAATTAAATTAAATTGTTTAGGCTTGTTCATTTTGGATAGGATGCATTTTCATCCCCATTATAATACCATATGTTTTATAAAAATAAAAATATAAGCATAAAAAACATCAAGCCCATAAATTGTTTCTAACTTGGTAACAGTGAACATTTTTTTATTTTGGAAAATTAATATTTTATATTATATTTCACCCTTATACTGCCTAATCAAAACAAGACCTTTGATTAAAATAAGAGTATTATATTACTTGTTTGGCTACTGGTTTTTAACAAAAAATGGTAGTATGAGAATAAGCCATATACAAAAAATAGTATCAAATTTTAATAATAATTTTAGCTCCATTAGAGAGGTCGAATGTGTATTTGATAGATGGTGCTAAAACTAAAAAAAATATTCTGAAGCTTACCAAATAGGATCAAATTTAGTTTCTTTATGTAAACAAAAAATTAAATATTTTTTATGCAATTTTAAAATTTTTCTATTTCACTTTCTATTTTAATTTTAATTTGATTAATGCAATTTGATTATTATGCAATTTGATATGATTTGATTCTATGCAATTTATCTCTTGAATTAGTTGTCTTATTAAATCTACGTTATGTGTGCGTCTTATAACTAGACTTTTTTTAACAGAAAAGCGCACTTTTGTTATTCAACATTTAGGCATGTAAATTATAGTGATTAGTTCGAAAGAAAAATTAATTACGGAAAATTTCAAAATTGAAGATATCCTGCTGAAGTATAATAGCAGGAAGCCCGGCGTTTGAGCTGGTTAAATCTCTGCGTTGGAATAATCTGAATTAAGCTGGAGCACTGTTTTACAAGATTGTTTTACAAAAGGAGGACTGTAATTTGATGTATTGAAAAAAATATTAATACTTAATATATCCTACATAAATATAAAACTAAAACATTAAGTTGATGTTTAGCCAGTGGTGTAGTGGTTGATGCGCTGGATTCTAAAAAAAAGTATCTTTATGTACAACAATTTTGATCAGTGCTATTTTCCTGTGATGTAGTATCTCCCCCCCACAGGGATCCTCTTAACTAACATAATATGTTACGCACGGATCTATAGTAAATGTGAAAAGAGAAAAATTAACAAGTCGTTACGTTAGTAGGATAGTTTATTAGATGGACTGTGTGTTGTGAAAAGAATCTTATCTTATAGAAGTGGGCCGATTGTTGGATTTATATGTTAATTACGTAAATTATTAGTAAAACCCATAGATTATCGAGTAGTCCTATGTAAGCAATCAGGCATAATAGACTTTCTCCCCACATGATTTATCACTGTTGTAAAGAAAACCGAAGAAAAACAATAGGTATACATTATTTTTAATAATTTATAGTGAGAAATATTATCCTAAAACGAATCTAAACAATATAAAAACAATTTAGCAATTTGTGTATCCATTTTAAAAGGCAAATTTGGTAAAATCCAGCTGAAATTTGCATTAAATAATCCCAAACCACCAAAAAAACCACAGTTGAAACCACTATAAATAATACCATAGATAACGACTATTAAATAATTTTCGCTACCGAGCCAAGCTGATGCCCAGAAATTATAAATCTTTACTCGTCATACACTGAGTGACAATTAATAACAATTAATCCATGGTAAAAATATAAATGCACTTCAAATTTGGTAGAGAACACATTAAAAGATATACAGGTGAGTGATTTAGTTAGCGTTCGAATGTACCCAGGTAGAATGCTGTGGATTAAACTACAGTACAATCGCTCTGAACTTGCCATAATCCGTGTTAGTCGGTCCAATTGCTTCGGTGGCTTTTAAATCTGTTCGGGACTCATCCCGGTTAGTTGAATTGGATCTATAAACTCGTGTACCTGATAGAGGAAATTGTGTTGTCATATGGCATACAGTCGTCTTTATTATGTCTTCTTTACAGTCTTCTTTAGGTATTTTAATTAATTATAAAATGTTTTTTTAGAGAGGGCAGGAAAAGTGCAATTACGCACACAGGTGGCCAGCCTGTAGTGAGGGACTCCCCTAAGAACGGGCTTGATTTTTAAAGTTAGGCCTAAATTTGTCTTACGCCCTTGGGGTCCGTGCTTCTTAATTACCCGCTCGGTCAAGGGATCTGACCATCTGAACCACTTCGCGGTCCAGATCAATGTTTTTTTTTTTTTTCCAGGAAGATGCCCGGGGGAACTGTGATAAACAATCCCAGCAGCCCTCATCGTCCATAATCCTTTTACAGACCGTGTCCACAGGAAAAAAAGTCTTCTTGTGGACTCCAGCAGAGGCCTTCAACTGTAAATTGACTAAATGAGATGGTTTTATTTTTATTATTTTTATTTTTTAGTTATGATTTTTTTTGTGTTCTCAAACTCAGTTTCATATACTGTGGCTCACCAAATACTGAGAATTATTAATTTCATTGTTAGTATTATTATATTTTCATTATCTGTATCCAATGTCAATGTTACAGAGCAGAAAGAGTTCTCTATTTTCATTTCATATTGAAAAGAAATATAAAAGTTTATTCTCCATTTAGATTAAATTGCATATTTAATTGGCTTTAATTTAACATATAAATATTTGTTTTAAGAAAATTTACTACAAATATTAATTCTAATTGAAAATCCACCAATGGAAAAGGGGGAACACTCTTATAAACGAAAATATACCGGTATATTATGTTAAAATACCTAGAAGCAAAAAACAAATGGCAGTTCAACTTATTACGAAAACCACTGTTGGCGTGCAACTCATCCTGAAATTAAAAGAATTCGCAGACTCTTTTACTTAACAAAAATAACTTTCATAGCTACACTTTATTCATTCGAAAATAAAACTGCAAGTCATTAATACTAATAACTCTTTATCTAAAGAGTTTTTCTTTGATAAAATTGATTTACAGTATACTTAATTTGCTAAAACTAAATTTCGATCTATCTAATACAGACAAAATATCTATCAATTACAAAATTTTTGTTATGTTGAAAACATTAAGAATAGGATATAAAGTTTCACAATAAAGTATAATTTTATTGCATTAAAAAAGTGAAATGAGATTCTTTAAACATCAATATAACGATCCTCTATAAAATACAATATATACTCTTCTTAAAAAAAATCAATACTTCTCAAATTCTCTCGAATTCATGAAAAAGAGGATTCCATTGGGGAAAGAATCTAAAATTTCTTCTTAAGGGATAGGAAGGCACTTCAGAATGTTATAGGAAGGGGGGGAAGGGTAGAACTTTGATTCACTCGGGCGATTGGATTTCCCAAAACCGCGACCAAAAGCAATCAAATGCACGCTCCACGAGTGTCTGAAACTTGAATTAAAAAGTAACACATAAAGTAGTAACACATTTCAATAACAAGAATTTATTAAATCGATAACATATTAAACAACACACAATCGTCAAACTAAATGCAATCAGATTATATACAATAACAGTAAATTATGTAAGACTTTTTATAACTAGTTATTCTATGAAAGGTCCATATTTTTGAATTTTAATTGAAATTAAAATTTAAAGTTAAAAAAAAATCTATTTTTCTTATGGCCTCACTACTTATTGAGCGCAGGCTGTTTGCACACAGGACATTACCATTTAAATACTAATATGTACAGTATATTATTTTAATGTAATTTTTGAGAATAATGAAACCATTATAATTATTTTAGTAGCATTTATTTCATTGAATTCCGGCACACCTCTAACTGTACATCCCTAATTTTCCTAAGGGGACATTTGGTTAATGGATAAAAAAAATCAAAGAGGCCCTTGAATATAGTATATTTTCCATTCAGACTAATTGTAATTGAAAAAATCTAATGTAATTTGAAAGCTCTTCCCTTGCAAAAAAAAAAAAAAAAAAAAAAAAAAAAAAAAAAAAACTTCAAACTAATCAACATCTTTCTCTCAAACACAAATTACACGACAATACATTAATTTAGGTCAGAACGTAATTTTTAATCGTTTTTAGTGCGCGTTTAAAACTGTTTTAACTCTCGAATTAATATTCGTCAGCCTATGTGGAAGTGAGAACTAAAGTTAGATGTAAACTTAATTTCAATGATTTAACTTTGAAGCTACAAGAATTGCAAAACTAATCAAAAGTTCTCGTGAGTTCTCAAGTGCGGTTTGCTCATTTTGGGTGTGGAAACCGGTTACTTCCTTTCATTAAGTTTTTAATGAAGTGATATATTCTAAAATAGATTTAACAACTACATAGACAAGACTTGCATATTCTATCTATACCTTTTGTCATTGTAATTGTTTTTAGTTAGATTGTGAATATCATGTTATACTCTAACAGAACCCGATTAAAAATTTAAATGAAAAGTATTTTCTATGGTCAAATAGATTTTAATGTAGTAGAGCCATGGGTGTTCATAAAGTCTTGCGCTGATAAAGAAATCGAATAGCATGAAAACAAATGATGGTAGAATAATGTTTTATTTACAGTCTTAACAAGTGACTTTTTAAGTTTTATTTACATATTTTCAAACTCAATAAAATTCTATGTGTCGCCTTGGGTTGCCTGTAAATATTCGAGGCGACTTTTTCTTTTTTCCCATATTTTGGTTAACATTTAATGAGAATCTGACTGCACTGCATTTTTTATTCTCTCTTTTAGTTCTCTTTTTTAGTTCTCTAAATCAAGAACTGGGGTAGAACACACTAGGTCTTTGACAAACCCCCACATAAAAAAGTATAGAGGGGTAAAGTCTGATGACCGAGGAGGCAATTTAGTCGGGCGATCTCGCCCAATCCACCGTGACTTCAGTGATGTGCGGGCGTCAAGTTCGTTTCTTGTCACACACACTGCCCCTGTCACAAAAATATGGATTCCACCTCTCGATACTTTTTACATAAGGTGCATTTGTTCTAAATGTTTGCACAAAAAGTCTTGGGCAGTACCGGTAACGGAGGACTGGGATTCATAGAATCATAGGACACACTGTTACCTCTTCTGGAGGCTAACCATTTCTGATTTGCTTTTGTACCGAATTTAAAGAAAACTGCATTGTTGTCAAACAGCTAAACATAGGTGTTACAAACTTAATAATTAAAAAAAAAAAAAAAAAAAAAAAAAAAAAAAACTAGATTAAATTCCTTTCAAAAGAAGCAATGTAAGTTGCTTGTGGCTCTAATAGTTTCTGTACATCAAAGCTATCAAATCAGGGCAAGACTTTATGAACACCCGGTATTATTACAATCCTAGTTACCTATCATTTCGAGTTTATGTTTACAACGGATAAAATAAGTCATAGTCCTTAAAGTATTAAACTTCTAAATTTATAAACAAAATTTTAAGTGTATTCTACTCTGCAATATTAAAAAATAGTGAAAGTATATAATGTTTTATAATATAAGACAAAACATTCTATCCGTCGGAGATTTATTTAATGTGCAAGTGCTTTCGGATCCAAGAAGGCTCGGGTGAGCCGTATTCGCTAGAAGGGGTTTCAATCATCAAAATGCGCTCAAGCGTTCCCAATCTGGATCCGTTTTCTTTTCCTTTTATTAAAATAAAAATTGTAAAGATTTTTTGGGCTGCACTTTTTTATGATTGTTTGAATTATTATTCATATTACTTTATTTGCAATATTTTATTTTGAAGAAAACAATAATTTATCTTGGTAAGTAGTCTGGGGTTTAAACTAAAAAAAACTTATTGTTTATTTTTTATAAAGGTTATTACCATTAAAAACTTTTCCTCTTTTAATAATAAACTACAAAATTTAATGCTAATAACTTGTTTATTTTTGTGAAATGTTTACATCGAAATTATAAATAGAGTTCTCAAACAGATGAATGGTTTAAATAATGTAAGAGCTGTAATATTGGATTGAATATAATTTAAAATTAATACCACCAATATTTTTAATAATTTTTATTTGTTAAGAGGCCTTTCGATATCCAAGATATCATCCTCAGACATTTCACAAATTGAAAGGTTATATTTACAATGTTGATTTTAAATATAGTATAGAATGTAACATATGATCAGCTGAAATTTCAATAAAATAAAAAATAGAATAGGTTATATGTATAAAAATGTATAAATTTACATAAGTATAATTTTGAAACTAGATATTACTTAATTTTTGTAAAATGGGAATTTAATAATAATGAATTTGGAATTGGTCCACTGTCCAGATTTAATAAGTTCTTTGTTTTTCCAATGTATAAAGATTCCCAAGCATTCAGGAGATTTGGTTTTGTAATAATTAAACAAATAAAAATTATTAAAAATATTGGTGGTATTAATTTTAAATTATAGATGAATGGTTGTCGTTAAACCGTTACAAAATAGTGGTTGCACTAAACATTGTAATAATTTGAGATCATTCTTTCGATTGAATTGAAATTTACAATTAGGTATATTAAATATATAAAAAATAAAAATATCTAAAAGCAAAACAGTGATAAAATATGAAAGTATATGTTTTATAATTTGTTGTAGGTACGCCATCTTGGGTTTCCACTTATGTACTTACTGAGCATTTGATTGAGCACTCTTCATGTTGAAGTGACAGTAAAAAAATAAAAGTAATGAAATATTTTGATGTGATAAGAAAATGCAGTATAGCAATATTTAACCACACTCTTCGCAGAAAATTAAGACATGCATTTATGTGATTAATGGTTATGTTAACTTTGAAAGTATTGAGGTTATGTTCCGATGTTAGTGGAAAAATCGTAAATAAAATGTATAGTCTAGGAAATCTATCTTCATATAAATAGTATAAAATAAAAAATATAACATTGTGTAAATTGTAAAAATGTATAAAGATTTTGATAAAGTACATTCTAAAGTTCATATGCTACGCCCATTTCCAATGTTAGATCCAGTTAGTTTCAAACGAAACTTTCATATAAATACCGGGCTTAAGTAGAAGCAGTATTAAGTTTAAGTAGTTGCAGAACAGAGACGAATAAGTTAACTAGTAACATTAATTTAAATTGACACTAAAAGTCTTAACTGTAAAAGCTGCTAATTATAAATTAATCCCAACTTGTTGCAGTTGGTGTGCGAGTTTTGTTAATTTATCTTTAACTAACTCTTGCTCAATATTGTTGTCTAAGATATTTCGTCTACAAATTTCAAATCTGTGAAAATAATATGAGTGGAAGTAGATGAGTACCTAGTTAACTTAAGTCACAAGTATATTATCAAATACATAATTACAAGGTAATGATATTGTTTTCACTTTCAAAAGAAACCCAAGTTTTTTAAAAATTTTAAGTGGATGGGGAATTAAGTTATTTTGTTAGTTACAACTGAAAATCCTCCTTAGTGTTGTAAAAATGTTATATAACGGTTAAATGTATGATTTATTTAGAACATAATGGCGATCTATATTTTCTAGAAAAGAAATATTTAATACTTCTTCAAGGGACAGAACACAAGTAATATGAAAGAAAATATATAATTTATAATTATTAGTTGGTAAGTATTTTAAATTAAAGATAAAGACCAATTCTTGAGTAGAGAAAATATTGCAGATCGATCCTAAAGGGATCCTAAAGGAGATGAAAATGGTAGGCGATCAAACTTTAGCAAAATGAAATAAACCATGTTTGTTTAAGATTTAATAACTCACGACTTATTCCACCTTATATTTTTATACAGAGTAGAAGCAAGAAACACATTTTCTACGAATCATTTTAGGTTTTAATATAACAAGTTGATAAGAGTGACAAACATCACACTGTGTAAAAACACTCAAATATCAATATGTCCCTAGACCTATTTATAGAAAACAAGAGAAAAATTATCATACAAATATCATTTAGGCTTTCATTAACAGAATGAAGGAGTATAAACCTTGAGAAAATTAGCGTGCTAAAACACTTATTGCATAAAATCTAAACAAAAAACTAAAAAAAACTAATATAAATATAAAAAAAAATAAAAATAAAATGTACGATTAGAGAAACCTGCCGTCGGTCCATAACTCTCTCAGTTACTTATCAGACCTGTATGAGGTTTAGGTAAATAAAATTATCATAATAATTGACCAGTTGGCCGTACCGGTGCCGGAGGTACCGGAGGTACCCCCCCCCCCCCACAGACATACCGGCCCTGCACCCACTGAAAGATTTATGTCGGACATAAGCGACTCGTGTTCTCCAATTTTTCAAAACGCAAAATGACCAATAAATTAAACTGGCTCTAAACGTACGACAGGCCAAGCAAATATTTCCCGGCCTCAGTCGGGGGCCCGGGCCATTAGAGGGCCAGCGAGGACTCGATGACAAACCAATCCGAGCGGGCCTAGGGTGTATGTGGAGTGAAATTATGGTCTGGAGAAACTATATCCTCCTGTAAAGTAAATGAGATCACCCAGAAGAAAAGGAGCGTTAAAGTCTCTGCAAGGAAGAAAATAGAAGTAGGTAGGCATACAATAAAAACTCAAAATAAACCTCATTGTAATTGGAATGAAATTATGTATTTGTACTAACATTAATGCAATATAAATAAAACATGACTTAGCAACCAAGCAGTAATACATAGGGAGTTACATATTAATCATGGAAAGATAATATGGACTTTTTTGTATGTTTAAAAAGCGAACTGGTATGAATGATTGGTTTGCTCCAAATTGTAATAAAAAAGATATTTGTACCCTAAGCTTATAGAGAACCTCAAACTATAAACAAGTTGTAAAACCTGATCATTTGCAAGTTTAATAAGCTGTTGGTAAATAAAGATTTCAGATTAAGTTATCACATTTATTTTTAATAATATTGTTATATAATGCTAAAAATTGAAATAATTAATAAGGAATAACCGCAAATGATTTATTTCTTTTAATGCTCCGTCAAATCATAACAAGGTGTTACTAAAACATAAAGCAGTAATTTAACCTAATTGTTATTTTATTTTTTATCTCACAGCAGAAACGTACTTTTTATTGTAGCAACCAATAATGAAAAAAAGTATATTTTCATTTTCTTACGTAAATGACCTGAAATGAAACACATCAGATATTTATGCAGAAAGCATTTCAGGAGTGCTACTGCCAATCTTCTCCAGGGTCATAATAAATTAAAGTGTAGCCTATATTTCAATAGTTGTAGATTTTCACAAACATAAGGATACATTAGTGCTTAAACAAGTATCCACATTTATTAAAATTTACAAATAAACACAATTGTTATATGCAGCATTCATAGAGATTTTAAGTCTGTTTTTGAAGGGAAAAAGTAGATTGTTAACCTTACTGTTTGACATCTAGATATAACAAAGAGCTTATAAGTAATTTGGATATCAATGAACTGATTTTGATAAGACACAAAGATATTTCAACATAGCATTGTTGTTGATAAATTTCAATAATCTTAGGCTCATCTGAATAATAAGTTATTAGTGTAGTAAAATAAAGCAAAAATATGGCTGGAAAATGAAATAATTTTTGGACAGCAAATTTTTGCTGAAATATGTTCTATGCCATCCCTTGACCTCCCTCAGAAAAGTCCCCTGAAATCCCCAGTGGGCAACATGCCTAAAAATGATGGGATGGCCCACGTGGAGTCAGAAATAAATCTTTCTTCGGCCAATGGGTTTATGTACATCAAATTAAAGCTCTCTTAAGTAGTAGAATTTAATGCCGCAAACCCCATCTCCAAAGGTTGCCAGAGTCAAAAACGGCAGCCTGTCAAACTTCGAATAAAAATCAAATTTTAACCTATACGCTTAAAAATGTAATAATTTTCGAAATACTTGAACTTTCGAGGTGAGGTTTGCGGCAAACGTTTGCTTTTACAATTACCTTTGAAAATGCGGATAGCTAGTCATATGCTTATCATACTACCCTTGAACCACCCTCCACATGGACGTCCCAAAGAGGAAGTTTTAAAAAATATTTCTTAGACCATAGTCATCCTATACATAATTTTAAAGGCCTTAGTAAGGAGAGTACTTAGCCGAAAACCAGACCTCAAAAGGTCAAATATGTCGGAAGTTATTGTATTTCAAAGTTTTGATAGTATTATTTTATTCTAAACTTTGAACGCCTGCCATTTCACTCCCGACAGTTATATTGAGGTCAGGTTTACGGCATTGTATTCTACATTTGAAGGTCTTTAATCTGAAAAATATAAACCTTCTGGACTGTATTTAAATTTAGTATGCTTAATATCAAATTTTAATGTAACTCCTTATGGGCCAACCCCTCATTTTTAAGAGTGATCCCCATATGGGATTTCTGGGGACTTTCCGGAGGAAGGTCAGGGGACGCCAAAAAACACATTTCAAAAGAAATTGGCTTTCCAAAAATTATTTCATTTTTCCCGACAAATTTTACTACACTATATGGTTATCCGAAGCTATTAAGAGCTGTCACAACACCGCGTCGCTTGTGAGGTGGTGCTCCCCCCCCCCTCACGAGTGTTGTCGCTTGTGATGCTCACCCACTTGTGATGGATGCGACGTAGCTCCGCCGGAGGTGGCCCGCCACCGGGTCCGTGGAAGAGGAAACTATTAAAACAGCATCCGTCATAAACTTCCCCGACCCGACCGTCGGAGGCATAAACAGACAATATATCAAGCGCCGGCTGGTATTTGAGGGACAGGTACGTTACTAGAAGAAAGTTGGGCGAGTCAATCTCTGAAGGTTAATGTGGGTCTAGTATTAAACTAATTTCGTTTTATTAGATTTTATAAGAGAGTTTTTTCTTATGCTACAAAGTTTTAGGATAACGTCAAATTATTTAATTTTTTTTTAAATTGTTTTCTAAAATGTTTGAAAACCTACAGGTTTATTCTAAACGCAGATATACTGTAAATATGATAGGACTACATGTAAAGTGGAAGAGCAACTCTATTTATACAGTATTGGTTAAAATGGATTAAATCAGTTACTATTGATATAAATACTTGTCGGAAATGAACTTATTGAAGGAAAATAGAATAAATAAAAATTATATACTTAAAATGTAAAGTGGCAAATACAAATGTTCTTCTTATTTTCAAAAAACACAAATATAAAAGGTCAAAATTATTTTCGTTAATTTTAAAAATATTTACAGTTTTTGCAGGTCCAATTGATACAAACGTACATCAATCACTCATATTATGTCTGTACTTAAAAACTATAGTTATCAACTAACATTTATATTTTATACTTTCGCAGAATATTATCCTAATTTAATAACCAATGTAGAACAATGTCAACATTACATTAGATGTTACAACACTAGATTTCTAACCACAATAGGTAATGTTGTTTCACAATGTTTACTAAACCAGTCATGTTTTGTAATTGTATTCATTTTACAAATGATGCTGTTCTGTTGATATCAAATTCGTGGCCCAGATACCAAGATAACTAGGTTTGACTCGACCTCCGCCGTCCCCAGGGGCTGCTTAGTGAACCAAACTGTGGGTGAATTGTCACGGTTAGGTCCAAACGGGAACGTCCTTTGGTTATACAACCCCAACTTAAACTTTGTAAACTTCATCGGAAAATTATTCATAGATTTATCGCTTGCATTTATTTGTATTTTCCCAAGACAATTTATAAATTGTTTTATCGATTTTTAACCAATAGAGTAGAATTTGGTGAACAATTATTTCAAATGTAGCCAGGAATTGGAATGGCAATACATTTTAAGTGTACTTTTAATCGTTTACCCCTAACGTGTAATTTACTATTTAGTTTTATATAATTAATTTTGAATATGTTTATTCTTATGTGTAAATACTTAGATATTACGAAGCAATTTCATTCACTGTTTTTGGGGGTTTACTCAACTTTTAACGTTTATTTTCTCATTTATTTTTAATATTATATAAATAAGGCTATTAAAGTATTACTTAAATATATATTACTTAAGTATAGTCTTAAGAGTCATCTTCTCACCTGGGCCAGTAGCCCATTGTTGCGCAGTCGGAAATGTTAACCATACGGCTTTTATATCAATAAAATATACGGCTTAACGCTTACAATATATCAAGTTTTTATTGAAATTGTTGTTAAAGGTACAATTTTTAGGTTTGTGTAAGTATTACATAAAAATAACAAGATAATCAATACCATTAATCAAAATTGACACAAAGTCTGGATTGTGCAAGTTGATAATAATAAGGACGACTTGTCGCATGTTGGTGAGTGTGGGTGCTAATTTATCTTTAGCAATGTTCACTTCATCTTTCAGGGAGGAAACCATATTTGTATGCACGTATATGACGTGAAGCTAAGGTTAGTTGCTCGAAGAAAATTATCTGTGTATATTAAAGTCTTACTCCAAAATAGATTTTTAATACACTCAATGAAAAAAAAAAATAAATAAACATTTATAGAAAAACTGCGGAGAGAGAAATTCAGTTCAAGAGAGGTCGAAATATAATCAAGTCCGGGGAGAGACCCTTCCTCAGTTAACTCAAGTTCGCAGCCCTGGGGAACTTGTTGGATTAAGACATTCCTTGATCGAATGCTGCATGGACCCGGCTGAGTCGAGCTAAAAACTGTTAAAAACTGTTTTTGTTATAAAAATTTAAGGTTTTGTTTGGACAATTACGGATAGTTAATTCTAAAAAAAAAAAAAAAAAAAAAAACTGTATCTTTTTACCAACTTTTTCGCAACTTTTTTACCTTGCTGATTTAACTGTATCCCTTTGAATGACTGAACTCGATTGTATAAATATATATCTTGTATAGAAGGTTTCAGGTGATGAGCATTATGAATTACCTGAGTGATAAAATAATTTATTTAAATGTTTCAGACTTTTTTTCATAGCAAACTGGCTTACAAATGTTGGTCTCACCAAGTAGAAACTTATTTATCGATGAGGTCACTAGGGCTAAATATATAAACCAAAATTAATTAAATTACAAAAACCCTCCTTTGAACCTGTAGAATACTGTGGGAGGGCCTACGAAACAAGCTAAAATTTGTAAATATGGATATTCTACATGTTAAAAGATATCTAAACAAAAAATCAAACACAGCAATAACAATTATTATGACTATATAAATAATAACAACAATGTCGCTTGTTATATGAACATATGACAAATTGGCAGTTTTTCTCCTAAAGACTCACTATTAGGTTCCCAGTATGTTACTCTATGTTCTATCACCGTGATTGTTCTTGAGGTTATGTCGTCACAAAGATGAATTTTCATTGTGTTTGTTTGTTGTATACTTTTCATGTTGAGGATTTGAAATATTCCAAAAGTTGAAGTTTGTATGTGTGCTACAATAGTATATTTCGTCACTAGTCCGGAAAGTGGTCGTTATCGGTGCAAGATCGAGTTTCAAGTACGAGGCGAAGCCGAGTACTTGAATTCGATCGAGCACCGATATACCACTTTCGGACGAGTTACGAACAGTACTTTTCATCATACCACCCTTAATAAATATACAGTTTGGATAAAAATTGATAAATTTTAACCTATACAGGGTGAACAACTTAACTGTGCCACCATTGGCATATCCTAAACTATGAGATTTAGAGAAAACTTTAAATGGGGAACATCACCTATTTTTTTAAGATGCTAAAAAAAATTAATTCTATTTTCTTCTAAATGGCCGCCATTTTCCAATATGGCGGCCAACTTTAAAATTTCTTATGGGACACCCTATATTTTATGGTGTTTTTGAAATGTACATGTAATTTTAAAACATTTTTATTCTTTAACATTTTTCTCTAAACTTAACGGTTAGGGAGCTACAGGTTATTAAAGTTCATTTTTGGTTCTATAAGAATAACATGGGACAAACTTTATCTGTCCATATCTCTGAAACATTTCGGTAAAATAAAAAATACTCAAGAATAAAAATGTCTTAAAATTATGTTTGAAGAACATTTCACACATAAAAATTATCATTTACGCATAAATTAACTTATTTCCAAGATGGCGGTCAAAAAATAAAATTTGTACCAAATTGGTGTTATTATGAAAAAATGGCATTAAAACATCAGTTTAAGACATTTTTATTCTTGAGCACTTTTTATTTTACTGAATGGTTTCGGAGTTATGGACAGTTAAAGTTTGGCCCATGTTATTCTTATGGAACTAAAAATGAACTTTAATAACCTGTAGCTCCCTTACCGTTAAGTTTAGAAAAAAATGTTAAATAATAAAAATGTTTTAAAATTACATGTACATTTCAAAAACACCATAAAATATAGGGTGTCCCATAAGAAATTTTAATGTTGGTCGCCATATTGGAAAATGGCGGCCATTTAGAAGAAAATGAAATTCATATTTTTTAATGCCTTAAAAAAATAGGTGATGTTCGCCATTTAAAGTTTTTTCTAAATCTCATAGTTTAGGATATGCCAATGGTGGCACAGTTAAGTTGTTCACCCTGTATACCACCTCTTACGTTGTTATTTGTTATCTTGTATTTGAACTATTTACAACTAAACAATCAGCTGTTTGACATTTATATATTGGAGTCAACGAGGTTTAAGTTACTGTAAGCAGAATAGCAGCGCTAGTGGTGTCAAACATTGGAAGTTTTTTTCCGGCCTAGTCCCGAAGACCACTGTTTCGAGGACTAGTCCCGAAAACTTTGTTTACCAACACGTTTATCCAACCCACCGGGAATCAACTAGTTTCGAGCACAGCTGACCGTTCCGAAAACAACGTTTATCGCAATGGTATGATGAAAAACAATTTTTGTGGCTAGTTGCATAACGGGTTGTATTCAGTTTAACTTGATGTAACTAAAGTAAATATTTTTTTTTTCAAATTAGAATTTTTTATTTCGAATCTTCATTGAATTTTGCATAGCAATTAAAAAAGAAAAAACCAGTAAACCATATGAGGACCAATTATTGCTGTTTTAACTATTTGATAGACTCTAGAACTCTAGACCCTTGCAGTGGTAAGAAAATGTTTTTTGTTTGATTTTTAATTTTTTATCATCTACGGAAACTATTATGTTTAAACAACATAAAGCTTTCAAGCTCACATTCTTACTTCATACTATTTAATTTATTCAGGATAGTATTTTATGGATTAAATCTCATTTGTAGTAAATATTTCTAGAAATGAAAACTATAGTATATTTTTAATTTACTCTAAATTTAAATTTATAAAACTTTCAGTTTCAAAATTTGTTTGATAATTCTTAGCTAGCATGCTTTCAATATAATAAGATTGGAGCTTTGATATTAATGACGAGAGTTAAGTTAAATGCAAAATTAAGACCGGAGCCGCTTTTATGTCGGAACCACTCAAGTTTATAAATTAGGAGGCTTTGTCTGAAACTGGTAATTAAGTCTTCCGTTAGCTGAAACTTATCAGTTATAAATACCCCTTATCTGTTTAGTAACACAAAGGAAGGGGCGACCAGGTTCAAAAGTTGATTAAAACTTTATTCGTGATGTTAAGCTTTGTGGTTGACTTAATCATTTCAAAGAACATCTATTGTTGTTCTTATGTTTTAAATGGGGTATGATGATTGAAACGCCACAGTTTAATTATCAGTCATGAGAACTTTATAAATAGATCATAGTGATCGTCCCGCACTCCCCACAACAATGTACAAAGAAGGTTTTGATTGGTTATAATGCATCAAGGTACTGTACCATATAAACATTATCTACGGAGTTTTCGGAAACGTAATTACCATTTAAATATAATAAAATGAAATAAAACATTTTTTTATAATTATCTTCATCATAATGGGCGCTCATAAACATATGATATGTTAACTTGTATTCGAAGTATTGTATGTATTGTAACTATCCACTGCGTCGTTCCTTTTAGATCTATGATATTGTAATGCTTTTAAAGTCTCTTGTAAGTAAATATTTTGTTATTTTTATAACGGCATATATTAATATTGTTATTGCCATTCTTAATTGTATATTTAGAAGTTATTGCTTCAGAATATAGTTTAAGAATTATGCACGTCCCTGTAAGCCTTAATACTTTGTAAAATGGTATTACTGAAGGAAATAAATAAGTTGCAATTCAAAATTAATAAAGTAGTGTCCTAGTAATACTTTAATAACCTTTGGGATTAGACCATTTGTAGTAGTCTATATACGCACGTGTTGATACACAACTATTTTTACTGTCCAAAAATTGTATTTTAACTTTTTAAACTGTATTATTACAATTTGAAATTGATAATGTGAATTTTATTTAATTTATTATTTTAAAAAATTATCCTTATTAAAGAATAAATAACTTAATTACAAAAAGTGTCTTCAAAGTATTCAATTAAAAAATCAAGACCTTAGTTCTATACCTTCCCCAAACCTTAACTCTTGGAAGGGGAAGATGTTTCTAACATTTTTAAGAAGTTCTCTCAAGATTTGAGCTTTCTTCCCTTGATGAGAAAGTTATCGAAAACGAACCCTTGCCGACAGACAATCCAATAAGCCGCACTCCCTAGAGAACTGCCCCTCCAACACCGTTAGAGGGGGGGGGGGGGTTCAGATCGGACTTTCGTACTTGGTGAAACTATTTGTAAACGAATTCAGTAAATATTTACATGTATATTTGTTTCTATAATTTATTTCAAGTTCTCGCACAACTTAAAGTGAAATTGATTTGATACTCGAACAATTGTCAATGATTGGAACTGAAATATTGAAAATGCGAATATATTGAACCACAAGTATTTTTTACTATGCCATGGATTAAACTAAATTCGATCATTTGGATACATATATGTTTCATGTGTTGGATATTGGTTACATAATCACAGAATGCTCCCACCCCTTCATCAGCTTAACAAGGGATTAGGTTTAGTGACTGTCGCACTTCGCATTGGTTGGTAATTAAATTAATATATCGATTCAAAAGAGTACGCTACAAAAATGTCATTTCATTGTTTGTATGCAGGATGAGGCAATGAAATACCACGATTTAAAAAAATTAACTATAATGCATCAAAAAAGGGAGGTTTTAACATTATTTTTAAGTAAATTAATTTAAATCAATTTTAAATGACGTGTTTATAAAATAGTCTTCTTTTTTGTGTTTTTCATAGCCGTAAATGGAGATATCCCTTCGGTACTCTGACCGCTTAGTCAAAACAGTCATAGTAATATTTAGTAAAAGTAATAGGGCCTAAACATGGATCATCGTTACATGGATTATCATCACAAGTGAATAAACATTTACATTAATATTTACTTAAAATGCTTTCCAAATTATAGAAACACTTAACAGAGAGTATTACGGAAATGTCGATGACTGTACTTTAAAGTATGCACTTTGTTTAATTTATTGTTTAATCTTATCTTATCCTATACTCTAAAACAGGCTATGTTTGTACGGGTAAAGTTTTTTCGCTCCAAGGATTTTTTATTTTTTTTATTGAATATGGGGGGTTTTGTCCACCAGAAATCGATTGGAGTTGGTCCCATAGCTGGGAAAAATCCCGGTTTCAAATCAAATGTTATCCTTATGGAGATTCTATTAATTGAACAAAGATCAGCTGATAACTGTAGATATAAGCCAATGTGTTACATCTTTAACCTGTAGTTAAGAAAATTATACCAAAGTGCAACACCCGTCGGCTTAGCGAGTGAGCGAAGGGGACGAGCTTGTCTTTAAAATGGAAGAGGGCGAGTGAGCGGAGCGAACGAGCTTTATGTGAGAACGAAAGTAATAATTTTACCGAGCTCAAGCTCGGTTCCCCTGGTACTTATCTTAGTTTATTTCGCGCTGGTCCTATCCTCTATATCTGCAGCGGGCGGCAGCACTGCTCACTCACAGTACAGTAACAGCGGCGCGGCGCGCCGGCCGCCCTGGCGCTTCGTTTTTCAAAATACTGTAATAGTATTCCTGTTATTTATGTCGCTGGCAGCCAGCACACAGCCGGCGGCGCGGTCGGAGGTCTCGGGTTCGAACTCATTAGAGCAACTCACACTGCATCGTGATGGAGTGATTACATTGTAACACAAAATAGATAACTAGAAACTCCCTTACCGGAGAAGAGTACATTTGAAGTACAGCAATGAATTTATTCCTTCATCAACTTTATGTAACTTATAGCAAACTGGAGTATATAGAAAAGACGAATTATCCTGGATATCTGTTGTTCCACAACATAATAATAATGAAAATTAACTGTTGGAAACAATCAAACTTTTGTGTAAAATGTTTGAAGTTTTAGGGATTTATATAAAATTTAATTGTACAGTACTTCTCATTTTTTAAAATCGAAACAATTACTTTTAAAAAGTCAAAAACATCGTTTTAGATAGAACGAGCGAATGTCCCGCCAACACTATACACAATGGAGATTACTATTCTGTGATATTAAACTGGACTTTTAATTAGCAAATGTTACGACACGGCCCTTGTCTGGCTTTAGGCGTTACGGCTTTTAGACACTAATTGTAATTAGAAGTATGTTTTATAAGTTTGTTTGTTGATTATGTTTTACAAGTTTGTTTATTAAAAGCTTAAATCTATTCATATCGTGCGGGTCAAAATTAAATTAATCTAGCGATTTTTGCTACTTTGCAACGAGACAATAAATACTAACGAAACCTTATTGCCTTACGCTTTCTTAAGCAGTGCAATTTATTCTCAAATACAATAACTAATCACAAAATAGTTATTTGAATTTCCACATGATATTTGCAAAGATGAGCATCCTTGAGATTATTGGTGGTTTCTTAGAAACCAACAATAATTTAAATTAAACTTGATTTACCTAAATAATTTTATATTGAGATAGCTATATTTTGATCAATATGAAATTCATTGCTCAGTTAATAAATTTCACATTGATATACGTAATTGAAGGAAGTTATGGATGGAATGACCGATGATGATATTGATGCGTTCACAGATCCTCCAGGTGATTGAGTTCCAATTCTTTTTCTATGTATTTAATAATATCATTTTTTAACATTCTTTACATTACCATAATGGATTATACAAGACCGTTGAGTGTAAAGTAATTTTAAATTGAAATATTTCATTTAATTACTGTTGATGCACTAAAAATGTTACTTTTGAGACAGGTGACAATGCGAGCCAATTTGGAAAAATCTTTAGTTAACAATATTTCCGTAGATATTTTTACAACGTGTGAGCGAAAACATTCCCTAAATGGTATTTTATATGAGTGGAACGAATATTTGATTTTAATATTATCAATAGAAACAAAGTTAAATAGATCGGAGGAAACGATTATGGTTTTGATGATTGCAATATTATATTTTAATTTGTAACTGAAAATACCAGGCTGTGGAAATTGTCTATTAATCCTTACTAATATTATAAATGTGAAAGCGTGGATGCTTAATACGCTTTCACGCAAAAACTACTCAATGAATAATCATGAAACTTTGTACACATATTCTGGGAGGTATCAGCAGTAACATAGGATACTTTTAATTTTAAAAGAATTGTTTTTTACGAAAGATTAAAAAAAACATGTTTTTGTATAAAATATCTGAAAATTGATTTTATTTTGATTTTTTTATTATTTTTTTTTTTTTTTGCTAAGAAACAAATTCAATGAAAAATTTTTAATTTTATGTATTCAAGCGATTTATTATACTCAGAGTGAGCGTGACGGCGTGGCGTGTGAGCGTAGCGAACGAGCTAAACCTAACGGCGAAAAGCGCGAGCGAAAAAACTACTAAATAATAGTTAATTCTTTATCTTCTTTCTTAATAGTTTTCTTAAAAATATTAATAAATGAAATAGTTTAATAACATCTGTACATGTTTATTTAACAATGTCATGGGGAAAAATATTAGGCCCTTCTTTCTAATTTGTAATTAAGCCTGTATTTATTTAATGTATCAGTACCAGGGGACCAAGCTCTTACTCGTAGAAATTATTAAGCGTCACTTTCCTTTCTCAGACAAATCTTGTTCGCTCCCTTCATTCATCCTATTCCCTATTAAGACGAGCTCGTTCGCTCCGTTACCTCCGCTCACTCGCCAGGCCAAAGCATGCTCTCTTCGGCATAAATGTGTTCAACCATTGTTGAAGATGTAACACATCGGTTTATGCATACAATTATCAAGTGATTTTTGTTCCATTAAGTAGATACAAAAATCTCCATAAAGATAACATGGAAATTGCTCTATGACAAAAATTGGATTTTCCATCCACTGGACTAACCCAATCGATTTCTCGTGGCTGAAAGCCCCTTATTCAACAAGAAAATGAATTAGCATAAACAGAAATTAATAATGTAAAAATTAAATTGAAAAAAAAAACATTGATCAAACAATAAAATTTTGTTTATATGTTTTATCATAGAGCTAAATGGTAATTTTTATATCAATTTTCTAATACTATTTTATGTGTAGAGTACACATAAAGTTAAGATAAAAATTATAAGATTTTTATGCTTCGGTGGCAAATGAGATGAGGAAAATCCATAATTAACAATTTATGAGAATAAAGGGAGTTCATTACAGTTTATAGACAAAGCTTTCTAATTTATAAACTTGTAAGTGGCCGCCGAGTAAAAGCAGCTTACTCTTTATTCATCTCTTGAACCAAGATGTTTATAATATAGTATTTAATTAGTTATCTGCAGAATAATATGTTAAGTTCATTGGAGTGACAGTTTAACGTTTCTCACAGTAAATATACTTTATTATGTGACTTTTGAGTTGTATTATTATTAGTTGACTATCTAAGTTGTATTTTTATTTCTTTTTTAACACACCAACTCGTAGTGCATGCATACATATATGCATGCATAATTTATATTCATCACTTGTCTGTTGCTGAGGTGGACAGGCTTTGGTGTATATATTATGTATTTAAAAAAAACATTTTTTCGTTATGTATTCATTAATTTTTCAATTATAATGATATTTAAATTAGTAAGACAATTTTATAACTGGGCATATTGCGCAGTAAATTGTTTGGTGCTTAAAAAGTAAGTCATAACTAATTTGTTTTTCGTTGCATAATACTGTGAATTTTTTATAAAAATAAATTTATGTTACATTTTTAAATTGCTATAATTTGGATCTTATAATAGGCAAGCAGAAATGTTTTCCTCATTTTTGTCACCTTGTGTGCATCGTAGGGAAAATCCGTGCATACCGTTGGAAAGGGCCTGCATATAAGCAGAAAATCATTATAATTTGCAACGGCCACAACGAGTACGCCTTAGAGGATTTAAAAGTTTAAGGTGTTAATCCCATGGGAAGGCAGTAATTGATGGAATCGTTTTATTGAGATAGCTATTTTAATAACCAATACTCGCAAAACGGGAAGAACAGACTTTTACGTAATTATTCCAAAATCTAATTGGGTCCGGATCAACTGTGATTTTGGTTGAATTTTGACCAGTGGGCAATTTCTAGCATCAATAGATCATCTGATAATTTAATTAAGTCGTTGGACAGGCATATGAGTTTCTTCTTTGTAAAAGACTACTTTGATTCCTATATTCCTTAGGTAGACTAAATTACATGTATAATTAATTATTATTTTTTTATTTTATAATGTCCACAACTAAATGACCGTAGCAATAAAAAAGTTTTTTTTAACAAACTGAATTATGCTGGTTCCCAGTGCACTATTGATATTAGATAATTACTAAACCAATGCCATGTTGGTTTGTCACTAAACCTAATCCCGTGTTAAGCTGATGAGAAAGGGTGGGGCGGGGAGGGGAGTCGGTAAGTGATTGTGTCCACCGGTAAATATACTGACAACACATCTGCCTCTATATTGATATTGGGTCCATGAAGGAATTGTACAAAAAGTTTAACATAATCGAGGTAACGTTTATGTTTCAATGTAATATATAATCGGTCCATAAATTATTAATATGCTAAAAGAAAATTACGATTAAATACAAAATCCTATCAAAAACATTAACTATTTGTTGAATCCAATTATATTTATTTAAATTTGTTATTAAATATTGGTTATAATCCTCTAGACTTTTGACAAAGTTTGTCGGTTTTACAAAATGTTAACTAAAGTGAGGATTTCCGGCTGAAACCCTTCAACACTTCCGATAACTTTCCCACCAAGTGTCTTCACTTTTTGGAGAAGTAAATCTCTAATCTGAGATGTACGGAAATATTAGGAGCACGCTACATTCCTTCGAGCGTACACTTTTATTTAAGCTTCTTGGTGAAATCCTTAACAGTTTGTAAAACTACTTGTTTGCAATCGAGTTAAAAAATTACTTTTAAGAAAAATTGTACCTTTAATGTTATTATAAAACTATAAGATAAATATTTCCAATTTATTCAATTTCATAATTTAATATTTGTGGCTGAAACTGTTGCAAGTGTGACAAGGTGTAACACTAATTAATTATATTAATTAAAGGATCTCAAACTCTTAAAACACCCACTTGTAAACACAGTTTAAATTCTTAAAGGGAAATTGTTGTAATTTCGTGATATTAGCCAAACGGATTACTTAAGTAAAAAAAATGTTTTATATACCTCAACTGTCGAGTAACCTTTCTGTTGTTTGTACTAATGCAGTTTCGATCCGCAGGGGATCTTCATCAGGTTAAATACAGGGTCAAGATTTCATTCCAATCGGATTCGTCAGGTGATAAAAATACAATGTGAGAATATTTAACACACTACACATACACACGACGATACGGACACGGACGAAAAACACTTAACAAACAGTCAATGAACATTTGACACCGATACCGGTAACACGGAGTGCGCGACGGCGACGGTTGCGAAAGGTTGGTTTAGATCGACCCTTCTGATCGAAACTGCAGTAGTACAAACTACAGAAAGGATTACTCGACAGTTGAGGTATATAAACCATTTTTATTTATGGAAAGTCTTGGTTGTTCCTTTTGGTATATTATTCTTTAATCATTGACCAGTCGTATCGTATGAGGCATAAGGGAGGGTTTTAATCTGGTTGTGTTACTTTTATTGATATGAAATGTTTAAAACCTTGACAAAAAGGTTGGTAGGCCGTTTTTTACTTACTTTGTCTCGTTTACATAAATTATTGATTATTGCTTGAATCGCATCAGGCAAAATATCGGTATGAACCGCATTCAGCACATGAGATTGGTACTGATGAAATTTCCTGACAGAACACGTATTCGAACCTATTCGAACCTATACCATTGCTGCCATGGTAAAAAAACCAGTGCAACAATACAACGCAAACGACTCAACCATTACCACAGAAAAATATTTTAAGACCTAATCGCAATTAGATATTTGTTTTACTGGATGGAATATTATTAAGTTACGAACGAAATTGTTGTGTATCAGACGTTAAAGATATATTTACGAATATTTATATTTTATAAAGCAGCTTAGACACTTTATTGTTATATAATACTCATATAAATAATAATACCTTCTTAGGTTAATCTTAGATTCACCAATAAATCGGGTGGTATCATCCTTTGTCTTGTTAAATAGATAGGGGGTAATTATAGCTGATACGTTTCAGCTAGCAGGGACTTAATTGCCAGTTTCAGACAAAGCCTCCTAATTTATAAACTTGAAGTGGCTCCGACATAAAAGCGGCTCTTTTCTTTGTTTAGTGTTTACCTTAAGTCTTAATATTGATTTAGAGGCTTTAATTTTACATTGCTGAGTATTTAGAATATACATGATCTCAGAATATACTTAAGTTATCTGTTTTATTTTTCTTAGCTTATTAGGACAGGACTGTTTATAAATTACACTTTGATAATTGTAGGCTACAACTAATTTTACAATCGTAACAGTTAATTATTTACCTAAGACACTAATAAGAATATTCATTTTCTAAGAATATCCATTAGGCCTAATCATAAGTAAAGAGTAGATTACTAAGTAAATAAAATGTAATCGCAAAACTAGAGATTCAAATAGAGTGAATTAAGTATTTTAAACATGTAAATTTTTCAGCAAGCTTCGCTACATTATATTACTTCAATCTAACAATAAAATCTGAATTATATGTAAAAACTTTTGTCATTTAATTTTTGGTATCTTTTAGTAAGTTTTGTAATTTTTCTGTGCTACATTGAAGGATTAATAATTGTCATATCAAGCAATAAGATTGGAACTTTTAGAAAAACGTTAGCTGTTTGTATCCTCCAATACATTTTGTGATTTTATTAGAATACTAATTAGTAAGGACTAGGATTGTTTAAATGTAGGAAAGGTTTTTGCGTACTGTCATAGTAAGACAGAACATACTGTATATGGTTTGTAATAAGTAATATAAAAATAAAATATTAATAAACACACAAAAATATTCTAATTTGTATTTAAATACGTGAAATACTACTTTTTGACAATAAAAAATATCATTCCTTTTTGTCCTTTTTGTCCTTTATTCCTTTAAGTCCTTTTTGTCTTTTATTTATTTCATATATTATTAAAGTATGTACTTTTATTATGTAGGTTTTAATACTAAGTTTTACGTAATAGTTAGCACTCATTTAACTATTTTTAAGGACATTTATTTCTATGGAAATGAGTTTAGTTATTTGTTTTGTAAAAAATCATACCTAATTTTTAGGAATTTGGATTGTTAAATTAAATCCAAACTTTAAGTAATAACCAATAGGTTATTTTAACTTTATGAATAAAATTGATTGAGGAAAGGCCAGGTTTAATTACATTTGCAAGGCGAAATGCTACGGTGACATTTCGTTCCCTATTGGATTACAAGAGGGAATTTCTTAATTAAAAAAACAAATAAAATTGAAATGAATTTTAAATTTTTTTAGGCAAACTTACAACGCCACATAAAATACTGAACAGTGCATTTCTTTTAACTATAATAATTACCAAAAGGAATTGCTGCTTATTTATTCGTGCTAAAACTAAGCTTAAGATAGGCCTATGAATTAAGTTATTCTGCTTTTGGTGAAGATATATAAATATAATATAAAATAAGAATATTGGGAACAACAAGCTTTCCAGTCTTGGATACCAAAATATGTTTTATCATTGGTCTAGGGAGAACCTACTATACTTTAAACTAACCTCAAATCAGTTAGGTTTGATATATAAGCCCTCAAATTTAGGAGTGATTTGCCTTTGGTACCCTCTTTCTAGTCAATTTCAAACTTGATTACACTGGAAAATAATACTTTTATGAATGAATTTCACTCTGTTCAGGATGAAACATTCTCTATTAAGGAAATAGGACCACTCCCGCCGACAGAATTTCTATTCTATTTCTATTCTATTCAGAAATTCTATTTGTGTGAAGAACACTCTATTGAGTAATTCCATTCGCCCATTCAAGAATTAATGTACACCCAAATTAGAATGAATCCACTTAATTTTTATGGGGTAACTAAATTTTTTTTTTTAATTTGGTTAATTTACACTACGAAAGAGTGGCTTGATTTCAAATTTTGGAAAAAGTAGTGTAATTGCTCAACAAGAGTGAAAACCCTCCTTTCCCTTTTACAGTGTAGGCTCAAATTCATTTTCATGTGTATGTCAAGGCTATGTTATGAACATCTGTTACCAAGCAACTAAAAACCTCAAATTCCCCAGTTTAGAAAATCAATTTGCAAAACAGTATTGGGGAGTCGTTTGAAACCAGAGCCAAAAAATAAAAGTAACAAAAAATTACCATTATATTTACTTAGAAAGTAACTTAAGAATAAACCCATGTAGGATTATATTTATAGAAATACAGAGGGTGACTGTCCTGCTGGAACTGGGACGTTGGAGATTACTAGTCCGTGATATTAAACTGGACTTTTAATTAGCAAATGTTACGGCACAGCCCCTGTCTGGCGTGTAACATCAAGGCAGCGTTTCACTTCCATCGCAATTAAACATTTAGTTTTATTGTTTTTAGCAAGAGAAATGAACAATTAAACTATTTTTATTTTTAAGTTAAACTGTTACATACGAATCTAACTCGTTGATTTGTAGCTGTAGAGATGGTTATCATAGTTAAAGGCCTAGTTATCATAGTTGTTGCCTAGTGATATATTTACAAAGTAATCACCACTAACACTGCATACGTGTTAAATCGTGTAGACCTTGTTTATTATCAATAACTGCAAATTAACTATTGTATTGCGAATTAACTTAACACCCCTTTTTCTCCCCTTTATGAACAAATAGTATATTTAGCAAATTTTAAGATGTTTAATATGTTAGAAATAATTATTGATTTAATACAACAACTTGTTTATGAGAGAATATTGGTCGTATTCATTTTTGTAAGCCATTAAAATTTAAAAAAAAGCTTAAAAGGTTTTAAAAGCGTTAATATTCATTTTAAACCAACTCAATACGTTTTAGATGTAAACCCTCAGTTGTTTATAAAATATGTTCATTAATTCACACACACTTATTCAAGTTCTTATTTAAGTAGCCAGCGTTGTCTAAGACAGTTGTTTGTATAATACATGTTTGATTGCTCTACTTTAATTAGATAATCAGGACGGGTAATGAACGGAACATAATACGAGATCGAACCCCAGACCTCCCGCCGCACTGTGGAGCGATCAGCAGGGGCTATAAATAACGGAAAATCATTTTGAAAAATGAAGAGCCACAAGCCTGGGCCGCGTTATAACCAGCTGGAAATACGCGATTAACATCATCACGAAACAAATAAAGATAATTAAATATCCGAGAGAGAACATCAAGCACACCCCCTACCGCTACTGCTGGACTTCTCATTCATTCGTTTCACAAACCGATGTATGGATAACAGGAATGGAGATATGACTGAACTATATGACGGTTACTTTTAAAATTGGAAATGCTCATCATTATGATTGTTCCCGTGGTTTATTGTGTTTTATATCTTTAGCATTGGAAACCATTTATTACATTCATGTTTTTGACCGATAGAGAATTTCCTCGTATTAGTGAGAGACATTTTTCAATAAGTTGTTACTGGCAACTAAAAATACACTATAGGGGTGAAAATATTGTCACAAAAATTGAAGTTATTCGTTGATTTTTTTTTAACCTCCACTGCCCGTCACCATGGGCCAATACGCCTGTGCGGTGATTTTAAAGAGCAAGGTAAGTAGTGGAAAAAGGGGGCTGCTGGCTCACTTCAAGGTCACCTGAGGGATGACGTCATCGAGGACAATGACCTCACCGATGACGTCATCGATGACGTCATCGATGACGCAATCGATGACGTCATCACTAATGACGTCATTTCGATGACGTCACACCCATGACGTCACAGAAATGACGTGCTGATGACATCATCACCCCTTACGTCATCAAAACGACGTCACCGACGCCACTAAGGTCAAGGTCACGCAGAAACTTAAAATTTTTTGGCACTTTCGCCGTTTCTCGCACTACGCTCCGAGTTTCAGTCAGAGTCCCCGTGACCTCGACCACTTGGAGCGAATTTTCGACGAGAAACGGCAAAAGTGCCAAGTTAAACCCGAGTTTCTGACATGACTCTGCCTAAATGGGCAATCGGTAATCCCTCAGGTGACCTTGAACTAGCACAACACCCCCAATTTCATATTACTGTGACCTCAAAAACTTAACAACGGAGCGCCGACACCGATGCGCACCCACGACAGCCACCGAGTGACTGACTGTCAGGCTCTGTGTATGCTAGGTATATTGGCTTGAGAGACTAAGACTCTAAACTGTCAGGAATGGGAGTAACTAACTGAATTTTGCAAGGAAAAGTCATTTCATCCAATATTTTAAACAAATCCTCATCAGTAAAACTGACATTAGTCTGTTTTGTATAAAACTTAGGGTGTCCGCGCAACAGTTTGCGCCACTTAGCTAAAGTTGAAACTCTCTTAACTTTCAGTGGTGAACAGTGAGCAACTAATAAAGTCTTAACACGGCTAAGTTTCTTACCTAAAGCGTCCCGCGACATGGCTTCCCCTCACAAAAGTCCGCACAATACTGAGAGACTGCTTGTAGCGCATGAGTCAAGGGAAAAGAGGTGGGGGAAACAGCAGGAGTGGGGGAAGGTCACAGTGGCGGGGGAAGGTGAGGTGGTACGCTGGAGTTTCGCATCACTTCACCATGAGCTGTCCTACAGTCAACACACTGTTCTCTTGGCCCGAGTTGGCACTAGAAGAAACATTTCTGTACAGCTTAGGCTGTGAGAGCCGAGGAAGCAAAGTCAAAGTAGAAATTGTGTTAAACTCCAAGATGAAGAGTCTCCTAAATAAACTAATTGTATCCTTGCAATCTCCTATAACTTTAGAGAAATACCACTTTATTAAGCGACACCTTATACTTTGGCAAAACGAAGCAGAAATGGAAAAGATTACAGTAAAATTAATTTAACTTAAAACTTGGACTGGACACTCATGGCGATACCACGTGGCGTGCAAACGCCACCCTAAACATTACAAGTTAGGTTATTGAGCACCTCTGGTATGATAACCGATGTGCTAGAGTTAAAGTGTGATGACCTTGAGTCAAAACACTGAAACACTACAAGTCGATATCGTCCCAGAGTCAAAGTGTAGTGACCTACATTCAGAACTTGTAAAATTACTTACATATAGAGAGCTAGAGAACAGCGAGACGCACCGCATGGAAGCCGGAGAACATACTGGCGAAGCGGTGTTGTGCAGCCTAGGGACCCCAGTTGTGGTGGGGGTATAGCCAACACTTAGAGTACAAGTGTTGTGGGTGACCTTGACCCACTTAACTTAGTCAACCCCCCCCCCCACCCCCACCCCCACCCCCACCCCCACCCCCACCCCCACCCCCCCACCCCCCCAACGCCCCCACCCCCCCACCCCCCCCCACCCCCCCCCACCCCCACCCCCCCACCCCCAACCCCACCCCCACCCCCACCCCCACCCCCACCCCCACCCCCCCCCACCCCCCACCCCCCACCCCCCACCCCCACACGCACCCCCACCCCCACCCCCCACCCCCACCCCCACCCCCACCCCCCCCCCTTCCCCCCACCCCCACCCCCCCCCACCCCCCCCCACCCCCCCCCCTCGAGAACTTTTTTTTTCGAAAAAATTTTTGACCTTGACCAAAAAGTTTTTTGCTCCGGATGAGAAGTGCCCCCCCCACCCCCCCCCCACCCCCACCCCCACCCCCCCCCCGACAAAAAGTGCGAATGCTTGTTCCAGCATTGACTACGTTGAGCTCAATTGTGTGTTGTAAGTGTGTTATATTTTTCTAAAGTGGTATACGCTTGTTGTAGCATTTCCCCCTTGAGCTTTTGCAATGCTCAAAGTAAATCGTAAAGACAGGGAACGGGAGTAGGCCCCCCGTGTAAAGTTACTTTTGTATAATTGTTAGGCTCCTCTCATGCATGCTTCAATGCGGCTGAGAACTCTCATGCATGCTTCAATGCGGCTGAGAAATAGGAGTTGGTCCGTTTGTACGCCTATATGGGGGTAATGAGCCGATGGCCTCTGCACTCGGACCGAGGACGTAAGCCACTAGGGTGTCCTCAGTTAGTTTCCCTTCCGGAAACTCAAAATTATGTAAATGAAACTTTGTTAGCTATTTGTGTTTTTTAGTCCCCAAGGCCCCCGAACATTCGTGGTCACCATGGATGTACGGGGGCCGAAATTTTTTAATGTCCGTGTGGCCTTGACCTACAAAGACTTGTAAAAATTCAATGCATTGTAAATTAAAAAATATTAAAGATAGGTTACGGGAGTAGGCCCCCGTGTAAAGCCTATTTTAATTATCGGTAGGCTCCTGCCAGGCATGCAAAAGGTTGCGGATGGCATCTGGGAGCATGTCCGTTTGTACGCTGGCATGCAAAAGGTTGCGGCGGCCTCTGCACTCGGACGAGGAGGTAAGCCACTAGGGTGTCCTCAGTTTGTTTCCTTCTGGAAACTCAAAATTACGTAAATGAATCTTTGTTAGCTACTGAAAGACAATGCAGTAAATGTTTACAAGTCTTGCGTGGCGAAGGGTACACGACATTGGATGTTGCCTTGTTGTCATAGTTGGGTCTCTTCGGAGGCTACAGCGATGACAACCCAAGTGCCCCAGGTGGGGCTTAATTTTTTTAAAGTTTTTTCGTGACCTTGACCTAAATACAGTAATGACCCCCCCCCCGAACTTTTTTGAGAAAAAATTTTGACCTTGACCAAAGAGTTTTTTGCTCCGGACGAGAAGTGCCCAAACAAAAAAAAATTTGTACAAAGTAGTGGATTTAGACCAAAGATCATTGGTTTATCAAACCTGTTGAAGAATAAATTGAAAATGGGTGTTTAAAAGCCAAATCTACTACATGATTGATAAACTGGATGTATATGACGTCACCTTCCCCCACCCTTAAACCTCGGGTATAAAGGGACCCAGTTGAGCGCGCTGCTCATTATTGCGTGGACATTCACCGAGTGCAGACTCATAGCCAAACTGTAAAAAATGGCTCTTTGCGATATTTGTGGTGAGTTTTTTCAAGACGAAGACATCTTTGTTTTACACCGAGAATTGTATCATGAAGAGGACAGAAAAGAAGAGATTGTTGTAAGTGAAGAAGACTTGGAGGCGTTTGATCGGTTATTGGAAAACTACCAGAAGCAGATGGACGACTGCGATAGCTATCTACAGTTACACCGAGAATTGCATCGTGAAGAGGACAGAAAAGAAGAGATTGTAGTAAGTGAAGAAGACTTGGATGCGATTGATCGGTTTTTGGAAAAACCCCAGAAGCAGGAGGACTGGGCTAGCTATTTACAGTTAATGCAAAGAAGAAGACCAAGTGTTATTCAATTTGCCGGAGCTGGACCATCTACAGCTGGAGGATTTATTGAAAAGGAAATGGAAGAAAAAAAAGTGGAAGATGTAAAACAACTGCGTACCCAAGAAGAGGATATGGAAGAAGAGGATACAGAAGAAGTGGAAGATATAAGACAACTGCGCACCACAGCCTTGCCAGGACCAGTTGTAACTCATTTCAAAATTAATAATGTGCAATTGGGAATTGGAAAACTTTATAACCCAAGCTAAAAATTTAGTTGTAAAAACATTGATGGAAGAATTGGCAAGATTGAACTTTATTAAATTTGGATTGGTGTTGGAGGCTATGTTTACTAATACCGATGGTGAAAACTCACCAAGAGCATTCATTGCTAAAAACCGAACCCTTACAACCACATCTGATATCAATGAAATTCTAGAAGAATGTTTGAATGAACTGCTAATGAAACTCCAAAAACATGAAGGAAGAGGATCTGGCTGGACGCTATCATCGATCGAAGGTATGGATGTGAGGGTTCACAAGCATGGATATGGTATGAGGGGTAGCAGCTTTATCCCTCTACCAAAGAAAATTAAAGACACCAACTCTTGCAGAAATGTTACAAACGGGGATAATGAATGTTTTAAGTATGCGATGCTAACTAAGTATGTAAAACATAATCCTTGTAGAGTTGGTAGGGAATATTATGAAAACGAACACCGCTACAACTTCCGAGGAATGTCGTATCCTGTGAGTCTTAATCAAATTGCAAAATTTGAGAAACAAAATCCAGGTGTTTCTGTTAACGTGTTCGGCTTAGATGATTCGAACAATGTGTATCCACTACGAGTTGGAAAAGTGAAGCAAAGAAACCATACTGATTTATTATTGATAACTAAAGGTGAAATTTCACATTATGTGTGGATAAAAGATTTTGAAGCTTTGGTTGCACGACAATTAACCAAAAAGAAGATTAGAGTGACAGTGTGTAAGAGATGCTTTTGTTTTACAAATAAAGATTTAAAACATGGAGGATCGGACTGGTTGAAGGAACACCAAAGACTTTGTAATGACAACTATGAAGTGAAGATTAGTCTGCCGCCGCCATCTCGAGCGTTCATCAAATTCAACAAAACAGTTCACCAATATCGGATTCCAGTAGCTGTCTACGCAGATTTCGAATCCACGTTAGTACCACAGGAGCTTCCGGATGGTGAGGTGACTAGAAGAACCAAATATCAATTGCATCAACCTAACAGTTTTTGCTTATTGGTGAAATCAACTTTGCCTGAAGAACAGTTGCAAGACTATGGTTTAACATCCACTCCGATACTCTACCGTGGGGAAGAAGCCGCTAAGCATTTCGTAGACCAGTTGTATGACATTGCTGAAAAGGTGCAACGCTTATACGCTAATGTTTTACCTATGGAACCTTTGAATCAAAATCAACAAGAAGAATACAATTTGGCAACAAGATGTTATTTATGCAAGAAGAGCTTCAGTGAAGAAAATCAAAAAGTAAGA
This sequence comes from Neoaliturus tenellus, assembly GCA_030545055.2. Lineage (NCBI taxonomy): Eukaryota > Metazoa > Arthropoda > Insecta > Hemiptera > Cicadellidae > Neoaliturus > Neoaliturus tenellus. The sequence goes on along the minus strand of JAQYXR010000016.1, from coordinate 314,945 downwards.
GATCACGATCACCTGACAGGGTTATACAGAGGAGCTGCTTGTAATTCATGCAATATAAATTACAAACTGCCAAACTTTATCCCTGTCGTGATACACAATCTTAGCGGCTATGACTCCCACTTCATTATCCCAGAGTTAGGACGGGATGATGGAAGAATCGAAGTATTAGCTGAAACATTGGAGAAGTACATCAGTTTCTCAAAAACAGTAGGTAAAATTAAACTTCGCTTCGTAGACTCTTATAGATTTATGTCAACTAGTTTAGCCAAATTGTCTGAGAACCTAAGAAGAGAAGATCTAAAAGAAACCAGCAAAATTGTACATGAAGATAAATTGGACTTAGTAATGCGTAAAGGAGTGTTCCCCTATGATTACATAACTTCTGCAGAAAAATTTGAAGAAACCAGTCTGCCACCGATTGAAGCCTTCAATAGCAAGTTAAATGAAAGTGCAATCACCGTTGAAGACTACAATCATGCTTGTAATGTTTGGAACCAACTAAACATTCAAACCTTAGGGGAATATTCCGACTTTTTACATAAAATTGGACGTAACTCTGCTGTGCGATGTGATGGAAGAATTTCGAAACACCTGCTTCTCCGCCTATGGACTGGACCCTCTACACTCGTACACATCTCCAGGATTAGCATGGCAAGCTATGCTAAAGTCAATCCAACTGTCGATTGGAACTTCTAACAGATATTGATATGGTGCTCATGATAGAATCTGGTGTACGGGGCGGTTTGACACAAGCTGTAACACGTCATGTCAAAGCTAACAACAAGTACATCCCAGGCTTCGATGAGAGACAACCATCGGTCTACCTTGGCTACTTTGACGCAAACAACCTTTATGGTTGGGCAATGTCAAATCCGCTTCCCTACGCTGACTTCAAATGGATCGACCCGGCCACCATCGGTGACATCTCACAGATTCCAAAGAATGGTCCAAAAGGCTATATTTTGGACTGTGATTTCGAATATCCGGAGCACCTTCATGACCATCACTACGACTTGCCTCTCCTAGCCAAGACTGAAGTTTCACCGACAGGAAGATGGCCAAAATTGATGATGACGTTGGAGAATAAAGATCGGTATGTGGCTCACTACTGGGTAGTTCAACAAGCTCTTGAATTGGGTCTACGTGTAGTGAGAATTCATAGAGCAATTGAATTCACCCAGTCTTGTTGGTTGAAACCATATATTGATTCCAACACTACAAGAAGAGCTGCAGCGACAACGGCATTTGAAAAGGACTTCTATAAATTAATGAACAACGCCATCTTTGGGAAGACCTTGGAGAACAAAAGAAAACACAAAAATGTAAAATTAGTGAGTGATCCTAGGAAATTGGAAAAATTAGTGCAAAAACCAAATTTCGGAACATCCATGATTATAAACAAAAATCTAGTCGCTGTCAGTATGAAGAAAACAACAATAGTCATGGACCGTCCGTTATACATAGGTATGTCGATTTTGGACATAAGTAAAACCCTGATGTATGATTTCCATTATAACAAAATGGTTAAACACTACGGAAGGGAAAACATTGGAGTCGCATACATGGATACGGACGCGTTTATCTACTGGATAAAGACTTTGGACATGTATGAAGACCTAAGGAGTTTCCCATACAAAGACGATTTTGACTTCTCTGACTATCCGAAGAACCATCCAAATTACAATGAAAAGAATAAAAAAGTAATCGGAAAATTTAAAGATGAAGCAAATGGAATGCCTTTAGAAGAAATAGTGGCACTGATGGCAAAATTGTATTCATTTAAAATGTACAACGAGAACAACACACCGACAGTCAAGAAAGCAAAAGGAGTTAAAACATCGTACTTGAAGAAACATGTGACGTTTGACCATTACAAGACCTGCTTGTTTGAAGATTCTACAATGTCTGCAACGTTCAACACTATCAGAAGCTTTAAACATGAGGTCTACAGTGTCACTGAAGTTAAAAGAGCACTATCAGCTCGAGATGATAAAAGGCATATTATGCCGGATAAAATTCACACTCTTCCTTTTGGCCACTACTCTCTAAACCCTATCGACTAGTAACCTATTCTTCGTCCTTCTACAACTTCGACCTTATTCCTTTCTCCTTCCGTAAAAAAATGGGGAACACGGCAAGTCAAACGCCGTGTTCCCCATTTTTTTTACACAAGTTTGGATGACCTTGACCTATATAAATGATGTGAATATTTAAGACAACATTCATTGTGATTATACATGTGATACATGAAACATTCAAACCTGCAATATGAAGAACTTGAAGCAAGAAATTGTCAACGAACTTCATAAACCTGCAAGAAGAAAGTTTCCACGAAGAAATACAGTGATAAAAGGAATAAATGATTTATATCAAGCGGATTTAATCGAAATGATTCCTTATAGTAAACAAAATAGAGGATTTAAATACATATTGACTATTATTAATTGTTTTTCAAAAATGGCAGATGCTTTACCACTAAAAGATAAAAGTGGCAAAAGTGTTACAAAAGCAATGGAAACAGCTATACAAAGAGACAAACATACTATAAAACATTTACAAACTGATGATGGAAAAGAATATTTTAATAAGGAATTTGCAAATTTAATGAAAAAACACAACATTAACCATTACTCAACCAATTCAGAGGTAAAAGCATCAATAATTGAAAGATTCAACAGAACTTTAAAAGGTGCGATGTATAAGATGTTTTCTAACAGAGGATCGCACGTATGGATTGATATGTTACCAAAACTTATAAGCGATTACAATAACAAGTTTCATAGAACTATCGGTATGAAACCAAGCCAGGTGAGTAATAAAAATGAAAAACTTGTATTAAAACGTATAAAACTGAATACTAAACCAAGAGTTGAAAAACTAAAGCCTAAAAGGTTTAATGTTGGTGATAAAGTGCGAATAAGCAAATACAAAGGTGTATTCAGTAAAAGATATCTTCCAAACTGGACAAATGAGGTATTTACCGTATTTAAGATGCAACCTACAGTACCAGAAACTTACATTTTAAAAGATAATAAAGGACAATTGCTTGAAGGAGGGTTTTATGGACATGAAATGTTAAAATCAACAGTAGGTGATGTATATTTAGTTGAAAAGGTGTTGCAACGAAAAAAGGATAAGGTTAAAGTACGATGGTTAGGATTTAATAAAACGGAAGATTCTTGGATACCTAAAAAGGATCTAATATAATGATAGAGCATCATTTTGGGTTGAACCATTACAAAGGATGGAGATAATACCGCAAAAAGACAATTTTACTATTAATAATATAGATGAACTCACAGTGGATGGTTCTCAATTCAATACTGGGAAACACGGTGTTTTGTTACCAAACACGGTGCGTTGTCTGGTTACCGGTCCTTCCAATTGTGGAAAAACAAATGTAGTATTCAATTTGATTACAAACCCTAAAGGATTACGTTTCAATAATTTATATGTATTTTCAAAGTCACTACAACAACCAAAATATCAGTTATTGGAACAAATACTCAATAATGTGCCTGAAGTTAAATATTTTAAATTCAACGCGAGCGAGAGTGTCATGCAACCGCAAGAGGCTAAACCATTCTCAGTATTCATATTTGACGACGTATCTTGTGAAAATCAAAATATAATAAGAAATTACTTCGCCATGGGTCGACATAACAACATAGATAGCATTTATATTGGTCAAACTTACAGCAAAATACCGAAACAGCTCATTAGAGACAATGCAAACATGTTAATTGTATTTAAACAGGATGAAACCAACCTAAAACACATATATTATGACCATGTAAGTGCGGATATGCCATTTGAACGATTTAAAGAGTTGTGTGGAAAGGCTTGGGCTGAAAAATATGGGTTTTTAACAATTATGAAGGAACAACCGCTAAACAATGGTCGATACAGGATAGGATTTGATAAATTTATACTAATACACTGATCATGATGTAAAACATTCATTGTTGTACAACACGTCTTGCTACAAACATGGTTAACCAAGAAAAGTTAATAAAGGAAATAAAATCACTTAGTGATTCTATTCGAGATAAAAACAGAGCATTAAAATTAGGTATTAGCGAAAGGGAGAAATTTCTTGAATCTACTTTTAAACCTATTACTGAACCCTTGAAACAATTAAACAAAAAATTTGCTAAACCCGTTTTGGAAGGAGATGCAATTGCACCTATTACAAAGTTTGAAAGAGAAAATGTAAAATCAGAAGATTTTAGTGATGAAGACCTGGAATCCTCTACATATAGTGGTTTTACCGGCGGAGAACCTGAAAGAGAGCTAGAATCACCAGACTATAGTGGTATAAGAGAATTATATGAAGTAAAAGCTAAAAGAGGACATGAAGATGTATCAACTGCTAGTGAAGAGGAAAAAGAAGAAGAAGCAAGGGAAGGTCCGTCAAACATAAGCTTGTTGGGTGAAAACATTCATAACAAAGGACCTTTAGGAAGGAAATACATGATAAAAATGTTAGCTGGAATAAATCCTAATAAAAACTACCATAGTTATGGAGTAAGATTAACAGAAGAAGGTTTAATGGTTGGTAATAGCCCGGTAAACATTGATGAAGATGATAATATTATTGTTGGTAATCAAAGATATAAGGGCACAAGAGGATTATTTGAATTATTATTTGAAAAAAAGCCTTTAGAATTGTTAGTTAAAGAAGAAGATATGGAAGCATATAAACAGATTTTGGAACACACCAATGCATACAGGAGGAAGTATTTAGCTGACCAGCCAGTTTTTAGATCTAGGTCTTTAAAATATAGAGTATTTGTATCCAAGTTAATACCAACAACGAGAAGACAACCAATGCCGATAATGCCAAGAAAACCTGTAAAACGAAGGTTTGTGTCATCCACTTTGGATATAAGTGCTCCAGAACCAAGAAAAAGAAACAAATCTGTTACAGGTACAGGTTTAATGAAGAAACTATATAACACAAATGTGATTTATTACAATAATATCAATAAATTGGTGGATAGAATGAAACTAATACATGAAGCTAAAGAAGCGGGTCATACTGGATTGGAAAACGAATGGGTGGCTTTAGTGGATGAACTCCGAAACCGTGGGGTAATCTCATAAAAATGCGTTACTCCCTAGATTACTATTCAGTTGCACCATGAGTGTCGACAAGTTCGGACGTTACTCCTCGGATGGGTTATATTACGCAAATAATTTAAAAAGAGGTGCTGGTTTACCACAAACACCTGATGGAGATTATGATATAACTAATAAAAGGTTAAAAAACATAAAAGATCCCACAGATGAAAACGATGCAATAAATTTAAAAGTATTAAAAGAAAATATATCACCAACATTAAGACTACAGAAAAACACATATGACGCAGGTAATCATAGAATTGTCAATGTTGGTAAGCCAAATCAAAACGCTGATGGAATAAACAAAGGTTATTTATCATCAGAATTAAAAAATACGCTAAAATTCAATGGAAAAACGTATACTGCTGAAAATAAACGTATATCCAACGTAGATGATCCTAAAGATGCAAAAGACAGCGTAAATAGACGCTATTTACATTCATTAATACCTGAAAAGACAAAAGATGGTTTTTCTTTTTATAAATTTGTTATTAACGATATAGGTTATCCGAAAAATGAAAATGATGCTGTAAATTTAAAATATATAAAAGATCATTGTATTACACGTGATGTAGGAGTTATTGATTGTCTAGGTAATTGTTTAGCGAATGTTAAAGATGGTTCGGCACCATCAGATGGTGCAACAGTGGGTCAAATGATGGAAACCTTAAAACAAGAAACAACCTCTTTTGTAAAACAAGATCAAGTAGTATCAAAGCAAGGGGATGAATTTGTTCAAGGTAATGAAAAATTCAATTTATTAACATACAAAAATAATGCTTGGGATTGCATGGGTAAAGGGTTATCAAATATGGGATGGGGTTATGAAAAACATGATGCAGCTGCTTTATCACAAACCGTACATCTAGATCCAGATCATTCTTTTAGATTTTTTACATGTAAAAATAAAGTAATAAAAAACTTGCATAATGGAAGAGATCCAAATGATGCTGCAACTGTAGGACAAACATTACAATATGACAGTGCAAATAAAGAGTTTATTTATAATAAGCAAAGATTTAAATTAATGGATGTAAATGATTATCAAAATATATTAATTGCAGATCCAAATTCATTTAGCGGATTTAGAAAATTGTCTGGTGAACAATTTATTCATAAAAATCATGTGTTTCGAAATGAATCAGACGGAGCATTAGTTAGTGGAAATTTTAAATATTTTAAATGTCCCGGGAGCGATGAAAATGTAACTGATAAAGACTAAGAATTTGTATAAAAACTGATACGGGTTAGAAATCGAGACTAATATTATAAAAATGGGTTACACTCTAGAATGTTATTCAGTTGCACCATGAGTGTTGACAAGTTCGGACGATATTCCTCGGATGGATTATATTACTTTAATACTTTAAAAAGAGGTGCTGGCTTACCACAAACACCTGATGGAGATTATGATATTAGTAATAAACGGTTAAAAAACATCAATGATCCCACAGATGAAAATGATGCAATAAATTTAAAAGTATTAAAAAAAGAGATATTACCAACACTGAAACTAGACAAAAACACATATAACGCGGGTAATCATAGAATTTCCAACGTCGGTAAGCCAAATCAAAACGCTGATGCAATAAACAGAGGTTATTTATCATCGGAATTGAAAAATACGTTAAAATTCGATGGAAAAACGTATAATGCTGAAAATCGACGTATATCTAACGTAGCAGACCCTGTAGATGAAAAAGACAGCATAAATAGACGCTATTTACATTCTATAATACCTGAAAAGACAAAAGATGGGTTTTCTTTTTATAAATTTGTTATTAACGATATAGGTTATCCAAAAAATGAAAATGATGCTGTAAATTTAAAATACATCAAAGATCATTGTATTACACGTGATGTAGGAGTTATTGACTGTCTTGGTAATTGTTTAGCGAATGTAAAAGATGGTTTTGCACCATCAGATGGTGCAACGGTGGGTCAAATGAAGGAAACTTTAAAACAAGAAACCTCCGGTTTTGTGAAACAAAACCAAGTAGTAACACGTCAAGGAGATGTATTTGTACAAGGAAATAAAAAGTTTACTTTGCTTGAAGAAAACAATTATGTTTGGGATGGTAAAGGAAAGTTATTGACAAATTTAGGTATTGGTGAAAAGCCTGGTGATGCTGTTACTTATGAACAGATAATACAATTAGAGCCAACTGGAAAAAAATGGTGGAATTGTGATAACAAACGATTAACAAATGTTGCAGACCTTGATTATGCCAATAACGCTGTAACTGTTAATTTTCTTGTTAAAGTAATAGGTAATTTATTATTTGATATGCATAATTATATTGCAGCAGGACAACATAAACCTATTGACGAAAAAATGAGAAATACATGGATTAAACAAGAAATTCTTTATAAATATTTTTTTAATCATAACACACAAAAGTTTAGATCATCAGATTGGGGTGATTTTGATATTTAATTAAATAACACCATATATTACATCATTTATGTGCAACCTGTCATAGAGGTAACACATGGGTTACGCTTTTCGAATATAAAAGACAATCATGGCGTTTCATTACACCAGTCCATATCGAGACACTATACGGAAAGGAGGCGGTATCACGTCCACAGCGGTTTCTCTGTTAAGTAAAGCTTTAAATCGTATTCCAGTAGGATCTATCGTAAACAGAGCAATAGACGCTTTACCATACGAATTTCACATACCGGGAGGTTATCAGTATTGCGGACCAGGAACTAAATTGAAAAAACGACTGGAAAGAGGTGATCCAGGCATAAATAAGTTAGATCAGGCTTGTAAAGAACACGATATCGCATATTCCACGTTTACCGATTCAAAAAATAGGTCAATCGCTGATAAAAAGCTAGCGAATATAGCTTGGCAACGAGTAAAGTCTAGTGACGCTAGTATTGCGGAAAAAGCAGCAGCTTTAGCGGTAACAGCAGGTATGAAGGCTAAAACAGCGGTAGGAGGTGGAAAAAGGAGGGGTAAGAATAAAAAAGGATCAACCAAGAGAAAACATGGTGGTAATATTAGACTAAAAAGACGTTCTCCGAGGAAAAATAATAAAAAACCGACAATATGGTCAATGGTAAAAAACGGGGCTGGTCTATACCTAAGACCGTATCGTGCATATTAAATAAAAGAAATCAATTGGTTATACCACATAAAGCGTTGACTAATGTTGAATTATTTAAATATATTTCCTGTTTAAAAATACCATTTTTCCGCGGAGTATTTATGAAAGACAGTTTACCAAAGAAAATATGGAAAAATGAGACTGGAATCGTAAATTTGGATAATACTGAAGGGTCCGGCACCCATTGGGTGTGTTATAAGAAACTAAATAGTAATGTATATTATTTTGATAGTTTTGGAAATTTGCCACCACCTAAAGAACTTGAACATTACTTTAAATCTGCTAAAAACATATATTACAACTATAAAAGAGAACAACCTGATAATACTTCAATATGCGGCCATTTATGTTTGGAATTCCTAGCTAAAAGTATCAGTCACTATTGAGATGTCTTCCTATACGGTATCATTAACAGGAAAATCGTCCACTTTACGAAGTATCCTATTTCCAGCGTTACGCTTGCAAAAAGGAAGATTTTGGGAGGCAGCACTGTTGGATTTTACAACTTACAACTCTATTCCCAATGTTACGGAAGGTAAAAATAACTTATTACATTATTATAAAGGAAAAGATGCCAGTGGGAAGTTTACAGACTTGGAAGTTTGCACTCTACCCACAGGTTCTTATGAAATTGATCATATTAATGAATTTTTGCAAAATAAAATGGGAAAAGACAATATAACGCTAAAAGGTAATAACAATACAATGAAAGCTGAGCTTACTTCAAAATATTATATAGATTTCAGTAAGTCAGACTCAATTGGTGATTTATTAGGATTTCCCAAAGATGGAGCGATTTTAGAACCAAATAAAACACATTCCGGTAAACAAACTGTAACAATATTAAAAGTCAATAGTATAGACATAACTTGTAATATTATACAAGGAGCTTACAGAGATGGAGCAAATACTCATATAATACATACTTTTTACCCCAGTGTACCACCTGGATTTAAAATTGTTGAAAAGCCGCAAAACCTGGTATATCTACCTTTGAACACCACTTTCATTTCAGACATCGTGTTGAACGTATTGGATCAAGACGGTAACTTGATAGATTTCCGAGAAGAGCCTATTACGGTTAGATTACATTTAAAATCAACACTTTAATACAAAACCATGGGTTTAACATTTAAAAGCGAACAACCTACGGGAATCCGCATTAGTAGCTCTTCAGCTGTGGAGGAGTTAACACGCGAGAACATTCGTTTCTTAGAGAGAATTGGATTAAAAGTAACCGATAATGGATATACTGGATATAGCTCAGGGTCCAACATTCGACGAAACCCTATGGGAAAAAGAATATCACACCCACAACCCTTACACTTCATCAAAATTAAACAATAACGATGAAATTCGTATTCCCATACAAAATCAAGACATTTACACACTACCATGTGAAAGTTACTTGTATATTGAAGGAAAAGTTACTAAAAAGGACGGTACTACTACTGGTACAACAGTTCCATTTATAAATAATCCCATGGCTTTCCTGTTTGATGAAATTAGATATGAAATATCAGGTGTAACAGTTGATTCTACTAAAAAAGTAGGTATTGCAACAACTTTAAAGGGATTAACATCTATATCACCTAATGAAACCAATTTAATACAACCTGCAGGATGGGTTTTACCTGCAAAAGACACAATCACTCCAGATACAAATGGAAATTTTGATTTTCATATTCCGTTACGTTTGTTGCTTGGTTTTGCTGAAGATTATAGGAAAATAATATTAAACGTTAAACAAGAATTAGTTTTGTTGAGATCTTCAAACGATAAAGATATTATTAAAGCTCCAGACGGTACAACAGATGCAACTTTAGAATGGAAATTAACATTAGACAAAATTGTATGGAGAGTTCCACATGTAAAATTAGCTGACGAGCATAGAATGCTACTATTAAGAAAGTTAAAGGCTGATCGTGATATTGTAATTCCTTTTAGAAGTTGGGAATTTCATGAACATCCCAGCTTGCCAACTACGGATCGACACACTTGGACAGTTAAAACATCTAATTATGTGGAACGAGCCAGGTATATTATATTTGGTTTACAAACAGGCAGAAGAGACACCATCACCAAACATGCAGGCCAATTTGATCATTGCAACTTGAAAAATATTAAAGTTTATTTAAATTCACAATTTTTTCCATACGATAATTTAAATGTGTCATTCGCTAATAAAAAGTACAGCATATTGTACGATATGTATGCAAGATTCCAAAGTTCATATTATGGTAAAACGAATGCACCTTTACTATCACCAGAAAAATACTTAGATGGTTACCCTATAGTTGTAATCGATTGTTCTAAACAAAATGAATCGGTAAAATCATCAAGTGTAGATATAAAAATAGAAATGGAATTCAACGCGCCTATATCGGCTAATACAACTGCATACTGTTTAATTCTACATGATAAAATCGTAACATACACACCTTTAACTGGAATTGTTAAAAATGTATTGTAAAAAACCGGTTTTGTTACATTCCAATGCATTCCGCGAGTATAAAAGCAGAGTGTTCAGGTCGCTCCTCATCAGTTTGTTGCCTGTTCTTGTATGGGTAGCATCTTATTCAATATGGCTTCTCCTAGTGGTACACAAGAAAATGTAGTAGATATTGAGAAGGAGATATCCGACTTTTTAGATCTTCAAGGTCAACCGGAGGGAGATGAACACAACGCTTGCGGACAACTCCACGGCAGTAATAATGTTGAGGAAAAAGGTAAAAGAAGAAAGAATGCACAGAAGAAGAAAAGGGATACTGAAGATAATATTTCTCCTAACATATTGAGTGAGGTATTCTTGCGAATATTTTATCCAATCTCATCCAGTTTGGACAAAAGTGTTTTAATCGGTGTTATGAAATCGACGGATTATTCACCTACTGTAATTTTGACTCATGGACCCAAAATGATTTTGTTCACCGATAGTGCTTGGGAATCTTTTATGAAGCACTTGCATCTGCTAGAATGCTATTTAACTAGTAACATGTATGGAAGAAAGACAAGAGTAGGACTTTTGGATTCAAATGTGGAAATTGATATTATAAAGAATCGTGGTGACCATCAATTGCGGTTTAGAGACACAACAAGACATGATAACAAGATTCAACTTAATCGAGAAGAGTTTTTTATTCTAACCTGTGCAACTGAACCAATAACAAGATACTTGAGACAACTAGTGTTTTCAAGTTCTATTATTAAAGATTATTTGGAAGACACTTTGGACAAACAACCGGACGCACCTATATTGTACGGACCTGTGGATACTTCTATATTTAATAGGGTTCCTCATGAAGTACAAATGTGGAGACAGTTGGAAAAATGCGCTCAACTACATAAGAAATCAGTAAAACAGGAAGAAGAGGAAGAAGGAGGAGAAGAATCAAGTGTTAGTGATGAAAATGAAAACAAGGAGAATGTAAAGATGGAAACTTAGATGACAATGGTTGGTTTTTAAAACAATATCAAACACTTTGTGGGGTTAGGCCTACCGGGGACGGTGCCCACGTTAAATATACACCAACGCGCCAACAACTGTACGGCCAGGTATAAAAGTCGTACCTACCGTGGTGTGGAATTCAGTTGACCTTTGGACTTCGTCATGAGCAGACGAGTGATCTTCGCAATGGACAAGGAAGAAGAACAAGTAAAGTCCAAACCTGGTATAATTGAGTTCCAAGCGTTTCGGGGTAATGATGATAGATTTATCATAAAAGAACTTGTGTTTTTCGATATCAATACAAGTGTTCCATATACATTTTTGTTCAAACCACCATGTTCTTATTCATCATTAACTAGCAAAGCCGCTACTACCAACAGGTGGATTTCAAAATATTTCCATCATATCGATTGGTATGATGGTTTTGCAAGTTACACGGACTTATATAACATCATGCATCAGTTTTCAAACAGGTTTACCAATATTTATACAAAAGGACTGGAAAAGAAGAGATGGATCGAAGAATTTACTCATGTTCCGGTTAATGATGTGGACTTGGATAAAAACTACAAGTATACGATGGAAAATGTTTGTATTTGTACTAAAAGTCCAGAACATGAAAAAGATAGACATTGCGCTTTAAAAAACGCCTATAAACTCGCATCTTACCTTCAAAGTGGGGAAGTGGGGAGTGGTGGGGGTGACGGGGGTTATATAAGTGAGGAGCAGACCGGGACCTGGCATGAGTATTACTCGAGATTCCGAGACGACAACATCTCCCAGCAAGAAGACGAAGAAGAAGACAATCTTTAACTCAACCATGGCATCTCACCAGTTCCTGCAAACTTTGGTTGAGCAGTTCAATGCTCACTCCAAATCTACCATACTACCCGTCAAGAAGTGTTCCGAACTTAAAGACGAGAAGCACTACATTATCCACACCATGAAGAAGATGGAGACTTCAGTTGGAGAGGCCATTTGCTGCAGTCTTAGCGAGGCACCGTTCACTCCGGGGGATGAGCCCAAGTTCCAAGTCTACCTGCCGAAACGGTTCGTCCATCTCCTCCAGAACGAGGATCTGCGCTCCATCCAACCCGGCTGTCTCTACCTGGTTTCCCACGGTTGCACGGGTAGCAATTCCACCGAGTTGACCATCCACATCGCCGACAAGCAGCAGTGTTAGATTTTAATTTTACTGTTGTACATATGTTATTGTAATGTTTTATAAATAAATAAACCATAAAAGACAAAAAATGCAACATATCAATATGTGAAGTTTGTCACATATTGATATGTTGCATTTTTTTTTTAAACTTCGCGGGTGACCTTGACCTTTGACCTTTGCATTTCACAGTTACCCCCACCACCAAGCTAAAGGTTAAACCTGCTTCGATGCAAACACCCCCACCACTTTTTATAGTACCCCCAAGCGCTGTGCCTCAGCTTCATTTCAACTCCGACGGTCAACCGTACAACATCAAGATGTCTCTCAATGTAAGTTGTGCTAGTTACGAGGAGGTAACCATTAAGACTCAGCAGGAGCTGAACGACTTGTACAAGGAGTTGCAGCTGATGGTGGCGCGAGGCTACCGTATAAATGTGCAAGTCTACGCTTGCAATATACGCAATCTCCGACACCCAAAAGAAGAGTCTGAACATTACTCTTCTCCAGCGACTTCATCACCGGCGTCCATGAAGACTGAAGCGAGCCAGACTTTGGATTATTTCAGCTGACTAGCAGTTGTCTTCTTTCGTCTTACCATTGTAGAATATGTTTATTTATTTGTTATATTAAAGATGTAAAAGAGAAAAAAACACCTATCTTGTTACTGACATATGTGCTCAGTAACAAGATAGGATTTTTTAAAACACAATTTGGATGACCTTGAAACTTCCCCCACCACTTTTTCATAGTACCCCCAAGCGCTGTGCCTCAGCCTCATTTCAACTCCAACGGTCAACCGTACAACATCAAGATGTCTCTCAATGTAAGTTGTGCTAGTTACGAGGAGGTAACCATTAAGACTCAGCAGGAGCTGAACAATTTGTACAAGGAGTCTGAAAAGGAGGTTGTCAACAAAACCGATGATCAACAATTGTGGGACTCCTCTATTACAGAAAAGGAATTACATGCAGCCGTCGAAGCTGTCGAGGAAAAGGAAAAGAACCTCAGGCAGCTCTGGTTGGCTCAGATGGATATTTGCGGATCTGTGCCGCGTGATGATTTTGAACTTCAATGTCAGATGGCGATTACCCAGCAACTAGAAGAAGCCGAAAAGGAGCTAAAGAGTGGAGGTACTATCCGGGTGGAGGTGAAAACTGAGAAACAGGAAGAATATAACGAATATGGTGATTAAACGTACTGTTGATCCCAATCCTTTTAGTTTTAAGTGGTTATGTTATAAGTAAATAGAAAAAGTTTCCTTTTTTTAAAAAACTCCATTTGGATGACCTTGAAATTTCCCCCACTACTCTGTAATACCAGCATTGCTCGCTGCACCAAGCATCATTCCTCCTCCAACAACCATGGCGGACACACCTGCTTGCAATGCCATGTCTTCCACCGAAGATGTACCCAATACGAATTGGAAATTGACAATCGACAACGTGCATTATTTAGAAACCATCTGCGATTGGATGAAGTCTATTCTCCTCGACAACCCGGGAATAAAGCTCAAGGTCACTTTAGATTATGATTGGTCTGAAGTTATACTGCAGCAAGACGATCAACAATCACTGGAGTATTTGTCAAATTTACCATCGTCAACCATATATACTACAAATGAGGTGGAAAGGGAAGAAGAGGAGCATGAGGTTTAGAGTTTCTTATTTTTTTAAAACCCAATTTGGATGACCTTGAGATTTCCCCCACCACTTCCCATATACCTAGAGTGCGCAGGGCTGGACAGTCAGTCGCTCGGTGTCCGTCGTAGGGTGCACATCGCGGTTGCTACTCCAATTCCTGACAATTTGGGGTAGTTCAAAGTCACCACACTTCTACAACTTCAAGGTCATCACACTTTAACTCTGGGACTGCATCAACTTGTATTATTTCTGTGTTTTGACTCAAGGTCATCTCACTTAACTCTGGGATGGTATCAACTTGTAGTATTTCTATGTTTTGACTCAAGGTCATCACACTTTAACTCTGGGGCAATATCGACTTGTAGTACTTCAGTATTATAGCTCAAGGTCACCACACTTTAACTCTGAGACTGCATCAACTTGTATTTTTTCTGTGTTTTGACTCAAGGTCATCACACTTTAACTCTGGGAAGGTATCAACTTGTAGTATTTCTATGTTTTAACTCAAGGTCATCACACTTTAGCATGTAACTTTAAGGTAGCACCGAAACAGTGCTACCTGACTTGGCATTTTTAAGTTTCCCAAGATCATCGCAATTCCCCCACCACTTCCCATATACCTAGAGTGCGCGGAGCCGAACAGCCAGTCGCTCGGTGTCTGTCTTAGGGTGCGCATCGCGGTTGCAGTAATGGTCGAATGGGGGCTTCTGGGTCAGTTCAAGGTCACCCGAGCGGTGTCACATGACGGTTTAGGCAGAGTCACGTTGCAAACTTCAAGTTTCCTCAGCACTTTTGCTGTTTCTCATCGCAATTTCGCTCCAAGTTGTCAAGGTCATGGTAACTGTGACTGAAACTCGGAGCGTAGTGCGAGAAACAGCAAAAGTGCCAAAAAATTTTAGGTTTCAGCGTGACCTTGACCTTTGTGACATCGATGACGTCATCTTGGTGACGTAAGGGGTGATGACGTCATCAGCACGTCATTTTTGTGACGTCATGGGTGTGACGTCAAGGAAGTGACGTCATTGGTGATGACGTCATCGATGATGCAATCGATGACGTCATCAATGAGGTCATTGACCTCGATGACGTCATCGATGACGTCATCCCTCAGGTGACCTTGAACTGAGCCAAAAGCCCCCATTCCCCACTACTACTGACAGAGGTAATTTATCTCCTCCAAAATTAAGGTTTATCGAAGAATGCAATTTCATTACATCATGACCAACCAAGATGTCAGTGCACAGATTGTCAATAACAAATAAGTTTTACATTTTCATAAGTATGGTCAGAGAGTTTGCAGAAACATACCGTTTGACAGGTGAATTTAGAGATGCAGAAGCCATAGATACCTGTTTTTATTCTGGAATTACATGAAAATTATTTTCCATCACAATAGCTCGGTTTATAAAACTATCGGAAGCGTCCGACTCGTGCGTCCACTCTTCTGCTCATTATGAACATTGGTTTGGCCATTTCTAAACTGAATACACCACTTACGCACAGAACTTTCATTCATGACATTTTTGGCATATACCTCACCTCGCACACTTGTCGATAAATCTTTATCGGTTTTAAGTTTGATGGAAACAAAAACCTTGGAAAATCCTAAAGGTAAACAAAGCATGAATATAAACAAGAAGTAAATAAATACAACAGCTGGTAACTAAAATCAGTATTTCATAACAGCCGCAGAAGATAGCATCACTGTAATCAGGTTTCAAACACCCCTGCTATGAGAAGTCTATTCATGTTAATGTATATTATTGTCAAAGCTATGGTCTCATAAATATGTGAGCCGGGGGCCTGGACCCCGTTTCTTTCCAAAGGTTCTTCTACAAATGTCTCCTGCATCCAAGCCTCCTGTTCCTTTAGGGAGTACATAATCCAAGTATTTGACCAGGTTAAATTTTTGGTCTAGAAATACTCCTAGATATGGTTCCTACTTAGTTTCGTTTACGTCCTTAACTCTCACTCCACTTATCATTGGGAGGAGATTCTAGATCCCCTTTTCCTTGTGAAGTTCACCAGCTTGACTTTTTCAGGGTTTAAATAGTCAAACACTTCATTTTACCATTCATCGGTGAAACTCACAGCTTTCTAGGTTAGGTCCTCTATTAACTTATTCCTCGGTTCCCTCTGACAGTGAGGACAAGATGAAAATAGTAACACCCTTGTAGCAGCAGACCTGCGTACTTAGCAAATTTCCTATGGCTGTTATTGTTTAATAAACAAAATATTTGGGGCTGAGATATCTGCCCTTTAGTTATCTCTGTGTTCCAAGTGGGAGCATATCGAGTATGGTACTATTCCCAGCACTGCGGATGGGCAGGATTTTGTTGCACCGTATCTACCCCTGTGCATACCTCGGACTAAGTATAACTGGACCGAGCCCTGCCATGCAAAACTGAACTAAAAAACGTGGAAGTCTGGAGCCCGACGGGTGGCAAAAGGATCCGATGTCGCGAGACCCGAGCGAACAACATCCAAACAGCGCTTCATGTAACTTGACATTTAAGCCATTCGGAATGAAAATAAAAAGTTTAAATTTATATTACAATTTTCATCATGAAATTGTGAATCTAATGGTATGTATTTAAACTTTAAATAGTCTGCTATTAATTTTTATTATTAGTTAAACTAAAATTCTTTTTCGTTCGTCTTAATTAGTGACACGACAAAAGTAGTATGCGAGAAAGTTTTTTATTTTTGGGTCAGGTAAAAAGTGTCCGCGCAGAAGTTGTAGACGACATTCTAAATAATTTTTTTTATCTCAAGTAATCTTTTCTAACATCAGCCGTTTCCGCTACAGATAATATTTTATTGCAGTGGATTCGGCGCGAGCGCTGATTCTTGAAAACCCGCAAGCTCGACGCGCGAACCATACAACAGACATAATACCGTGCTATAAATAAATCCTATTGTGTGGTAAAAATATAAGACACCGTGAAGAGAGAATGTAGCTTCTGTTATGTTTGTGATCAGTTTTAGTTATGGATATAGGTTTTAGTTATTTAGCTATAGTTATTTGTTATTTAGCGATAGTTTTTTATCCATGGTAAAATCTTGTGCATTTAATTGCAAGCTGACGGACAGAACAAAGACCTGTCATTTTTCAGATGAGCTATTATATAATTTTAGTTCTTAACAACATCGTAATATTTTATATTTTAAGGATAATTTTTTACATTAAATAAGAGATTATAATAAAAATGAAAGGTACGTTGACTTTGTAAATGTGGTTACTCTTAGTAAAAGTAAGTAAAGTTGTATTGTAGCTCATTGTCAAAGCTTTGTTAACAATTAATTGTAACCAAACGCAAATATCTATGAATTTTGTAAACAAGATAACATTGCTTGCATGTAATGAACTGGGGACAAGGGTTTTTTTTTTCAAAATATCCATCAGTCGAGGAATGTGGGGTTGACCCTCATTGTATAAAATTAATTAATATGATAAGTTTTATGTTTTTGAAAATTCGTCTCCATGATTTGGCTAAGAAAGCAACTGTCGAAGCAAATGTATCTCCAGGAACTAGACAAAAACTAAACAAGTTAATTTTATTTACATGTTTAACAGGGATTGTAAATAAACAGTGTATGAGTGTTTAAAGTCTTTTATTCTACCACCCATTTATCTCTTCAAACACCAATTTGGAGCATCCTGAAATATGTTACTTCCTTTTGTATAAAAACTGCACCGTAATATCAGCTCATATCATAACAAAGAGATGCGGGATACTCGCGCGCGCTTCCCCGAAATCCTCAAACGCTCTAGAAAATAATTTGTACAACGATATCTGCTAGTCTCACAATGAAATGCTTGAGATAAAAAATAAAATTCAGAATCTTAGCTACAATACTCCCGCTGACAGTTTTTATTTGGCCAAAAAATAAAAAACTTTCCTGCATCTTACTTTTTTCATGTCATTACTGAATTGAATTAAAAGTAAGTTTGATTAAACTATGTATAATTATTATTTACCAAACCTTTTCTTAAACTATTAAATAGTGTAAGAATCACCATTTCAAGCAGAAAATTTTAATATATAGTTAATGTATTTATGTAATGGTTTAGTAGGTAAAAATACAGGTTTATTGAAGCGCTGTTTTGGTTTCCGTCGCTCGGTTCCGCTGCTTTTTGCCACCCAATGGTCATGAGACATCCACGATTTTCGCTCATTGAGTGAGCGGTCCAGTTATACTTAGTCCGAGGTGCATACCAGTCTTTGCAACTGTTACAGTTAAGACATAGCCTAAGACATTTATTGGTCGTTTTAGCGAATTTCCCTATGGGGTTTAGTGAATTTCCTTATAGGGAATCCACTATTACGGTAGTAGCCATGGTAAGACCTAAGCCCGGGACCACTTTATTTTTTCATTTTGAGGTAACCAGAAGCCAAAAACACTATTCGAATGGTGTTTTTGGCTTATGGGGACCTCAAAATGAAAAAATAAGTTCTTTTATATGTCCGTGGTAAGGTACTGATAACTTTTGAAGGGGACCTCCGATTTCAATGAAATTTGGTATGAAGGTGTGAGACCAAGTCTATTTAAAAAAACGGAACATCTAATAAGCTATTCAACCTTCCCAACAGCCCAAAAACAACCCCATAGTAAAATAAATGGCACAGGTGTTTGCAAAATAAAATGTGACAAACTACTCGCTCATTTAAAGCCAGATTTAATGAACATTTACCCAAAAGGTATAACAAATCTACTTTCGCCGACCATCTCACAAGCCATAACCATATAACTACACAAACATAGAAACAAATTTGGAAGTTATGCATTTTTGCAACAACAAGAGACGCATGGATACTATTGAGGAGTTTGAGATCTATAGACAGGGTGTATACTGTCAAAGAGATATAAAAATCAGTGACTTTTTGGTGACTTTTGGGGGTGATAATTGTTAAAAATCAGTGACTTTTCCGTCTCTAAGATAGAAAATGTTAAGGAAAAATTGTTAAAGTCGCAAAAATTTTGCTCGCAATCACATTATTTTCGCAATTTATACTAAAAATGTGTGACTTTTCTTCCATTTTCAAGAAAAATCAGTGACTTTTTGGTGACTTCGGTGACCATTAACTAAAATCAGTGACTTTCGGTGACTTTTGGTGACTTCGGTGACCAGTAGACACCCTGATAGAGCAGCTAGAGAACACCCTGACCACATCTTAAACGAGCAGCTATCATTCAAATAAAATATTATATACAACACCGCCATCCGCATCCTGAATATAACCAATCAAAAGAAGGGCCCTGATAAGACAACAGGTGATGGAGAGGGGGTGAATGCCTCCGTTATAAACACGCGTCAGTCATGACCTACTGACTACCGGTTCCGCATCGCGTATGCTAATTGGTTTACTTGGCCAAGTTTTTAAAATATTGAATGAGTTTCTCGTGAACTTTATGTACTTTTTATGTTTTTTGACGAGCTCTCCCACAGATGAAATGTGTTAAATTTGAGTTCTTCACTTTGAAGATGTGCTCATGAAGAGCACGAAACAGCTGTAGTGATATTACAACTACATTGGATCATTTATAGAGGTAACATAAACCATTTTTTGCTAATTTTTATGATCCAGAGCAGTGGCGGCCGGTGGTTAGGGACGGTGGAGGGGCTCTTATCATTATTTTATTTATATTTACGAAAGTAAAGATAAGTAATGTCTCTTCTTCAGGAAAAACGGTTATCTCTTGTGTCATAAATAATATTTACTCCATCAAACAGGTATAATTCGATCACAAATGTGAATTAAATTGCAATATAGCCTAAAAATCTTAATACCTGTATCACAATTGCTGATGAAAAGTTATCACCCTGCAGTTATCAGTTATGTACAACAGAGATGACATTTTTAGGTCAATTAAACCTAAAACAAGCATTGGTTTTCTGTCAATTTTATTCATTGATATGAATACGTTTAAATGCATGGGCCTACTTCTTTTTTGTGACATTTGTTTTTGAATTGAGGAAACAAATCAGATTGAAATAGTTTTGCCGCGGACAGGTGTGTTTTAAGAATTGAAAGCGGTCCGCTACGTACCCCGGAAGTTAGGATGTCACATTCCTTTGCGACAATATATTTCCGGTCTTCAAACCATGTTTACGTCTGGGTTCAGTTATGCTATTGTTCACACACTGGACTAATCCAGTTCAGGGGAGTATCTTATTTTTTGTACTTCAGATTTAAATTCTTTATCGTACCTGAAAGCCTTAACGCAATCAATTGTTTTATTGACTTTAAAGGACACATAACATATTGGGATTATTTTGCAATTGACTATGAATACATAGTCAATGATTTTGCTAAACGAAATCCAGACCAAAAATAAATAAATAAATATAAATAAAAAAATCATCATTTCTCAAGACATTTTGTAGGCCTAGTTTTATTTAATGTCGCAAATCTAATGTCAATCCTTCCAAATACTTAATCAAATTCTATACACGCATTGCTGTGTTTGTCACTCGTTTTATATTTCTTAACGTTTTAGTTCAAATGTTTAATCTCTGAAATACCACCAACAGTTAAGTCAAGATCCTGAATCTCTATAATCAAGCAAGAGTTACAGAAAAACGAGTTTGTAATTTTACAGCCACAGAGCCAATTGGCCTAATTGTATAAATTTCTTAAACACTTTTGATTAAAACTATTTTTTCTCTTCAATTTTGTTCAATTCTGTTCAATTTTGTATTTGATTAAAACTAAATTGGGCCTTGGAATCCCCGGGTTCTTCAAAATAATTCTAATATTCAATGTTTTTCCCCCATTCTATTACCTACTATACGATTTACCTGGTGTAAATGTTGCTCATCTCCAACGTCACCCATTTCACTATCATCCATTTACATTTCCTCACAAATCTATATAATTCACTATTTCAACACAACATACACCAACACGTACAACATTACGCTCAAAAGAACCCAGACGGACAACTGAAACGCGAGGGTACTTACAGTCACATTTTTGGCACTGCTCGGTTGGTAGCAGTGGCTGGAGCAGTGGCGCGCGCAGCCTAGGGCGCCGGGCAGAGCGTTGCATTAAGCAGCCGTTGTGTGTGCCTGTGTGAGTGAGGTGCGCATATGCGCGTCTCCATTTGATTTTACAAGAGCGCTAGGACGCCGTGGCCGGTGTCCGGCGTACGTCGCCGGCCTCCGGCGTCCATCGCCGGCGTCCGGCGGCCGTCGCTCCGGCCCGAGCCGGCCGCGATAGAATTAGAGCCACATTTGTCGTCGATTTTCATTTATTTCGGTACGATCTGTTTCTATCTTCAACTTATGACCTATACAATTGTCATTCTGTTAAATATTCTTATAATAATATTTTTGTTAATTTATTTATTTTGGTTTTTTAATAAATTCTTTGGGGGGGGGGCGGCGCCCGGGAGTCCTTATGGGCGAGCCGTCACTGATCCAGAGGCTATCTATTATGTTATATACTTCCCCATAAAAACACCATAGGATCGAGTATGTAAGTTTGCTACCATGAGGTGTTGTTAGAAAATCTAAGTTAATCAATAATCAGTGAATATAAACACAAAATTGTATCAAGCTCTGGCAATTTTTCATTTTTCCAATAAACCCCAAGGAAGTGAGTACATGTAGGTTTGCCGAAATATGGCTTTTGTAAGCATGTGTAAGTTAAACCCTATCTAGATAATGTATATACCAAATTTAATCATGTCAATAAATAAGCAAGATAAAGGGTTTTCTTGATTTTCCATTAGAATAACATGGAAAACACATTTTTGGATTTTCCCCGTAACCAGTTACGCTAAGATAAAAATTCAAAATACCAAATTGTTTTTTTTTTTTTTTTAAGTTCTTTTAAATGGTTTCAGCTAAAATTGATGAATTTTGAAAATTAAGGTCCAAAAATGCCAAAAACCCATTTTTGGCCCCTTTGAAGCCCCATAAAATCCCGTTCCCATAACCGACAATGCTGGTTCGGGAACTCATGAAAATAGACTTGGTCTCACACCTTCATACCAAATTTCATCGAAATTGGAGGTCCCATCAAAAGTTATCAGTTACCTTACCACGGACATGTATATAAAAGAACCCATTTTTTCATTGGTAGTATTCCGGGCGCCTCACCGGGTTTACCGGTGACTAAAAAAGACGATAATTGTCGTCTGCTAACAAGGCATTTGCATTGTTTAGCAGACGACAGTTATCGTCTTTTTTAGTCACCGGTAAACCGGTGAGGCGCCCGGAATACTACCATTTTGAGGTCATCATAAGCCAAAACCACCATTCAGTGGGACATGTATATGAACCCATTTTTTCATTTTGAGGTCCCCATAACCCAAAAACACCATTCGAATAGTGTTTTTGGCTTCTGGTTACCTCAAAATGAAAAAATAAAGTGGTCCTGGGCTTAGGTCTTACCATGGCTACTACCGTAATAGCGGATTCCCTATAGGGATATTCGCCACACCCCCTAGGGAAATTCGCTAAAATGACCAATAAACATCTCATGTCTTAACTGCAACAGTTGCAAAGACTGGTATGCACAGGGGTACATACGGTGCAACAAAATCCTGCCCAGCCGCAGTGCTGGGAATAGTACCATACTCGATATGCTCCCACTTGGAACACAGAGATAAGTAAGGGCAGCTCAGCCCTAAAAGTGGGTAGCAGGTGAAATTAAGTGCAATAGTGGCGCAAAGCCACATGTTCATATTAAAGAAGTTCCCTAGGACATGGACCTAATAAATAGTCCCAGTTATAATAGTAAAAAATATGACTTTAAGAAATATTACCAACTTGCTTTAGGAGAGCGCAGATTAGGCTCAAGGCTCAATATAGGCAACGCATCAGCGCATACCTTGAATTTTATTCAGATGGAAGCCTGATCTGTATAAAGTATAAGAATCTGTAGGCTTTAAAATACAAGGTAGGATAAAATCTACCTGAATTGTAGAGTTTAAAGACAACAGATCAGGGCTAGGAGTGTATGGTAATACAACCAGCATTTCACAGGCCTTAGAAAGCATGGCAACAGTATTCCAATCAGAAGTCCTAGCAATTGAGTGCTGTGCTTTGTACATATTGGCGAGAGGACAAAGGAAAGGAAAGAAATTGATCCTACCAGATATCCAAGCTGCTTAGAGAGCACTAGATTTGTTTGTGGTGGAATCATGGATGGTACACGGTTGTGAGAACCGTGAGCATTTACCCAACAGGTAGGCCTAAATGACACAATGATTTAGTTAAAATAAGCCTAAAATATTGAATTATATCAGAAACATATGATGAACACAAATGGATACTAGCTTCGCTGATTAGGATAGTTAAGCCAAGCATAGGAGGACTACATTCTCTAAAGGAAATCATTAAAAATTTGTTTCATAAGTTTAACAGGGGTTTTTAAGGCTAAGATTAGACACCAGTACTTACTGTGAACTTAAAGCTTGCTGTAGGGATATACTAGGACACTCTGGATCATCTTGAATTTGACTCTTGTCACTTTCAGAGATTTCAATAGGCCTAGTTTGAATTTCAGCCTCTTCTTGAATTTGACTGACATCAATTTTAGGGATTTCAGAGGTTTGAATTGCATGCCCCTCTTGAATTTGGCTTTTGTCACTTTCAGTGATAGGCCTGTCTCTGGTTGGTATTTGAGACTCTTCTTGATTTGGATTTTTGTCACTTCCAGAGATTTTAGAAGTTTGAATTATAGGCTCCTTTTCAATTTTACTTTGGTCTCTTTTGGAGATTTCAGTGGGTTGGAGTTCACTGGTGCCGGCCAATTCAATATAAGGATCCCCACCATCAACCACGCCTACTTCTATTGGATCATATATATCAGTGACTTCTCCATCATTTTGCACATCTTCCATCTTTAACCTTTTACTTAATCCTGAGTTGGTTTACCAGTACGGTACTCCATTTATAACCTATAACAAACAGTAACTATTAATTTTTAAACAAAGCAAACTGGCAACTTCAACAAACTAGCCTAAGTTTACTTGTAAGGCCGGCCGCACCAAAAACGGACACGACGCGACAAGACCCGATGAAACCTTTTACGACTTTGCGAGCGAAGAAAATAAAATAGTTTTATAGTGTATGGGTATTCCATTTAATAATAAGTGTTTACCTTTGTTCGCGAAGTTGTAATATGCTTTGTCTTGTCGTGTCACGTCGCGTCCGTTTTGGTGTGCAGCTGGCCTAACACATCAAAATTACAGTTTAACAGCATAGCCTAATTAGGAATAATCCTGATATGGAGTGAATTGAAGGGGTCTTCATCCGATGTTGCGTATCGATATTTCATCCGATGCGATATATCGATCGTATCGATTAATATTTCATTCGGTAGAAATGTAGGCGCTATATGAAACTCTACCCGTCAGTCATGAAGGAGGTATGTGACAACTTAACTTTTGGCACTTACCCTAGCTCTCTAACTCCTGTTGCTATGGAGATAGCAATAGGATAAAGGAGGTATGTGCACACTAATAGATAATATTGTTGTGGAAGAAAGTGGTATGTTACACTTTTACTGTGCACTTACCTCCTTCATCCACTTTAATTATAAACTAAATGCTACATAACTTACACCTTTCTTCCACTACACTGAATACATCATCGCTGGTAGTAAGTTTACCAGCACATCATCAATGAATATAAGTCTAAAAAACAATCAATGATAATAAGTTATATTTATGTAAAGTGGTTTTTTTTTCACGCTGATTAAATCGTATTGTGTTGCAGTAGCCTATGTATGTGTTTTATCTTAAACCACACTGCTACTTACCCCCTTCTTCCAAATTCAATAACCGATTCATATAATTTTTATATTGGGAAAAGGTGTTATATAAGTTTGTTTATTAATAAAATATAAAAAATAATAAATTTCAAACATATTTTTACTGCAGTGAAAAACTGTGACATAGGATAGGCCTAGCCGTACAATACTAAAATTTCAACCTTTTCTAAGCAATACTGAAAAAGTTCTAACATTAAAACTTTGAGGCCAAATATCTCAAAACTAGGTTTTTGTTACATACCCCCTTCATCCACTGACCCCTTCAATTAAAAGATAGGGAATCAAAGGAACTCCATGCTCAATTGAAAATTGCAAGCTTTTAAATTTGATGAAAAAAATCAAATAGCCGAACTTTCGTGAGAGATGATAAAAATGTTCTAGACCTAAGTTTAGTTATTCCAAACAATTTACATACATTTGACTATGGCTAATGGCTACACCTTCTACTCATTACTCTGGGCGCTTTCCTAACACATTTAACTAAAACTTAGTTTAACTCATTATTAAACATATGGTCAACTTAGGTTTAAAAGGTTACTGACTTGGGGAAAGCAAATAGGCAAAGAACAATCAATCAGTAGAGCAACACAAAAATATGGTTATATATCATGCTGATTACCTTAATTTCCTTGCTATGTTGATAATATGATGGACGCGACGCGACGCGACGAGTGACGACTGTACGACAGACAAAACAACACTGCACCAGTGTTGGGAACAGCTCGAGACCAAATTACCCGGAATCCACTAGCTGATTCCCCGGAATTCCCCTGAATTAAAATTGCATTCCCCGGAATTCCGTTGCGGTATTTTAACCATTTCATTACTCATACTGGAGACCTAATAAAGTAAAAGGGGCACTACAAATCGCTGTAACTACACTGCTAGCCACTACTATTAAGCTAAAGTACGTTTTCCAATTATATTATTATCATTCAATAATGTAATTCAAATTTTTAAGCCCACAAACCAATAAAACACAATAAATCACCGTGGGGGAAAGGGTATAGGCAAGGCCAACTACTGGCCTTGGTATAGGTCTAGCTATCAACGAGATGAAACTACAGTAGATAAACTATAATAAAGTGCTACAAAGATAGTGAGGTTTGCCCCCGGTTGATTGGTGCCATTTCCCCACAATTCACGCAGTTTCATTGGTAACCAGTCCTTTATTTACATTTTTCGATCTGTTATTTGCCATTTTACCCACACACCAAAACGACACGTCTCTATTGTAACTAATCTCAATAGCTTGGTCATAAAGTGGCTTTAAAAACAAACAACAAATGATCAATATGATTTTAAAATAATCTGTGATTTTGAGAAGCTTTAACCAATCAGAATACCTAAAAGGGGTAACCAAGGAAACGAGGGTAAAGTCCGGGTAATTACCATTACCAAGAAAACGGCGAGAATCGTGATGAGTAAAATGGCCCCAGTCAACAGTGTGCAACAATTAACCTGCGTCTAGTTAACAGTAGGGGCAACAAAGTAACTTACAGTACTGTATTACTTTACTTCGTTGATGTCTATTATTACAGGCCTCTAACTAAAACCATAACCATAAAAATTTATAACCATACTATTTAGACATCCATACGATTAACCATATTATCATAGTGTCAAATGTATCTATTCTTGGGAAGAGTAATATGAATGTCATTTTGAAGATTAATGACTCAAATCCTGTTGTCAGGCGCAATCCCCGGAATTTTACCGTAAATATGGACCATTCCCCGGAAATTCCCCGGAACTACTCCATTCCCCGGAATTGTACCCGGAGACCTCTCCCATTCCCCGGATTCCGTGGAATTCCCCGGAAATTCCCAACGCTGCACTGCACTGAAATGAAAGAAAACGAAAACAGCAACCAGTGTTGCCACCTCGTAACTATAGTTTTACCCTAAACAAGAGGAAAAATTACCCTAAATTACCCTAAATCTTTTTAAATTACCCTAAAAATTACCCCCAAAGCTTAATTTGTGCTTTTAAGTACCATAATACTGTTATAAAACACCTAAAACAAGAGAAAGGCAGTTAAATAAATTAAAAATGCTGACAAAAAATCAAATCAAATATAATCAAATAGTTTTAAAATTTTTTGGGCAAATTTAAATGCATTTTTGTGTTGTGGTAAAGGTTTGTAGGTCTATTAAAATACAAACCTTATCTGCTCATTTTTTTAAATTTTTATCTTTATCACGATATTTCTAACCTGTTCACCTCATAAATGCCAAGGCTACTTTAATGTTTTTTTCTTTAACTAAGGCTACATTATATTTTTTTCTTGTAAAATATTTTCCAGTTTCATTATTATTATTATGTTTTGGTCTAGTCACCGTCACCATACCTTCTAACCATTTTACAACTAACCATTTTTAAGGTACCTAAGGCACAGAAAAACTAACCAGGTAAGTTTTACCTGGTTATTTTTTACCGAATAGGTTTTTGAAATGTCCTAAAGATTACCTCTCTCTCACTCTCTGGTTACAAATTACCTATTATTAATAAATTTTATGTCGTAATTGTGTACTCCTAAAGTTTTTATCAATTTTATTATCTTACAATGTGTTTACAATGTTATTCACTTATGTTATTATAACTTATAAGTGTTGTCATTTTATTTCTTCTAGTTAATATTACTTAGTTATAATTTTCTAGTTACTTACAAATAAAAACATTATAAGTTACTGGTATGCTGTACCAACATTTTTCTTATTTAAATTTAAAAAATAATTATTTTCTTAGATCTTTACTGTTTATGTTTCATGTTTCTCAATAGTTTTTTTTCATGTTTTCATTAAAATTTTCACTATTAGCATCATTTGTAATTTTACCCTAAGATTACCCTAAATTTTCCATTACCCTAAAAATTACCCCTAAGAGCAGTAAATTACCCTAAAAAGGGTAATTACCCTAAAAGTGGCAACACTGACAGCAACAGATGGAGATGGGCAGGCTAGGCAAGGCAGCTATTTTTTTGTTATTTTTTGTAAAAACAGGCTAAGGTTTTAAGGAACCATGCAACATCGAAGTTCACTATATGCTTCCATAATTTCCTTGCCGAAGCATTGACTAAATGGCTGAAGTAAGCGTTAACTTTGTTCGTTTCAATATTCAAAAATGGAAATACGGTTGGATTTGCTCTGGGTTGTTGACGTTGTCAAAAATTTAAAAAAGGATTTTCCGTCAGTAAATAAGTAATAAGTAAAAAGTTGTAACTTAGTCATTATTTTCACGTGTTTCCATTACAGGTGTATTGTAGTTCCATGTAGCTTTGCATGAAAGGGTCAATATCTATCTTAATTAGTTAATTTTAAAACACGATTCTCGTAAACCACAACAATCCTGTCGAACCTACTTTCCAAATAACCAGATCCTTACCCTGACATCTCTTTATATTTTTGAAATAGTAAAATTCATAAAAAATAACACCCCCAAAGACAAAAGAGAGTGCCAAACCTAAAGTTTCAGGAACAATTTAAACATAAACATCCCAAGACATAAACTAAAAAAACTAGTAGAATACCACATTACATGGGCTCAAAACTTTACAACTTTCTCCCAGAAAGTCTAAAAAAATAACCAACACTAAAACTTTTGAACGACAGCTCAAAAAATACCTGACTGACAAACCCTACTACAGCATACAGGAATATACTGACGAACATACCCTAGGCCTAGAGTATGTGACATGAACAAAGAAAAACGAAGATGTGACGGCTCCCTGATCTACGAGACTACGGCGAGGACTCAGGAGGTAAACAGGTAAACAGGTAAACCTCTGCTGCCATAAAACTCGCTATTGCTACGACCACGGGCTCGAGGCGGCATTCTGGCTCAGGTAGAGCGGAACCTTAAGGAGCAGAAGAATTAGCCTTTGAGGAGCAAATTTTAACAGTAGTCAAACTGTGTATATTTCAATAATGTCTTGTTAATTAAGAATAATTTTGATGATTTCACTATAAAATCAATTGCACTACTGCAATTTTACTTATTGTTCTTATAGTCAATTATTTACTATTTTTGCCTAATTTAATATACTATATTTTGATCATAGTCAAATAATAGACTTACGGATTTCGCTAATGCATGTTATCTGTTGTCAATGTATTTCTTGTTTGCAAATTAATTTCCCTAATTTTTTATACATATATGTTAAATGCATGTTGTACTGGTTAATAATTTCTCTTCGCTAATTCTTTGGGCCGTGCTTTAATGGAATCGCAGGTGAACGTAAAAGATATGGCTGTTGTGTTGTTTTCTATACTTGTCAATTGCAAAATTCATGAAATTGTTATGTTCTCGTAAACAACTAGTGATATTAAAAGTGCAGGACACATCATAGTTATTTAAACTCACAGACACAAGTGTTGATCAAAATATCTAATTATATCAGTGTATAAGTTCGTCTGTTCCCAAAAGTGTTCTGCAAGACCACCCATCTCGACAATGGCTATAGGATGGTTTTTCTACGTTCTAGGCTGATTGCACACTTGGATTCTTTATTTACCATTATAAAGGTATAATTTAGAATATTTTATGGGAATCATGTTTTGAAGAAATGGTTTCTTTTAACGGCTGTCACATGTTTAGAATCATTGGCCTAATTAGCTTAAGCATTGGCCATAAAGTTCTAGGCCTGTGTTGAGAAAATAATGGGCCAAAGAATAAGTGACCTTAAAGGGATTTTTGGAACAATGGAAGTAAAAGAAATGAATGATATTGTTACAGGAAGTAACTCTTCTTGCTACGTTAATAACGGGAGTCCTAATGCTTCAGAACAGAATAATTTATCTCATGATAGCAATGGTAACAACCAGTCCAACTTTGGAGTTGATGATCATTTTGAGAATATTTATAGTAACAATTCAGAGAGTTCTAGACATTCAGAAGATAATGGTAATTCAGTTTTATCTGAATTGAGACAAGGAAATTCTATTGGCCTACCGAATAATTTAGCCAATCAAAATGCTCCCGATTCTGCTGCTGCTGTATTTTCAGTTTCACAAGATAGCCAGGCTTGTTCTATCAATAATGACTTGAAACTGTGCTCTTCTAAATCATTAAGACACAAGCTGTCACCTAAATGTGTAGGTGTCTCAAAAGATGTGGCTGGTGGTAGTGGGAAAAAGAAAAGAAATCATTCCTGGGTATTGAGATTCAATTGTGCTAGGCTCAAAGGTGGGAGCAGTAGTAGTGCTGCGGGGTCCGAAAACGACATTGCTGAACCAAATATGGGATGTGATTCTTGTGTTTGCACCGGATATAGAAGAACTGAAGATCACCACCTTGGGGCAGGAGTAGTTTTTGGATCTGCTTCCTTACAACAAAGGAAAACTGAATCTACTGCTAATAGTGATTCTAGTAGTGGAGAAGAAGAAAGGGATTGCTTCTTGAGAACTCGCCCGGTAATAGATCTTTCTAAATTTAATCCCGAAGATTACCCTATAGAAGACTGCGATGAGCGAGCAAGACTGGAAAGAGCTCGTGAAATTGCCGAGGGTGTTGAGCCTCCACCAGGGTTTCGTCCTGGCCCTCACATTCAAGTTGTAATTCCTCCAGAACTTACAGTTGACAATATCACTGCTTTATTTCAGTCAGCAGCTTTGTCTGCTCTTTCTCAGCTGGATGTAACACAAAGAGTTGTTCATACGCAAGTTGATTACATTCATTGCTTAGTGCCTGATCTTTTGCAGATTACTTCCTGTTCATTCTATTGGGGAAAAATGGACCGTTACGAAGCTGAAAGGTTGCTTGAAGGAAGACCTGAAGGAACATTTCTTTTACGTGATTCCGCTCAAGAAGAATATCTTTTCTCAGTCAGTTTTCGCAAATATGGACGATCACTGCATGCCCGGATTGAACAGTGGAACCATAGATTTAGTTTTGATTCTCATGATCCTGGTGTCTTTGCATCATCCACGGTCTGTGGCCTCATTGAACATTATAAGGACCCGTCTTGTTGTATGTTTTTTGAACCAATGTTGACTATCCCACTTCATCGCAATTTTCCATTTCCACTGCAACATCTTTGCAGAGCTGTAATTTGTAGCAGAGCCACATATGATGGCGTATCTCAACTTCGTTTACCAAAAAGTCTTAAGAGTTATTTGAAGGAGTACCACTACAAACAGAGAGTGAGAGTTCGTCGGTTTGACTCGGAGCAATTCTGATTTGGACCGTAAAGTATTATTTAGGTAAGTAGATGTAAGTAGCCATTATAACAAATAATCAAATCTATTTTTGGAAACAGCTCTCTCTTGTATTAGTTAGTAGCTTTAAAACTTAAAACCTACTAGGCTAACATAAGTTATAACTTTCAACTTTAAGAAGAAATTGGTTGGTTCTCAAAAAGAGCTGTTTTGACCCCCAAGGGAGAATTAACTTAAAATCAATGTCAAACTTGCTTTTAAGAAATAACTTAGTAATTCTTTTTAAAATTCAATCTTCATTCTCTTTAACCTGTAGGCAACAGGCCTATTCCGTAATAAACAATATAAACCGATTTTTTAACAGGTTTTGAACTACTGTATGCTGTTGGGTCTTTTCTAAGTAAAGTTGTCCGTCCCATCTTTTTATAGGCTAATTCAATTTTCATTCTCTTTAAACCTGTAGGTTATGTAGGCTATAATTCAACACCTATCAATATCTAACTTCCTTGTACAGTACAGTAGGTCTAACTCAATTCACAATAACATTAATATCTTTTGAATTTAGAAAAATAGAGATTCTTCTCTTTGATTGTTTGTTACCTACAGTGGTTGTTGTAACTTTAGATTGTTTAGCAAAACTTGTGGGTTTTATTAGGATGATATTGTATACTTGGTATTTACATGAGCTCAAAAACAAATTTTATGTTCCAAGGTTGATAATGAAACAACTGTTTTTATTCTTACTTTTCATATACTTGAAGTCATCCCACTGGAAGCTGTGTAGATTTTTTCTGGTCATCAGATTTTTTCTCATGAAGTCAGTTTCCCCAATCTAAGTTATTTACACACAACTATTCCAATTTGAGTCATTCGCTTTTTCCATAAAACTATTTTAAAGTTGGTTCTCTTCCAAAATCCAGTTCTTTCCTATCTCTTCTATAGTAAGCGACGTGGCTGTCCTTCGTAGTGTAACAGGAGCCTAAGGTTCTCTCTCCCTCATGGAGCAAGGCAGACTGACCATTTCCTGCTTTTTTCAAGGGTTACCATACATCTCCTTTTCCCTGGAAATGTCCTCTTTTTAGAGCATAAAAATACGTTCAAGCGGATTTTGGGAACCCCTCTCATATATAGTTATATAGTGAACTAGTGCAGCTTTTTAGAAGCAGCAAATTGAATATCTATATTTTTTATGTTTTCTTACTGCTTAAGAAGGTTTTATAATATTGTTATTTCATCCAGATTATCAAATTTGTACTAGGCCTACAGTATACTAACTAAACAGTAGAGTATGTTTTCAACGGTTTCTTGTATACTTTTATTTTAATTTAAGATGAATGAATCTTGGAAGAGCTTCCCTTTATGGACTTTAAGAAATACCTTTGCTTGTTTATACAATTCGTATCAATTTAATCGCATAAGTAGTTAGCATTATGTATTTTCTATGTGTTTGTAGGTAACTTACACTCTCTTATATTTCTTGGGGGAGGGCTGATGGGGGGTGGGTTAGGAGTTCAGATTTTTGAGATTCATTTTTTTTTAACTATCCGATGGGTACTAGTGTCCTCTTTTTCATCCCAGAGAATATGGTATCAATAGTTTTACCTCTCCTGCATTCCCCTCTTGCCGGTGGCTATACAATATCCCTCAGGTAGAGACAGACTTAGCTGGCCTTGCGAGGGCCTCCTAAACCCCCTTAAATAACAACCGCTACCGGTATATAATTTCCAGTTACTCTTTTATTATTCTGTTTCTGTATGGATTTATAATTCCTCATTTGCTTTGGATTTTCTTTCTTCAAATGATCTAGGTGTAATAGCCAATGATTGAAAGTGGTTTTGCAACTATATGAGCCGAGGTTCTGATCAGATCGCAGGGTATGAGATCCATACATGCACTAGATTTCCTGTAGATATCATCCCAAGATTTCTTCTTCATTTGTGTTTTGTAGGTCCCAAAGATGAAAATTGAACACCGTCCCCAATTTAAACATCAGGATCGAATATGTCGCTCAGGTCACCCACCAGTTTACATGAAATAATTATTAGTCTATTTACCTTAATTTCTAAATTATTATTGTACAAAAGTTTATTATATAATTTATTTCTTTGCCATTAAACTTTAAAATTTATAACTCATAGACTTACTACATTAACTAACTTTTATAAGTTATATTCCCAATGCTTCTGTTTTTATGTTACCGTATTATATGTTAAGTTAATCAGCTTATCAATAAGACAGTTATTGTTTCCAACCATTTGAAACGGCAAAGTGCTTTGTTACAAAGGCCTACCTTATATCACATAAATTCATTGAAGCCTAGGCCCTAACTTACAACAATCCACAAACTCAACTATTGTATTTGTCAACTTTTTGAAGTTGGGGTTGGTTGGTGTTAATCCACACATGGTCTGGTCTATACATGCGGGATCTCTTCCAGAGATATATGTTTTAAATTGCCATTCTGTTTTTAAGAAGCTTTTTGATCCATAAAATTGGAATTAGTCTTAGTTTTCGTATTCAAAACAAATTTAGTGAGACTAAAGAGTCCAGTTATTACTTCCAATGACATGCTTAAGAGTGACATGCAAATGAACATGCTTTTTCTGAACATTCCTTTTGTTTGTTCGTAATGTTGGTTTCATGTGTACAGATTTAAAATGTAAAAAGACGATTCCTTAACAATCATTAGGTAATTTGTTTTTGTGTCTCTTTTTTATCACATCCAGCTCAGATTTTTAAGCGAGTGATACCAGTCATTTCCCGAAGCTGACTGAACTCCCACAGTTTCCACTGTGTGATTTTGGTTCTCAGATCATAAAGCGGTTCAATCTATATGGACGTTAGGAAAGCACTAATGCCACACAACAGGATTACCATCTTTCCCGGTCCATGTCAAAAAGTACCACAGCAACTATAGTAAGATGCAGGAAAATAGTCCGATGGAAATTTTAACAGCTGTGTTCCCCCTCACCCCCTCTCGCCCTGCAATGTTGTCATTTTTGTTAAGTTTACAATGTGAAATACAGTGTAAACATGTGTTTCAGAATAAATTTGGCAACAATGTTTTGACTCTCATCGGACTATTTTCGTGAATCCTACTATAGCAATTTTCCCTAGTCTTCCTCTTCTTACTTGTTTTTACACATAATGGTTCTTTACAAATTCTGTAACGTCAGAAATCATAATTATTCCCTACTTATTTATGTATTTTATATTGTGCAAGGAATTTCTCCTACGCTTTTCAACCGATGATTTTGTGTTATTGTATATCCACCAATGGCAAGCAATCGTTTGCATGATGTTGTTTCTAAAGTAAAGTGGCAAATGTCAATCTAAACAGTAAGACCTTACAAGCCCTTAAGTTGATTATTTCTTCTTATGACTCGTGTACTTTCATACCAAAGAATTTGTTTTTAATTTTATATCAACTAATATGCTCAAAATCGAGCAGTTTATTTTGATACAATACAAATGTTACGTTTAGTTCCAAATCAATGACATCAGAACAATCCAATATTGTGAATATCTGCAATAACCAAAACCTACGCACGTATTTATTGCTGAATACAGCAGTAATAGACTAACACATGTTTAAAAAGCTTTATTCAATCCCAATGTTATTTTAATGGGAAATCTTGAGATTTCAATGGTGGATAGCACCTTTATTTTCAGTCCAAGTCTCATCAGTTTTTGCCGGAAATAACTGCAGACCAAACCCTATCCAACGACAGCAGAAACTTGAAAATCGGTTGAAAATTGTAGGAGGAGTTCTATTCTCAAAAAACCCGTAGCGTAAAAAATAAGTAGATATCCAAACTAACTTGCTCGATCTCAAGAAAAGAGGTCCCTAATTGTAATTATAATTGTTGTACGAATCTAATTAAAATTAGCAGTGCAGCTTCCCTTCCACAGTTAACAGATGTTTAGCTATAATTGAATAAATGCTGAGTGATGTGGTACTTTTAACTGGGACCAGTAGAGAACACTGTAGAGCGGCATTGCAGTAACGCTTTCCTAGCATCCGTAAGGAAAGAGCCTCAAAGCAGACTATAGCGATAAAAGGCGAGGTTGTCGTCCTGAAATAAAGATGAAATATATTGTAAAACAGTATGCCCTAAGCAATCGAGATCGAATAGCAAGAAATTGGCCACAACAGCCAAAAATAGTGTCTAATAATTTATGTGTTAAGCTATTCTTGTTACAAAGTATATAATTGAACTAATTTTCATTCATATACTTCGTTAAATCCCCCCCTCCCCAACTACCAAATTTAAAGGATTACTGGAGTTGACCGCTATGCCGCTACTCACGACTCCGACACAGCTAATTTGATCATTGCACCACTGGGTAACTTGTTTGCTATACAGATGCCAGTAGTTATAGTGTGTTGTTTGCCATATGCCAGTAGCGGGTTTTTCATTTTATTGCTCTATTTGTCTCAGTTTTTTTGCAGGTCAGTGTCACAGCCGCATGCCAAAATACATTTTCCGTGATACTCTCGGACATGGCTGGATTTTTGGAATCAGAACTAAAACCCATTTAATATAGAATTGTACTATTTTCATACAAGGGTCATAGAATACTCTTTACCAGATTAATGTGTTTCTATTAATGTCAAGTAGGCCAGCATAAAACTAGTGGCATCTGTATTACAAATAAGCACTTGTGATAGCATTGAATCAATTAAATCTTCTCTAGTTATGCTATTTGGCTTTTTTAATTGTAGTGTTACTTTAGTAGAAGCTTCAAGGTTGCTAATGCTTAGAATTTCATAAGCACTTATGTTTTCTTTGCGTTTATATGTATTTAAGCCTTTGTGTGTTTAAAATGTTTTAATATCTAGTTAAGAAAAGTTTTGTAAAACAAAGCAATTTTCTATAAGTTTATGTTTTTTCAGGTTTAAATCTGGAACGCATTTGAGAGCAGTTGATCACAAGTTCAAAGAAGTATCCTCAAACTTTAAGAAGTGTTAATCTGATGGTAAGGTAAATTGATAGGCCTTTTCATTTAAAAAAATTTTCTGTAACTTTTCTTGTCTAGATCACACAAGGACTCTTTAGGGGCCGTCCATAAATTACGTCATCGCTTTTTGGCCATTTTTAGACCCCCCCTCCCTAAAATCATCCTACCATCATAATTTGTCTGACCCCCCCCCCCTCACGGAAAAATGACGTCATTTTTAACAAAATCCATTTTAAGTAAAAATAATGCTTTATAAATGCTACATAATAAACTAAAAAAATTGATTAATCAAATCTGAATTTACCTTTAGAAATAAAGCCAAAATGACTTTCTCAATGGAAAAATGAACTATAAAACAACACCTTAAAATAGTCTAATGTATTTTATAGATAATTATTTTATAATAGTTGAGTCAGGTTAGAATTTATTATTGTTTTACTGTTAAAATTTGATATAAAACATCATATTTAAAATGACGTCATATCAAAGCCGACCCCCCCCCCCCTTGCACATCACCTTACCGTCATTTCCAATCTGGACCCTCCCCCCCTATTTTCAGATGACGTAATTTATGGACGACCCCTTACTAAACAAAAGCATTTAACTGAAACTTTTCACTGTAGTTAAAAATACTGTTTTGTTTAAATCAATCTCCACCAAATTTTTTGTATATCAGGTTTATTAGGAAAAAGAGTGATCAGTTGACACAAACTAGAGTGAACTAATCTTTTGTTGTGGTAAAATGACAAAGTTAAGGTTGACCGACGCATACTTAGCAACTCTGCTGAGGCGCGGCACGGCGCATAGAAGAAATTTCCATTCCCTTCTTAAGGGGGGCCTAGCACACCTAGCAACCCTTTGGAGGCGCGACGCGGATGGTGATGGATAGTTCCGGAAACAGCCGACGAAGGTCGTCGAAAACACCCGAACATGACTTTGGTTGCCGCTTCAACGGCTGTTACCCAGAGCATACCCAGCAACCCTACGGAGGCGCGGCGCGCCCAGCGAAAAACTTCCCCTGCGCCACGTTTGAGTGGAAGTCTTTCTCCGCGCTGCGGCGTGTCGAGCCATGCTTGTCCTCCACTTCTGCGGGTTTTGCCAACTATGCTTCACTCTATTAAATAACGTGCAAACAATTCATGAAAGAAATTCCTCCGCCGCGCCACACCTCCGCTGAGTTGCCAAGTGTGCCTAGCTTGAGAGAAGTGACTTATAATTATTTTTTTAAGAATAATTTTTTAGAACTAATCATGGTTTTGATAGTATTCTTGATTTAGTGATACTCTAGACTATGCAATCACTATTTCCAACCCAGTTATAATTGTGTATACGATCCAACGAAAGAGTGCGCAAGTAAAATGGAAAACTACTAATGAATGGCTGACTGTATACATTATAACTAATAATGATTGATAATGGGTCATGAAACCGAATGAAAAACAATCAAAACTTTAGTATCAAGTTATGTTTTTTTATTTTTAAAGCCGGAGAAAATATTTCTAAGCTTTAAACATAATGTATTGTTTATGATTCTGAGGATTTCGTGAGTTTTATGTAGGTTAATTCTTTTATTCAAATAGGTATATTAATACGCTTGTTGATTTTTAATTATACATTGAATTTTTAACTGATCATCCTAGATATGAACCAACTTAATAATACATAATAAAATATTTACTTTTTATGTACTTCATATGGCACATATTACTGAAAAGTAATTTAGACTTGTGCAATGTTTTTATAAGTAACATGCATTGACTGTTTTACATAAATTTATAATTTTTTAAATTTTGTAGTGTTAGTTAAGTTTTAATAATTTTGCTGTTTTTTAAAGTGTCATTTGATGATAGGTGATTTATTTTACATATTTTAATTTACATAATATATATATTTTATCCTGTGTAAGATATTTATTTATACAGAGAAGTATTTATTTACTGTAGTTGCAAATTTTTATACTACAAAGCTTTGACTAATTCAATACAGTGTGTACCCTACCTAAAGGCAAAAAAATATATTAACAAAACTTATGGGTTTCTCTACTTCTGTATTGCTCTTAATGTTTCACAAATTTGTGTTATTGCATAAACATATAAACATTGACCAAATGGCTGCTTTGTACACTTGTAGTAGACAGCCTTATACGAAAATTGGACAACAAAACATGATTACAATCAAGCGATGCATTTGGGTAATCAACTGGTGAATTTTTGTAAACTGCCTATAGTCTGGCAGATATGTAGAAAGATTGTGCAATTGATGATAGAGATCTCAAATTTTGGAACACACATACCACATGTATAAAGGCTCAAATTTAGATAGTAGGCCATCTTAGATTTTCCATCCATGGGGTTTAACAAGATTTTTAATTGTGGTTCTCATATTTTTTAGCATTCAGTTAAAAAAAAATCACGTAATTTTTAGTTACAAATCTTGCAAGAGCTAAAAAATAATAATTTTGTATTTTGAACCCTTAAATTAACTTAAGTTGTTGCAGAGAAAATTGAAAAAGAAAATCTGATGTATCAATTTTTGATCCGATGCAATAAGTTACATTTTTCTAGTCAATAGTATTATTCGTATAGTGCCTATAATACTATCGAGTGGAAAAATCTATCGATAGGATTGATGTATCACATTGGATCACATATCGATGTATCGGATCAGATGATTTTTTTACATTTTCTATGCAACAACTCAAAATATTTTAACGGTTAAAAGTACTAAATTTTTATTTTTTTTTAGCTTTAGCAATATATGTAACTCAAAATTATGTAATTAAAAAATTGTATTATAAAAAGGGGAAAACCCCATTGGAAACCCCATTAAACCCAACATGGAAAATGTAAGATGACTTCCAATCTAAATTTAATCCTTTGTATATGTAGTAGGGTATTTGTGTTCCAAATTTTAGATCTCTATCTTCAAATGCACAATCTTGCCAATAATTGCTGCATAGCTGCTGGACCACTAGAAACACAGACAAAACGCTTACAGTATCTCATGGTCTTCCTTGCCTACTCTGACTGAATGCATCGACTTTGTGAGGATATTACCATGCATCAGAAAAGTGGTGATAACACGTTTATCACACTGTGCTATAGTGATACTGACCATCTTGGTCCTATGGAACTACTCTCAGATTTCATTACTCATTAAGTTGGCAGTCTATTGTTACAGCACTGAATAATACAGCCAGGGAGGGGGCTGACATAACTGTAACCCGACATCAACTGTGTGGATTTATATTTATATATTATTTTTCCATTTTGAGGTAAACCTTTATGTTTGTATCGTTGGCTGAATTCTGTATCTCTACTATTCTTCAAACATGTTTTTTTTCTTTTAAAAATACAAGTTTTAGATTCCGCTTGAAAATTTATTAATGAAATATGGTATATCTAAGTGCTTTAAATCTTTATAAAATATCAATCAGCCTATTAATAATTACTGTAACTTAAACCCTGCAGTGGTAACATGATTTTCGTGGCTTAAACTGGTTAGGTGGGTCTCCCGACTTTTACATATAGATTTTTTATGTCTATTAAATACTAAAAAATTTGTGTAACAATACAAGAGTTTTAGGAAGATAAATACTACAAGGTATTTATAGTGAAGACGCATCTTGAAGTGGAACAAAATCATTTATTGCAGTATATGTTTTTTTTCAAAACTTGACATTTGAAAAATACTCAATTTTTAACTAAATCTAAAAACATAAAATTTGTGAAATTTTTACGTAATTACAAAGGTCCGAACTTAAAGTTAAATTGTCAAAATAAAAAATGTATTCAATTGGTTTTTTGAGAAAACACGTTTTGGAAAATACCAAATAAAGTGGTATTTTAGTAAATATACTAAGTTAAATATCACTACTTACTTCGGTGGGTCTGTGTGACCTTAAATTGTTAAATCTTTGTAAAAATAGCAAAATGAGAATGTTAAACAATAAAAAAGGATTTTAAAACTTATTCTACGGTAATATCCATGAATTAGGTGTAATTTTTCTCAGTGTAACTCAATGTACAATGTACGTTTTAATGTATGTTTTCTCAGTGCACTTGTAATGTGTTATATATCAATTATAATATGAACTGATGACGACAGTCCAACAGACTGAAAATTATCATGGCCAGAACACGAGTGGTGACGTCGGTGCACCAGACTGCTCACATTTTAAGTGACTTCAGTGTAAAGACCTCATGGCTTCTGTGCACCACCACCTAACCTAAAAATTACACCCCAGCATCTGAAGAAACACCGAGTACAGTTTGTTGCTTATCGGTAACTATAGCAACAGCGAACAAAACTTATTGGCTAATTGGGGAACTAAGAGTGAAATTTGGATTGGTCTCAGAGACCGTGCATCACCACTGCAGGGTTAATCAATTACTGCCTAATACTTAAAAAAATCAAGGAAGGTTTTCTGTGTGTGTAGCCATGCCATTTAGTTTTTATCTTATCATGCCTGATACCTAGAACAATAAATAGCCTGATTTTAAAAATATAAATTAATGTTGGATTTGCCTTAACACAAACTTTTAATGAGTCTTTGTTGTTATCGGGTAAAATTGCACAAAACTTTCCTACATAATTTAGTCCACTGAGCTAAGCTGAAAAGTTGGGTTGCAGTTCTCCCCCACTATTGAAAATTAAACACAAAATAAAACTATCGCTTTGAGTACTTGTATTATTCACTGACCCACAAACTGAACTGAAATGAAAAAAAGATTACAATATTTGCGTATTGGCCAAGAGCAGTGCGTTTTAGCCAATTCAATATATCACTTACATTAAATATGTTCTCCTAATTAATCATAGCCAAAGATTCTTTATGATGTCGCCTTGTTTATTTTTCTGCTTGACAACTTACAGCATGAAACTGTCTATACCTTTATGTTCCTAAAGTAATTTACAAATTGAAATCATAAAATTTTAATATTTCTAGACCTTACAAACTTAAATACTATCTGTAAATATAAGTAAACTTAAGTATTATTTAGAGAGCAATTTTATTTAGGTCTAACGATATTTTGTTAATCATACACTTTTTATTAGTTTTGTATTGTTTTATGCATGCTATAAAATTATTTATTTCATGTGCACATAATATTTTACATGATTGTTGTAACTATTATTTATTTTCATTGAATTATATTATTAATATTATTATGTAAACAGCTTGTTGGAAACGTAACAAAGCTATGAGGCCTAATAAATGTAAAAAGATTTTTAGAAAAAAATTTTGGTAGGCCTATTCTCTTTCCAAATATTTTGTTATAATTTAAGGTATTATAAACTAATTTAATTCATGACAATTCATATTTAATGCAAACCCAATTCAATTTTCAAAGTCTGCGATGATCCAGGTGGTCTAGGGTACAATCTGTGAATAAGCTTATTCTTTGGATATGGATATCAAACACACTAAAAAAGATACGATTGAAGACTTATTATAGGTTACGTACCTCGTCTTACAGTTCAATGTTATCGTCAACAGGACATGTTTCACCGTTAAAACGGCATCTTCAGGTGTTTAAACAGCGAAACATGTCCTGTTGACGATAACATTGAACTATAAGACTAGGTACGTAACCTATAATAAGTCTTAAATCCACAGTTCAGGGGCTAAACAATGGATTTTAATAGCTTGATTCTTTAAGGTGTCTTTTAAGATATTATTGGTAAAATTTTCCATCTCTGATTGTAAAAAAGCTCACATTCTGTGATCTGAGCTCAGCTGGAAGGAAACTCAAAATATATGAAAGTAAGTTGTAGCCCATTGGATGAACCTGGATAAAACCTTGTTATCTTGTGACGACAGCTTGGTTTATACCGATCGGTAGACACCGTTGATACAGTGCATGCTTGGCCACTATTTCAGGATATTCCGGTGTCAAGTTGGGTTTGTATTTATTTGTCACAACAAGTTACCTGCAGAGTAAAAATCACGATTATCTATCGACCCATATTCTTGAAAAAATCAAACTAATTAAAAATGAATTTTAATCATTCATTTGATTATTTTAGAATGTAAACTAGATTAAGAGAATTTATGGAATTTGAGATCCAAACATAATATTTTGTGTGTGCAACTCTAGAGCTCCTATATTGTGTTATACTTGTATATATAACATTAAGCATAAAGTATTATATAACAGATGTATAATTATATCATTTTATTGTAAGTTTATTACATATTATATCCATATGCATTCAAACAGTACTTTGCAATGCCAAAGTTCCTAGCCTGTTTTTAAAAAGTAAATGTTGGGTGGTGATATTGCACTTTATATTTTAATGTATACAATTATTGTAAAAAGTAATCTTTAAATGGTCCATGTAAAAATGTTCACTATTGTAAAATGCAAGGTATTGCTTTATGTATTATAAATCATTGGGATATGAGAAGCCAGTGGGTATCAATGCTGACACTGTGCTTTGTTAACGTAAATGTCTTATTTATGTTAATGATGTAATATTTTGTTAATAAATAATTACTGTTTGTAATGTGTGTATTCCTTTGTTACACCCAAGTATGTTTAAACATAAGGTTTGTCATACACCTTATGTTGTGCATATTAAAAAAATTTTTTAATGCTGCCTAAAAAGGCGAGGA
Organism: Neoaliturus tenellus; assembly: GCA_030545055.2. Lineage (NCBI taxonomy): Eukaryota > Metazoa > Arthropoda > Insecta > Hemiptera > Cicadellidae > Neoaliturus > Neoaliturus tenellus. Next base: position 271,923 of record JAQYXR010000016.1, on the reverse strand, counting down.
CATTTAAAAATTGGAGGCATAGAGCTTAGTGAGGACCGCAACCCAATTGAAAGTATACTATAATTTAAAATTTTTGCCTGCTTCAAGGCTTTTTTAGCATGCTCATTTTGCTAAAAAGGCTGTGAGAGTTGTGTAAGTGTCATATTGAAATGTATTGATTAAATAAAGTGAAATTGATCTATCTATCTTATTAATGTAAAAAATGTCATCTTGTTTATAAAATTATTTTTCATAAAACAATGTAGAAAATAGTCACCAATCACTAAGCCTCCTCTGAATTTACTGGTTATTAACCATTCACATTCAGGTAAGATGTAAAAACCAACAGGAAGATTTTTTTAAGAGAGACACTGGTGTAGTGCCTCGAATTTAATTCATATTCAGTTAGGTAATATGTAAAAGCCAACAAGATGAAGAACTAAGAATTAGTTAAGAGAGGACACTGGTGTATTGTCCACCAATCAGGGCTACATATACTGATAAACAAGCTAGGTACTTATTCACTGAGGCTTATTTTCTATGAATCATTTGGTGTAGAATTATTAACTCTTTCCTTATTGCCTTTATGCAAAAAAGTTTGTAAAAAACTGGCTATAGTAGATAACCGGAATCTAACCTGAACTGCGTCAACACATGCAACATCATTTGTGAAATATGATCCCTTCCTTGCATCAAGGTCATATGTAATCCCACCTCAATTTGAGCCGGTCAGTCGTGGACACACCATAACATTTTTATTGTAAAATAAATTATACTATATCAACATAGACCAACATGACATATTTGCGACACAAATAAAAATTACTTAAATGTAAAAAAGAATTATATTTGACCTAAGAACGATATCAGTAATTTTATCAATGTATGTGTATCAATGCCTGGGGCATTTTCAAGGTTTTGACAGGAAACTATCCAAAACCCGGTTTTGTTACTAACATCGACCAGTTGTTAGAAAGTAACATTAATTAGTTGTCCAATGGCAACTCCGTCTGGAATCAAACCTTTAAAAAGCTACTAACTTTTCTCATTATGGAACCAGTAAACTTTGGATTCAAAGGCAAACACTATAACAACTCAACTACTCAGCCATCTGCCAGTATAAGGAAAACACAATACAGTAGAACCTCGATAGTTCGACATGGTCCATGACAACATGTTAATAATGACTGATAGTGTCCAGGTAGGAGCCTAACGGCGAATGATTTGAATGTTGTTTATGTTAAAGTTCAATTAGGTTATGGTTTCATTAAAATTTAGTGTTTCCTAAATTCAAATTATGTTTTTTTTTTACTTCCAGTGTTAAAATTTCCCATATACTCCCTATAGTTCGACATTTCGATAGTTCGACACTCTCCAAGTCCACAAAGTGTCGAACTATCGAGGTTCTACTGTATCAAGTTTGGAAAATACAGTGAAAACTGGTAAAAAATAAATTTTGTCTTTGGCCTGTGGGTGTTATCACAATGATAAATGCCCTGTCTACATTCTCAGGGCATTACGGTCTGTCCCAGTGCATGTAATAATTTTGTTTGTATTCAGGCTTCCCATTCATATCATCACTAAAAAAAAATAAGAAAAACATTTGGTGCCTAGAAACATGTCACACACATAGGGATGCAATTTATAATATCCCCTATCACACAATACCAACAACTCTATTCTTCACGTCTTTAAAGTAACTAAGAATCTTATATACATATTTAATACGTGACATGGTGTTCTGTACAAGGACTCCTCCCACAATTTTTTTTAATAGATTTGAATTATTTTTGTACCATTGGATGAATCTCGTAGTTGTTTCCAAAGCAAACTAGTAAATATCCATTTAAAAGGAAGGGCCCTACAAGCCAACGTATACAGAACCAAATAGGCCAAAGTAGGGATATCCCATGTTATGATGCGATGATTTTTATTTTTTAAACTTTTTTTTTATTTCAAGCTTTGGAGGTAAATGGTTGAGGTAAAATGACACAAAATGTTAAAAGTGAAATTAAAATTATTACATGGAATCACTGGGCAAAACATGGACATTCAGCTAGGGTCTAATTCTTTAACTAAACAATTTGTAAATCCAGCTGACTCGGGGCTTCGGCCCATAATTCACTGTAATTATTAAGCTACGGGAAAGGCAAAGGTATATAGGCCCACAAAATTGTTTACCAAGAGTTGTTATAGGAAATGAAAATTTCTCTGTTATAATGAAATTTGCTATCATAGAAATTAAATTTCTTAATTTCTAGCAATGTGTACACTACTATTGATAATTCTAGGACCGATATAAATCGGTTATTATAATGGACTTAATCTTGGACCCATTAAGTCCATCCAACTTATTCCATTGATATTATGATGATGTAATATTATATGAAATATTTGTTTAAACTAAACCAACCTAGTGTTTTGAATGAGGTTTGAGTTTTTAACAAATAAAACAAGTGTCTGTACAAAAATGTTGCTATTTTATTTTATATCAGCAGATATCACAAATGTGTTATATACAACCTTAACTTTATGTACATTTACATGTTATATACATTAAATTGATTCAACTAGTGTCTATATCAACTACTGCATAGTTTGAAAATGGAGTTTATATAGCTTCGCCTACGACCTTAAAAATACTTACTGGTGAAATAATCAAGGTAAATTCTTCTAATGAAATTAAAGCAAGGTGTTTTATGGGAGGTTTAATTCTCACAAACATTGCATATACTTTTAGCTTGGAAATCATTTTGTTTGCAGAAATACAAGCCAAAATCTAAACTCGCTTCTCAAACGAAATACATGTCATCTATACACAGATTTTAAAAGAATCTGACAGTCCTTCAAAGTACTCAAGGTATAAAAACTTAAAAATGGTGCATTATTACATTTAATAATTAATAACATAAAGTTTATGCTTAAACTAAGCTTGTCTTTAAGGGTTTGTCCTATCTACACAACAACCTCATAATATCACAACAGGTTTTATAATTTCAGAATTTTCAAATTCCTCACCTGAAACGAGAATAAGTATAATGCCAATAACAATTAACTGAAAAAACATAATACTGTTAAAAAACAAAGAACAATTTCTACTTTTTTACATCTTTTTTGTATATCTCTAACAAATCACCAACAGAGAGGCGAGACAAAACCGGCTCATTGGACGGGGAAGGTTGGCCACCCTGGGCCTGCTTCAGCTGTTCAATAGCTTCTTCGTAAGTTGGTAGCCCTGCCACAACCGTGTAGCTAGGGAGAGACTCTGAGTCATAACCTGCTTCAACTTGAGCCTCCATTCTGCGAGCTTCCAAAACTGCAATCAAAATCACAAACAACTAAAATGTTGGTATGGTAAAAAAGAACAAAATAATGCTTATATCTAGGTTTATTATCAACGATAGACTTTGCTATGCTTTTTGGAAGTAAACACATAAATTGAAGTTTCAAACAGTATGCACTCAATTTATTCTATTAAGATGTGGATTCAATCATAGGTATCAACCTTCAAGAACACTATTTCTAAAATAATTCTCTTTGATATGCCTTTGTGTCTCATGATATTCAATGTTATCAACTTTTGAACTTTACAAACAAGACCATCTGTTTCAATTGTAACAGAGTTAGTATTAAATAAACGGTATCGGATAACTGACACAGACTTTCTCCCAACAAGATAAAAAACACCCCCGTCGCAGCAGACCTGCGTACTCAGCGATTTTCCAAAGTAATTTGATAATAATAATAATAATAATAATAATAATAATAATAATAATAATAATAATAATAATAATAATAATAATAACATTTATTCCTCTGACAATATTTAACATTGTATGGGAATGTACATAGTTTGGGGAGTTTACTCAAGTCCTTTACTTTGTTTCTCAATTTACACGTTTCATTGCCAAATTTTATTTCACTAAGTCTTTTCAATTATTTTTCCATAGTATTCCTTGATTCTTCTTTCTTCTATCTCTTTCTTCTTTCTTCCTTCTTGATATTAGCGAACTTCCCTATAGGGAATATATATATGTGTGTGTGTGTGTGTGTGTGTGTGTGTGTGTCCGTTAACACGATAACTTTCGAACGGAACCTCCGATTTTGATAACTTGGTACAGAGGTGTAAGCCAGGATCTACTCGAATGAGATCGAGAACCAGAATGTATGGGACCATGGGAACGGGGTTTTATGGGGGTTTCAAAAGGGTAAAAAATGGGTTTTTGGCATTTTTTACTATTGTCTATAAAATTCAACAATTTTAACTTAAACCATTTAAAAGAGCTTAAAAAAACAAACAATCTAGTGTGTTTTGAATTTTTTATCTATACTTATTTAATACGCTAAGGGTTTTTTTGTCTTGAGAACTCCTCCTACAATTTTCAACCGATTTTCAAATTTTTGGTGTCGTTGGATAGGGCTTGGACTGTAGTTGTTTCCGCCAAAAACTGAAGAGAATCGGACTGAAAATAAAGGTGCTATTCACCATTGAAATCTCAAAGTTTCCCATTTAAATAGCAGTACCAGGTTAACCGAGCCTTGCTCGTTGGTTTTAATTCAGTTTTGATATAGTGTCATTAGAGCTATTAAATTTCCACCAACAACCAACTATACCTCTTCACAGTTAACAGCTGTTTCAAAAAGTCTGCTTAATATTAATGTTCCTTTATTTTTGTATACCTTTCGTTGTTATTTCGTTACCAAAATAGCAACCCATAAGACCAATGTTAAAAATTACGATTTTTAAACTTAAATTCTGACAAAATTCGATTTTTCCTGGGATGGAGGCCTTTTCTAAACTTATTTTTGGGCCAATACACTTTTAATTGCAAAGTTTAAGCAAAATCTGACAGCTAGATTTCGAGATCGTGGAACACACATCCCTTCAGACATTCCTCGTATTATATAAATAGCATTGGGATTGAATATTAAAGCATTTTAAACATCTGTTAATAATCAGCTGTGTAGTTTTGGTGATTAAAGAGATTCACAATATTGGATTGGTCGGATGTCATTGATTTAGAGCTAAAAGTAACATTTGTATTGTATTAAAATAAATTGCTCGATTTCGAGCACCACGTATACTAGTATAGCTTAAATGGTTATGGAGAAAATCCAGAAACTAAGATTTCAATGTTATTCTTATGGGAAATCAACAAAACCTTCTATCATGCTTATTTATTGACATATCTTGATAAAATTTGGTATGTACATTCATTAGGAAGTGTTTAACTTATATTTGCTTACAAAACCAATATGGCGGCAAACCTACATACTCACCCCTATGGGGTTTATGGGGAAAATACAAAGAACACCATAACCTTATAAAATTTGGTATGTACATTCACTAAGTAGGGGTTAACTTATATTTACCAACAAAACCCATATATGGCAGCAAACTTCCATACTCTCATGCCCATGGATTTCATGGAGAAATAGAAAATCAAAATATACCAAAATTCCATTTGAAATTCGCTGAGTACGCAAGTCTGCTGCAACGGGGGGTATTTTGTTATATTGTATTTGTACTACATACACAGGAATGATTATGTAGGTTTGCTGTCATGGGATATTTGTTAGAAAATGTTAGTTGTATTTTCTCCATAAACCCCATGGAGGTGAGTATGTAGGTTTGCCGCCATATGGGTGTTGTAAGTAAATATCAGTAAAACCCTACCTAGTGAAGGTAGATACCAAATTATACCAAGTTATGTCAATGAATAAGCGAGATACAGGGTCCTATTGATTTCTTATAAGATTAACATGGGAAACCTATTTGTAGCTTTTCTGCGGAAACTGTGTGAAGCTTATTAAAAATTCAAAATACTAAAACTGTTTGTTTTTTAAGCTCTTTTAAATGGTTTTAGTTAAAATTGTTGAATTTTAGAAATTGAGTTAGAAAAATGCCAAAAACCCATTTTTGAAACTTTTGAAACCTCATAAAACCCCTTTCACATGACCCGAACATGCTGATTCGCGAACACATGAAAATAGACCTGGTCTTAAACCTTCATACCGAATTTCATCAAAATCAGAGGTCCCCTTCAAAAGTTATCAGTACCACGGACACACACACACACACACATAAATATATGTATATGAAAATGAACGAACAGTGTTTTTGTCTTCTGGGGACCTCAAAATGGAAAAGTAACATGGGTCTCGGGCTTGCATTTTACAATGGCTACTACTGTAATAGTGCATTCCCTATAGGGAGATTCGCTAAAAGTGTTAAAAGCCTCCAAACAACAATGTCTTGATGGCTCAGTTCGATAGCTACCAGCTAAGCAGCATATGAGTTTGACGCTATACGCATCTGTGGCGTTTTACAACTTACTGCGTTTACCACTAAACGAAAAATTGAATTTTCCCCCAAACACTTGCTTTGGAGCAATAATTTAAAATACTGGGTTATTTAGTTTTTTTTTGCTAGATTTAATGGTAATAAGTAAAATCTATTTCAAACTAATAATTTTTTTGAAACCTTTACAAAAACATTTATTCCTTAAACACTTTTTGCTCTTTAACTTTTGAATGCAAATTTTCTCGGAAATGCGGGTGGTGACATTTTATTCAGCATTGTAATCTTCATAAATCAGAAAATTTCAATCAAAATCGTTAGAGCTGTTTTTGAAAAATTTTGATTGTTCATGCTTTTGAGGATTTCTTTAACAGCCCTTAGAATTCAAAATTAAAAAAAAAAACCAAAAAACACCTGGAATTATAAAATATTTGGACAAATATATCATAATTTCATCAAAATCGGACCATTGGGGCCTTTTCTAGCCCTAACTCACAGATATACATGCACATAGACCCATCCCACATAGCACACGTTGTCAATTTGACGTCAAAAAGTGATCAAAGTCGTCAAAGTGATGTCAAAGTAAAATATTAAATCAAGTATTGACGTCAAAATGATGTAAAAATTTTGCATTTTTAAATTTAAAAGTTAGTGTAATAAATGAAGAAAAAAACATTCCTTTAAGTCTTTTACATCAAGAGAACATCATTATTTGTTTAAAACAACTGAACTTGTTAAAAACTTGACATTATTTTGATGTAAAAATTATGTAAAGTATTTGATCACACAGTCAAAAGTTTTACATCAATTGAGATAACTGCAATTTGTTAAACATTTACACATGAAACAAACATGTAAGGGAACTCTAGTTTAAGACCTATTTGGGGAGACATAAAAATATATAGGCCACGGGAAATGCGTTTGATCAACGCAAAGAAACTTGAGTATCAACTGGCCAAGTAGTGTAACAATCATTAGGCGAAGCAGAGAGCAGCGTGGCATAGTGGTTAGGGTTGCGGATTGGGAACCTAGATGTCATGGGTTCAAATCCTGCCGGCGTGATAAACTTTTTGCCGCTTCTATAGTTGTTTATTCGTTAAAAATTACCATTTTATTACTTTTGTTTTTCTATTGGGGATATTTTAAATCAATTTTGACAAGATTAGTTTGTCAGTTTGACATCAATGTAATGTAAAATTGACGTCATAGTGCATCAATTTACTGACATCAATTTGACATAAAAAATCGGGACATTTTTACTTCACATTGACATCAAAATGACGTTTTTTTTGTCACATTTGAAGTCAATATGACATCAACAATATCAATGACATTGACATCTTTTACATCAATTTTACATCAAATTGCCGTACTTGTGCTATATGGGATATATCATAATTTCATAAAAATCGGACCTTGGGGCCTTTTCTAGCCCTGTTAACTCACAGATACATACACATAGATAGACATACATAGATACATCACTCCGAAAACCACTTTTTTGGACCCAGGGGGCACGAAAACGGATAAATCCACCAAAAACTCAGATTTGTAAACTTTGACAAAAACAATATTATCTCCATATACTTTAGGGGAAAAAAGTAAAATAATATCTGATTTCTAAATTTATGAAAACCCCATAAAGGTTTTCCCATGTACAAAATAATTTATTTTGCAACCCCATTCAAGTAGATCACTATATTGAACTTTAAAACTCTAAATGTTATTATCATGCAGAGACACACTGTAAATGTCTGCTATCTGTTTATGTAAAGTTACAAACAATGAACAATTGTGTCAATTGTTTCCTTCATACCAATACCACCTGTGTATTAAAAGTACTGTATGGTTAATAGCTTAATACCATTGACTTTGTACACTGCATGAGTAGACTTCTCATAGCATAGGCGTGTGTGAAGCATATTGACGGTGGTGCGATCTTGTGCGGCGTCCATCGAAGAACACGTAACATATGATAGATAAATCAGTATTACCACTCTTCTAAACCAAGGATGAAACATTTTATAACTGAAAGTTATGTTTATGTTTTGGTAAAATGTTTTGGCAGCACTGTAAATTCAGCTGAATAATAACAACATCGATGGCAGCGACTCTGGTGCGGTGTCCACCGAACTTCCAAATTTTTGCCTCAAACTAAATGCATTGGATGAGAGGTCTATTCACGTAAGTGTACATAGTCAATGTTAATACCTCCTATAGAGCAGTCACTAAAACAATTTTTATTTTTATGAATCTCAATACAGTCCCCTGCCCATTATGGTACTCCCAAAATACAGTTTTAATCAAAATTATAACTTACTTTAAGAAAAAAACTAAGCAATAATAATCTTTCTTCCATATTTATCTTGGGGTACCGTAAGTTAAAAACTGTTTAAAAGGCAGGTTAGGTATATTATAATACTGATTAAGTGATTGCTACTACATCATCTGAAGCATTAAAAATTAACATTAATGTACTGGTACCAAAGACCACTTTTCTGTGGTTCCCAGCTGGCAAGCTCTAAAAACAGTCAGACCCAAAACAGTCTCTTATACAGATTCAGGACCCCAATCTAAAAAACCCCCCAATAATTCCTCTTCACCTCTCAGATAATTCCTCTTGTATGACTACTTGTATTGTTGAAAAGGATATGTTATAGCAACAACCAATTTTTATTTCCAATTGTTAGCCAATTATAACCAATGCTATCCGATTTAGTAACCATTGGATCGAGCTTGAACAATTTATGTCTAACATGCAATTGATGGAATTTCATCATTAAAAATGTGATGTTTCAATGAAATGACATATGATGAACATCAAAGTATACCTTGATGTGATAGTGGGATGGAATACACGTAAAAGCGATGAGCTGAGACTTGAGCGAAATGGAACAGGATGTCATGGGGACCTAAAATACAAAAGTATATAAGAAACAAATTCTCATAAGAATTTTTTACGAACGCTTAAAAAACCAACATGCTGCAAACAGGGACAAGAGGGAAGACAAAATATTTGACAACACAAGAGAAACGGAAGCCACATTGTTTTTCTTTTGTTAGAGCTGTTTTAGTTAACAAAATATTATGATTTCCAATCCATTCCAAGTTATTTCAATCTATTCAAAACATGACAATAATGATAATACTAAAGCCAAGGTCAGACAAGAAAAGAAGTGACAAGACAGACTGTAAACACAAACATCTCTTAACCAGTTCTGAAGGTCAAATCCAGCAGATGTTGCCGGTAGTGTGTAGCAGATGAAAGACTGATTATTTAACTAATGGCTGTGGTAGAGCTTAGCATACCATTTATTAGATTAGGTCTAATCAAGGTGTTAACTGTTGTTGTTCTCATGTGTGTTCTAACAAAGGTGTGCAGGTAGTCTTAACTGGTTTGGTTACGTTCTAATAGAGTTTCAAGATTTTTTGGTCTATGCAGAATTTATAAATCATAAGGTAATACATTTATGTTCCAATCAAATTTTAATTTGTAGTTTTTTTAGAAGGTAGGCAAAGTTGGGAAAGAAGAGATTGCAAGTCTTATGGTAAAATAACATCTTATGGTATATTGCTCCAATCTTAAGGCTATTCATGAGCAGCTTAAGGCCTTGGTATCTGAGGTACGACCTCTTTAAAAGTTGTGAGGTAGAATTTAAACACCAATAAGCTATTTAACTATTTTTTTTCATTTTAAAATCAGTAGCTTATTTTTTCCCCTGACAATATCCCTTAAGTATTTTAGGTTGCAGTCATACAAATGTTTACAAAATTATCATTAAAAAATGTGGGGGCTATGCCGTATCCCTAGCAACAACGTAAGTCCGCCCAAGTACTAATCAAGGATTTTTGTTGCGATGTTAACTGATGAGTAAAGTGTAATATAAAAACTTATGAGTTTTCCATAATTATTTGTTATTTATTTAAACTTTGACTTTCACCAAAGTAAAATTGATTACAGTACAGTAGAACCTCGATAGTTTGACACTTTGTGGACTTAGAGAGGTTGTCGAACTATCGAAATGTTGAACTATAGGGAGTATATAATAAATTTTAACACTGGGAGTATAAAAATAATGATTTGAATTTAGGAAACACTAAATTTTAATGAACCCATAACTTAATTGAACTTTAACATAAACAACATACAAATGATTTGCTACTTTGTTTACATTTTCACTTTTGTCAGTCTCCAACATGGGCCCTATCGGTCGTTATTGTTACGGGCTTACGGGTTCTAATCAATAACACTTGGCGATTTCAACAACTAACTATAATTTATTACAAATTAGATTAATTAACAGAGATGCAAATTTATGCTAAATACCTAGCTATACCTATCTAATTCCTAACTAGCTACAGTATTAAAACTAACTATCTAACTTACAGGGTTTTCATAGACAGTGTCCTATCAATATAAATGCGCTAGCACTAACACTACAAATGTCACAGGTCACTCTGTCACAATCACTGACACAGTTCGTAGTTCACTGTTCACTGACACACACGGAACGCAGTCGCACTGTCACGGGTCGAGAGACGCACTGACGTCGACCTCACGCGCACTGGTTATCACTGACTGACACACTGACTGACTCGCAGGGCTGCTCAGGTAGGCCTTTTATCCCAAACGGCTAGGATCATTCTCGAAGCCGGACGCCTCCAGACGTTTCGGGAACTCCACTGTATTCGCCGCGCCATTCACGTCAGGGTTGTTTACACTGTCGCCGCGGCGGTTGACCTGCCCCGTCGGGTCTGGAATTTTCTCGACGGCGCTTCGAGCCGATACGGGGGACTGTTTCTGGGAATCGTTCCCGACGGGCCGTAACACTACCCCCTCCTCAAGACTGTTCTGTCCCAGAACAGACTCTGCCTTGCCGTTACTTGAGCTGATCCTGCATCCAGCTCTCCAGGGGTTGAACATGCAGACATCGATGGTGATGTTGGTTCCAGCGAAGATTTCTTCAATCATCTTTCTTACAATATTCCAGTCCAAACCGTCGTATCCACTTCCTAACTTGGGAATTGCCAGTTTGGTCTTCCTCAGGCGTAGGAGCTTCTCCCGCAAATCCTCAAGACTCTTCCTGAGGGAGAGGTATGAAGCTTTAGTGTTCGGTGTTTTCTTGGTGACGAGGTAGAACAGGTGTCTGCCATGTTGATTGAGATGGAGTGATTTGCCGACGCTGGGTCCTTGGCGCTCGAGCTCTTCGGTTCCTCCAAACTTCTTCCTGAAGACGGTGGCTAAACCACGGGACATTCTCAAATCTTCAGCCACGCAGTGAGCCAGGGCATACTCTGTTGGTAAGTTGAATATGTCCCTATGTTGCAACCTAATCACTCCATACCCACGGTTGTCCAGGGGCTTCGACATTCCCTTTTCAATGTCGGATGGTGTTATGCGGAGGTTCCTGATTTGTTGTTCCTCTGGTCTGTCATGGTCTCCTTTGTACAGCGCCAGTCTGTTAAAGTGAACAATCTTCGGTTTTCCCTTAGGTAGCTTTTGGATTCGGTAGACTACATCGTTTATTCGACTTATGATCGTGTATGGGCCTTCCCAAGAACTTTGGAGTTTCGGCGAGTACCCACGTCGCCTCCGGGGATTGTGAAGCCATACCAGAGTTCCAGGTTCGAAACCTCCTTTCTCGGCTTTTATGTCGTATCTCTCCTTCATTCTGTCGCTCGCTCCAAGGACGTTGAACCGGACTTTCTCGTGAATCTCATCCATCCGCTTCCGTAGATTAGAGACATAATCTTCACCAACCACTTCTTCATCCGGTTTGAATCCAAACTGTAAATCACATGGCAGGCGCAGTTCTCGGGCAAAAACCACACTGGCCGGGGTCTGTCCGGTGGTCTCATTAACAGAGCTACGGTAGGCTAGCAGGAACAGATGCAGGTATTGGTCCCAGTCTCGCTGATGTTCAGAGACAACCTTTGACAAGTATCTTCCTATAGTCCTGTTCATACGCTCCACCATGCCGTCAGACTGCGGGTGAAGAGGTGTGGTTCTAGTCTTCCGGATGCCAAGGACTTCACACATTCTGGTAAATACAGCCGACTCAAAGTTTCTTCCTTGGTCTGAATGAAGCTCCAAAGGGACTCCAAATCTGCTAACAAATTCCTTGACCAAGACGTCAGCAACCGTGATTGCTTCTTGATTTGGGAGTGCGTAAGCCTCCACCCATTTACTGAAGTAGTCCATGGCCACCAGAATGAATCGGTTTCCTGCATCTGAGACAGGGAACGGTCCAGATACATCAATAGCGATCCTTTCGAATGGCGCTCCTACATTGTATTTTCTCATCGGGGCCTTCCGTTTGTTTGTTGGCCCGTTTGATGCGGCACATGTAGTACACCTTCGACACCAATCCAGCACATCAGCCTTCTGATTAGCCCAATAAAACCGCTCACGCACCTTCGCCAGTGTCCGATGGACTCCAAGATGGCCTCCTGAAGCTCCATCGTGTAGTTCCTTTAGTATCTCGGGAACCCTCTTCTTTGGAACGATGACCTGAAGTTTACTGCGATCCCCATCCAACGACTCGATCGCTCGTTTCAACACTCCATTGTCCACCAGAATCGAGTCCCATTGTGCCCAATATGTTTTCACGTTCTTGGAAAACGGAGCAACGTCCTGCCACGAAGGTCTTCCATTGCTGTCCAGCTTCCACTTCAGTATGTGCGTCAAGTCTGGGTCTTCTTGCTGGTCCTTAGACAGCTCCTCTCCCTGCCAAGTATCGTCAACTACAGTGACTCGGCTCACTAAAGCTTCTCTCTCTTCTTTGCGTGTGCAATGCTTGCAAGCGTCTCCACATGGTCTCCTAGAGAGCGCGTCAGCATTTCTGTGGCTTGTTCCGGAGCGATGAATGGACTCGAAGTCGTACTCTTGAAGACGTTCAATCCATCTTGCCACTTGGCCCTCTGGTGTTTTAAACCTCAATAGCCACATGAGTGCAGCGTGGTCTGTTCTTAAAAGGAAATTTCTTCCATACAAATATTTATGAAAGTGTTCGATGGATTTGACCACTGCAAGCAGCTCACGCCTGGTGACGCAATAGTTACGCTCGGGGGCTGATAGAACCTTGCTGAAGTACCCAATTACTCTTTCTTCTCCATCTTGGAGCTGAGCAAGGACCCCTCCAATGGCTGTATTACTGGCGTCCGTGTCGAGTACAAACTTTCCGTCCGGTCTTGGGTAGGATAGGATTGGAGCGTGACAAAGCCTATCCTTAAGCTCGTCAAATGCCCTTTGACAGTCATTATCCCAGACGAAGGGTCTTTTGTCTTCCGTTAGCTTGGTAAGAGGCTTTGCAATATTTGCAAATCCTTTCACAAACCTCCGGTAGTACGTGCACAGCCCGAGAAAGCTTCTCACTTGGTGCTTATCCTTGGGCGCTGGCCATTCAGTGATCGCCTTGATCTTTTCCAAATCCACTGAGACTCCTTTGTCTGATACGACATGACCGAGGTAATTGACCTGTCGGCGGAACAGATTGCACTTCTTCGGGTTGAGTTTGAGATTGGCAGAGCGCAGGCGTGAGAAGACACTTTCCAAGTTCTTAAGATGGTCACTAAAGGATTTTCCCACGACGATTATGTCATCAAGGTACACCAGGCATATCTCCCATGAAAGGCCTCTCAAGACGTTTTCCATAAGTCTTTCAAAAGTTGCCGGAGCATTGCATAGGCCGAATGGAAGCACGGTAAATTGCCAAAGTCCGTTACCAACTGAAAATGCAGTTTTCTCCTTGTCTTCAGGGGCCAAACCAACCTGCCAATAACCACTCCGAAGGTCTAGGGTCGAAAACAACCGACACCCACCCAATGTGTCTAGCGTGTCATCAATTCTTGGCAGTGGGTAGCTGTCCTTTTTAGTGACATTGTTCAGTAGACGATAATCGACACAAAATCTTGTTGATCCGTCCTTCTTCTTAACTAGTACGACTGGTGAGCTCCACGGGCTGTTAGATGGTTCGATGACACCGTCAGCTTCCATCTCCTTGATTATTCGGTTAGCTTCTTCTCGCTTAGCCAGAGGTAGTCTTCTAGGTGCCTGGCGTATAGGATTGGCGTCCCCGGTGTCAATCCGATGTTGAACAATGTTGGTCCTTCCTCTGGCACCGCCTCCATACTCAAACACATCTTGCCATTTAATTAAAAAGTCCCTTACGCCTTTACTCTGCGCAGGTGTCAGTTCCTGGCAAGCATTGTCTGCCAATCCCTCCAGCTCCTTGGGTAGCTCCTGAGATCGTGATGGGCATGGCTGCAACTGGCGAACTACCGAGGAGATGCTTACACAGCTCCCAACCACAGCTCCTTTCTTCACAGTGACGGGAAAGCTGTTCAAGTTCATCAGTCGCACGGGGTTGCTTTGTGCAATGTTAAATAGTGATCTTGCAGCAAAGATTCCACGGCCCAGCTGGTGTTCACCATCATCCTTAGGTTCAAGCAGGACACTTTGGCCGGTAGTCCAATCTCCCTCGACTGATGCTTGGGTCACAACTTGACTCCTCGCCGGTAATACCGTGTCTTCCAATAAGAGCACTCGTGCTGAAATGTTCTTCCCACGCCGAAGTATGACATCCTCTTCTCCAAAGGTCACAACACTTTTCGACATGTCCAGTTTCATTCCGTACTTCGTCATTATGTCAGTCCCTAAAATGACATCTTCATCTATGTTGGCAACCAGAGCGCTATGCTTGAAAACGCAGCCACCGATGTGGAAGGAAGCAACCGTCTGACCATAAACATTAGCTAGTTGACCTGTAGCCGTTCTTAGCGACCAAGAGGTTGGTGTTATGTCCTTCTCAGAAACAATGTTTGGATTGAGGACGGTCATGGTTGCACCGGTATCCAGGAGACAGTTTCGTAGTTTCCCGTTCACCCTTCCATCAATGTAAAAACTCTTGGCCTGACTTCCCAGTGAAGCGACTTTTACATTTTCTTTCGGGGCCTTGGAGATACGGGTTGACGGTTGCCCCTTCCCATCAACCCTGCTTAGTTTTCCTGCTTTCCCTCTGTTGTGATCGCTGAACATTTGCTTCTAGGATGTCCTATTTGGCCACAACTCCAACAGCGAACTTGCTTCCTTCGTGTTTTCAGCGCTTCCAGTACTTGTTTCACAATCGATGCGATGTCAATGGTTGGTGGTGTATCAGCCTCCATGGAGCGTACTCGAGCCTGCCCTCGGACTGACTGACGAACAGCTTCGAACTCCAGTGCCTGGGTCAGCGCCTCGCTGAGTGTCTTCGGCCGAGCGAGTTTAACAGCTTGTTGGGTCTCCGGGTCTCGCAATCCATCCAGAAATTTGTCCACTGCAAGGCTTTCGTAGACCTCGTCAGTGACCGACGGATACGCATTCCTCACCAGGCGGGCAATATCTGCCTCGAACTCCTGCAGTGATTCGTTGGGCTTCTGAATTCTGTTCCTCAGCTGCGATCGGTAGAGCTGATCCATGTGTCGTTTCCCAAAGCGCATTTCAAGTCTGTTCACCAGCGCAGCATAGTTCTGTCGCTCCGACATTGGCATCGTCTGTAGGATAGCCAATGCATCGCCCCGGAGAGACAAGCATAAAACAGAAGCCTTGGTATGCTCGGGCCAACCATGGACCATTGCTGCCGTCTCGAAAAGTGTCATGTAGTCCTCCCATGGAGTTTTACCATCGAAGACAGGGACGGTAGTATGTGGGTTCACTGTCACTCCCGTTGTCGTCCTGTAGTCCGCCTCTGGAACCATAACCTGCCGCGGCGTCGTGACGTTGGCGCTTCCTGATGACGTTGACGCAGGGCTCAACGTAGGACTCTCCTTTGCATCCGCGCTTATTCTAAGTTTATTGACTAACCTACTTTCTAAGTTTTTCTCAATAACACAAATTTTATCCTCAAAATTGTTTTCAATTACACTTATTTTGTCCTTTATTTCACTGATTTCTTCTTTAAACGTAACAATATCACTTTCCAAACTTGCAACCTTACTTGAATATTCCTCTAGTTTGTCTACTATTTCTTCTTTTAAATTTTTATTATTTTCTAACATTTTCTCTTCTAAGCCTAACATTTTTACTTCTAAACATTTGTTACTTTCTAACATTTCCTCTTTCAAACATTTGTTACTTTCTAACATTTTATCTTCTAAGCATTTGCTACTGTCTAACATTTTTGCTTCTAAACATTTGTTACTTTCTAAGATTTTATCTTCTAGGCTTACAATCATTTTATTCAGATCGGAAGTATCAAAAAGAAAAGTGTCTGGATTTTCACCCGCATCAAGCAAAGCTTGGTGGAGGCGTTGTTGGAGTACTGTTTTTGTACCAGAAGTATCAAGGTCACGTTCTTCTAATTCTCTTTTAAGATCTACCACCTTTAACTCTACAAGCTTTTTGGAAGCCATTTCTAATAAAAATACAGAATAAATATAAATAAAAATTGTGAAAAAAATAATTAGTTTTAACAAATGTTTATGCAATACAAAACTAATAAAAATTATCTTACTAAATCAACTCTATTACAAATAAATAAATAATTAAATTGACAGTCTTTTAAAAGAGGAATTATTAATACAAATATAAAAACGTACTAAAAAAAAATTATTTAATTTCTTCGAAATGAAATCGCCAAAATATCTAAACTTCTGACACCAATTGTTACGGGCTTACGGGTTCTAATCAATAACACTTGGCGATTTCAACAACTAACTATAATTTATTACAAATTAGATTAATTAACAGAGATGCAAATTTATGCTAAATACCTAGCTATACCTATCTAATTCCTAACTAGCTACAGTATTAAAACTAACTATCTAACTTACAGGGTTTTCACAGACAGTGTCCTATCAATATAAATGCGCTAGCACTAACACTACAAATGTCACAGGTCACTCTGTCACAATCACTGACACAGTTCGTAGTTCACTGTTCACTGACACACACGGAACGCAGTCGCACTGTCACGGGTCGAGAGACGCACTGACGTCGACCTCACGCGCACTGGTTATCACTGACTGACACACTGACTGACTCGCAGGGCTGCTCAGGTAGGCCTTTTATCCCAAACGGCTAGGATCATTCTCGAAGCCGGACGCCTCCAGACGTTTCGGGAACTCCACTGTATTCGCCGCGCCATTCACGTCAGGGTTGTTTACACTGTCGCCGCGGCGGTTGACCTGCCCCGTCGGGTCTGGAATTTTCTCGACGGCGCTTCGAGCCGATACGGGGGACTGTTTCTGGGAATCGTTCCCGACGGGCCGTAACATTATTATCATGCTAAGTTATCATTGACCGTGTCAAAGTATAAGGAGTGTTGAACTATCGAGAGTCGAACTATCGAGGTTCTACTGCCTACTTAACACTTTCGCGGCGGCGAGGTTTTTGCTCGAACCTCATCACCATCCTGAATGTAAAAATTGTAAAACCCACCGTAGCAGCAGCACTGCCCAGTAAAAACCGACGTGGTTCCAAAATACATTGTACTATTGAGCAGTGCTGTGCAAAGCTTCAGATTTCTGGCTCAGATCCTGGCTTAAAAATAAATCATATTGTAAAGCATTGCAGCTTGGGAGCGATCGCACCCATCAGGATGGCATTAGGGTTCCGCGTGGGAGCGATCGCTCCCATGCCGCCGCGAACGTGTTAAAAATAAAAAATGAACTTATAAAAGAATATATCTTTCGGTTTTTCACACCATATGGATAATAGTGTGTCTTGTTATACTTGATATATTTTGAAGAAGCTCTTCTTGTTGGAATATATGTTTATAAATAAAAACATAGCGTACATTATTGGTTTAGACCTAAGTAGCATCATACATTAGTACCATGTTAATGGAGCCTTGCTCGTTGGTTTTAATTCATACTTTTATTATTGTAGGGTCTATCATAGTTATCAGGCTTGGAAGTTCACGCCAACTACAGTATTACCTTTTCATAGTTGACAGCTGTTTCTTCAAAGTAGCATTCTTTTATGAGTATTTTGTTTACCTTTCGTTGTTATTCTATTACCTTGATGGCAACCCATAAGAACAATGTTAAAAATTGAAATCTTAAAAATTAGGTTTAGACAAAAAAAAACTATTTTTCCTGGGGATGAAGATGATTCTAAATATATTTTTAGATCAAAAAACATTCTCAAATGCAAAGTTTAAACAAATTTTTGAGAATGAAGGAAAATACATTGTTACAGACACTCTTATAGTGAGATGCACGAAAATAGTCCGATGGAAATTTAAACAGCTGTGTCCCCCTCACCCCCTCCCGCCCTGCAATGTTGTCATTTCTGGTTATGTTTATCATGTGTTATACCAGTATAAAATGTGTTTCAGAATAAATTTGGCAACAATGTATCGACTCTCATCGGACTATTTTCGTGAATCCTACTATAGTATTAATATACCGTAACTTGGTAAAAGATTTGCTATGATATATATTTTGGCAGGATGGTGGAACATTTTTCTCATTAGCACGATAATGTAGTTTTTTAATGGACTAAATTACAACTAAAAGTTACTTTATGTTCAAAGCTTCTGTTCTGTAACTAATTTTTGTTGTGCTTATAGTACTTGAAAATCATTTAAAATCACCTCTCTGCTGCCATTGGCGAAAGGTATGAACAAGGAAGCACGTGCACAGACAAACGACACAGGACAGGACCATGAACGTGAGCAGGATTCCAACCCAGAGGTCGGAGATGAAGCGATCGTACTCGTCATCGCTGGTGGACTCGACGCTGACGCTCGATTCTTCATCCAAAGGCGACACGCTGAGCTGCACTACTTCACTCATCACTGTGCGCTCACAGTTGCACTCGCACTGTCTCTGTCACTTCCGGAACGGTATTGTTACTGTTAGTCCTCTCGACAGGGGAACACTCGTTAACAATGTCCATCGTCGCTATCCACCTCTGGTTCTGCCCTGGAAACAACGAAGGGTTAGTTATGAAATGTGTGAATAAATTTTATTAGAAAGAAGCAAATTGAAAGGTAGAGCAGCAAATACTTCCATTTAGATTGTCTTTAATTGCAATTCTTGAATTTGGATTTTAAATTGGTAACTATAAGAAATAAATTCTCTCAGTGGTTTTAATGAATCATTGGCAATATTATTAAACGGTATATAAAATAAGGAAAAAAAATAATGAACATATTTTAAAATTCAAAATATTGTTGAATAAAATATTGGTCTATTCGTAAAATGAACAACACCAGAATAGTTTTCTGTACATCACCGGAGTACCAGCACATATTTAGCTTAATTTCTACTAAAATGAAACAATATCATGGGGTCACTTGGTGGCCTAGGGGTTGAGAGGTATTTAATATACTTGTGTGTTACATGATGTTCTGGTATTGCATTTTATTATCACTGATAAATATAGATACATATTTGGCAAGGTACTGTTTAATTTTAATGATTGCATTTTACTCCATACAAAAAAAAAATGTGAAAACAAATTTATGCATAAAATCATGCATAAAATCTACTGGTTGGTTGCGTAACCTTTGTTCAGATTTTAATTTAAAACATTAAACATATTTTAAATTATGAAAGAATGCTATATTTATCTAGACAAAGCCTTTACTCAGTCACCACTAATCAACTTCCTGTTATACTAGACACTAGAGAGTTGAAATTTTTGATACACTGATTCTTTGGGTCTCAATTAGGAAAACTCCAGGTTCCAACGCATTGTCTTTGGGTTTCCCCATGTTATTCTTTTGTGAACATTATTTTAATAATCCCAATGATTAGCCAATTAAAATTGAAATCAGCCCTAACCTACGCAGTACTTTTATTTAACTAACCAGCGAGTTTTTATTGCTACAGCGTTGAAATTTAGCACAGTTATACACAAATCTTTGGGCTCAAAATTCAAATTCAAAAGGAAAGCGTTAGTGTTGTGGCTTTAATAAAGTATGACAGGATTTCGCCAATTGTGGTGTTGAATCTTCTTATGTTTCCTGATGTACACACCTCAAAATATGCTATTTTTCAGTATAAATAGTAGTAGACAACTAAATTCAGCAACGTTCATGTATGTATACTCGACCAAGCAAAAGTGAACGAATAGTAAAAACGACTGCACGAAGTACTACATTGCTCTGGCAGTACTCTCAGAAATTTCAATCCATTCCAACTTAATCTTGGTGGCAAAGCATAGGTTACAGCTTGCTTCACTATAAAATATACTATATACTAAAAATTCATAGCATAAAAAATTACTAAATAAAGTCAAGTTAACAACTAAACATAATAAAAATATGGAAACACTAAGAATAATATTGCTACTGTAAATTCATATTGAGAGGCAGTAGACATCAGGAACGGGAACTGATAAGTATGTCCCAGCAGGCCAGCCCATTCAGCGAATTTCCAATTAAATATTTGAGATATTATATTCCTCATAGATACCATAAGAATGAGTAGGTTTGCTGCCAAGGGGCGTTGTTATAAAAGTAGGTTAATCCCTAATTGGTGAAGGTAAATATCAAAATTTATCAGATCTGTATTTTTTAATTTTTCCCATAAAAATCATGGGGGTGAGTGTGTAGGCTAGCTGTCATGAGGGTGTTATAAGCAAATATAAGTCAAACCTTACCTAGAGAAGGTACATAAAAAATTCATCAAGTTATGCCAATAAATAAGCGAGATAAAGAGTCTTTGTTAATTCCTTGTAACATTAAGATGGGAAATATGCTTTGCATTTTTCCTGTAACAGTTAAGCTAAAAATTCAAAGTACTGAATTGTTTGCTTATCACATAATGGTTTCAGTTAAAATTGTTGAAATTTTAAAATTGAGGTCAAAAAATGCCAAACCTCCAATTTTGACACTTTTAAAACCCTATAAAATTCCATTCTCATAATCCAATAAAGCTGTTCAGCAATAGACCTGGTCTTATACCACCATAACAAATTTCAACAAAAGAAAATGTGCCTTTCAAAAGTTATCAGTACCACAAATATACTGTACCATGTATAAAATTAAACAAATATGGTTATCATCAGGAGACCTTAAATAAAATTGTACCATGCATGATCCCAGACCTAGGTCTTCTATGAGTACTAGTACTTCTGTCATAGCTTATTCCCTATAAGAAATTTCCCAAAGGAACATTCTTCCATCAAAATTTTACATTCTCTATTGTCTGAAGAGGATTGCTGTCCAGTATTATTGTCCAAGAAAGCCACTTTAAGAGGTAAAACTTTATGTGAATAAAAAAATTAATTAAAAATAATGTAGGTAGCAAAATTACATATCAATGACAGTTTTAGTTTTAATCTTTTTTCTAATTTTTTTTATCTTTGAAAGATTATATAAAAAAACTAAAATTTCCCAAGTTTCCATTGGTAATGTTGAAACGCCTAGTATGATCTTCCATTGAGTAATGTTGATATTTTGTTAATATGTTATTTTATGTTTGTTCTCTTGAGCTCAGCTGGTGTTATTTGATGTTATTTTGAGAATCGGCATTACTTGGGCTCTGGGCTTTTACACATTTCGTAGTTTTATTAATTTGGTCTCAATTTGCCAATGTGACATTGATGCATGAGAATTTAAATAGAATAAAAATTTACATAAAAACAATACAAATACAAAAATACAATACAGAGTTTTTTTGATTTATTATCAAGTAATTTTTGAACCTATATTTAAACATGAAAAAATTATACCTTTAATAATGTATATTAAATTATTAATTATATTAATTATGCCTTTACTGAAATTGCGACCTAACTCAATAGGTAGTAAAGCCAAGTATGAATGAGAGATGAGTGTAGGATGATTATGGCGCGATCTTGTAGTCTTGTTACTAAGGCCGACATTCTCCTCAGACAGGACTGTTAATTCATAGTCCAACAGCCAATGGTAATCTAAGGACCTTCTGTTTAAAAAAATAGTGCCAAATAATTACAGCTCATTCATGACTTCTAGTTAAAATGAAATACCAAAAGACTCTCCGGTTCGTGAAACGGAAAGAACGGGACTCTGGCGGAAATTCCGCCAATTCCGGAAGCCATTTAGCACGGGGATGGGGAATGAGGTCATTATCGGTCGCAGGTTCCGTGAACAACGCAAAGACACGGCGGCTAGGTGAGTCAGCTGATTGACGATGACGTCATCGGATAGTCACCGTCTGCGGACAGATCGGGTGGCAATTGCGTCAGTATACCTGTATAACACCTGCAGTAAACAACTTGACGCGCATTTTCCTCGTCGGGAATTGAATCTCAATATAAAAATATCAGGGATTGTTTGGTTAGTTTTTCGGATTTGCAAACGGAGCTTTGCAAGAAAGGCAGGACAAGGGAACTAATCAGAGCATGTTTTAACGATTTTTCACTGGTTTACATAGGGGGCATGACTGACACGAGTACCGGTAGACGGATAAAGGTTTTAGGAGTGAAAAATTCGAATCTTTCCCTCAAAAGTCATATAAAGCTTATTTTAACTTACAGTAGTCATGATTTTTTACATTTCAATTTTCAAAAACCAATGGATGATTCTTTGATAGTTTTAGATTTCATTTGCCACATCAAAATGTGAATATTTAGCTCTATGGCCTACCTTTACAAATCTTAAATGTTCTAAACTACGGTTTTCTTGAGACCAATTAATAATTGCACCTTAAATTCAAGGCTATTAAATAAGAACCTTAAATTTATAATTTTGTATTGAAAATCATAAAAACTTGCCGGAACCAATAATATCTCGACTGGACGACATCTCGGTACTGGGCTACTGTCGCCCAATTAACGTGTTATTTTATGCGCCGATGTAACTTTGATGAATTAAAACTTTTTAATAGATTAACGTTGGTAATACAAATTCGTCACAGGTAGTCATGTAATACGCACAGACTATTTTTGGTTGACCCTATCATTCCACCCGGTCTTACACATTCATATCAAATTTCATTAAAATCGAAGGTACCTATAACAAGTTATCAGTACCACGGATACAAACGGGATATTTAATTTATGTGTAAATATGAAAATGAACGGATGTTATTTTTGGCTTCTGAGGGACCTCCAAATGAAAAAGTAACATGGTCCCCGGCTCAGGTCTTATCATGGCTACTACCGTAATACTGTATTTTCTGTAAGGAAATTCGCTAAAACCAACAAAAAAGTAAAGGATTTCTTTATGAAAAACATTAATTTAGCTCTGAAAATCAATAATGGCGTTTTCCTTCAAGTAGATCCTAGAAGTCGTCGTGTATGGACATGCCCTAACTTACTGTGGCCATTAGAGGGAGACACACAACAAAGTTGGGTTAAACCAGTTTGAAGGAAGGGCAGAACGATAAGAGCAATGATATGAAATCGTATCTTTACAATAGGAAATGCAATTACAAAGCAAGGCTATCAGTGAGGTTATTTAAGCTTGTAGAACCCATTGATTAAGGCCGGTTCCTACGTGGGCGACAGATGCGACGCGACGAGAGCGACTGGAGCGACACCAGCGACAAGCTTGCATCGCCATAACGTTATACATTGTTAATTGTTGTCGCTCCTGTCGCCCACTAAGAACGCTCCAATGCTTATACATTTGTTTGAAATTTTGTCGCTCTCGTCGCGTCGCATCTGTCGCCCACGTAGGAACCGGCCTAAAAACGAACAATTGTGGTAAGTCACAAAGGACGATCCTTCACCTTTGTAATGTAATTCATTTACAAGCAGGTCCCTACGTACGACGATTGTCGTAGGTGTGCGTTTCCTTATTTGATGAAAATAACCACTATTATATCTCCGGAATGTTTTCTTACTGTGCAGTGCGCTATTCTTTAAAGGGGTTTTGAACGAAACTAGTTATACAGTATATTCTTTGAATTTGTTCAGTTGCGTTGAGGCATTCATTCGCTATTAATAGTTATTTATGCATTAAGTGCCACTTGAGAGAAATTATTCCGCACTCTCCTGCAGCTCGTGAGTACGTTTTTCTCTGGAGTGCAGCAAAGTGGCAATTATCGCACGAGTTGCATATTAAATTTTTCCTACGACTGCCAAATATTTATTATACAAGTATAAATATTTTAATATTTATGACAGCCTATATTATGCATTTGCTACAATTAGTTAAAAATTCAATGGAATTTTCAAAGGTGAGATTTAACGACACTTTTTTAGCAGTCCCTGCAAGATCGTCAGGATGAATGAGGCACTTAAATCTCTTAAGTCACTGTCATTGATAATTTTGTGCACTTTACATAAGTCTCACCTTGAGATGGTTTGTAGGTTATGTTTATGCCGATTTCATCGGAAACGACGACAAGGACAATTGATCAGATGTTTATATCTAGTGTTGCCAACTTAATACCTGATTTAAAAAGTTTCGTTGCTGGCTAATGCATACTGTTTTGTGTTTTAATGTTTAAACACTAGAGTGCCCAAAGTAAATTTAGCGTGATTTCAAAGTAAAATGAATGCGGCAATCACCTATTTTGCGACGCGTATCGAGTGCGTAAACAAATAAATGCTTTCTCGGACAGACGTAGGAAAAAATGCAAACCAATGATATAGACATTTTTAAATGAGATTTTTTAAAACTATGTAATTGTTATGATAGTGACAATCACGAATTAAACAAAACTTAATTTAGTAGGATGTGTATGTAAATTAATTAAGCTTTTTATTTAAAAAAGATTGTTATTCTTTCAGGACCATTCTTGCAAGTAAATAACATGAAAGAAATTCACCCTTTTCGCCATTTATTGTTAATCCAGCTTGGGTACTAATTTTACAGTGATACCTGATGATATTTTAAAATTGTGGGGAGGGTCTAGGAATAGGCATGATTATGAAAGTCATTAAAAACTGAGATTCATCTGGAAACCGCAGAGAGTGACATTGCGAAAAACAATTGACTCAAAACTGACGGTCATTGGGAAGAGCAATGACTTGCTATCTTAATTTGAATCTTGTGAGATTGCCGGACAGCTAAAATAATTCAATCTTAAATATATTTTGCTTTTGCTATTTTTAAAATTTGCAATTCTGCACTTAAAGCAGGTCCATATCTTGTGTGTAGATAGGCCTTTACTTGTTTAGCTTGATGTTTCCTAAGTTTAGCCCCAGTTTTTGTTTAACGAGCTTGTTGCTAAGCTAAACCTCGCCCAGAGAGCGAAGGGTGACGCTTATAGTTTTGCAATAAATTCTCGTAAAAATCAAACAGAATTTTTCAACTGTCTTTTCAAGTGTACCCGTTCTATTTTATACACGACAGTATTGTAATCGTGAAAATCATACGAAAAATATTGATTACTATGTTTTTTTTATATGAATCTATTAAACTTCAAAAAATTATTCATTACAAAAAAATGTATATGTATATGCTAGTTTTGGAAAGAATAATCACAATTTTTTTCTCACAAAATTAATAAATAAATTGAGCTCATGTAATTTAATTAGGCCTAAAACACTCTATTTGTATTTATTGAGCGAAAAGTAAAACTTAAACTCCCTCTAGAGAGCTTAACGAATAACTAGACCTAATTGGACTATACTCAGTCAATTCAGTTTTTATTGATAAGAAAAAAAAAGGTTTGTTTTAAATAAATTTAGCTACAGCTTAACATACCTGGCCTGGTGCATTTCTCGCTCAGAAGTACAATTCATACACAATCAATTAGGTCATGCACTGCGTACAAACAGAAAATTGCATTCATGGAATTATTTCTTTAGAGTACCGTAAGAACTCTCCAAATGTTGCGAACGTGCTGTAGTATTTATATAACGCTTCAGGTTTTTCTGTTATGAGTTAAGAAATGTTAGCAACAATAAATATTGGTCATTGCAAAGGCCTGGTGGACAAATTATAGCATTGCGACCCATGGACATCAGAATATGCGGCTTTGGGGTGCTTGAATATGTATCAAGTGACCTCTCAAGGACATCCGTTTAGCTACGTAGTAGGAATTTTAAATTTCGGCTCTAAAATATACGGCAGTTTTTTTATGATAACCTTGGACTGTCCTTGAGAACTCGACAAACAAGGTACCAAATAAAACCCTGAACTTTTTTTAATTTTCGTCCCATGCTGGTTTGGTTGTTTATTAAATCATGAAGCCTAAAAAAAACATGAGAATCCAACAACATCCCTACAAATTTTGCATATAAATGGCGAAATGAGTGAATTTCTTCATGTTATTTACTTGCAAGAATGCATTTATTTACACTATGGTTTACAAAAAGTTGTTTTGTTGACCATGAACTTCAATCTTTGTTTTGACCTTTGCTTGTATTAGTTATTCGACTTTTCAAAAGGGGTTTCACTATTTTGAGGATTTGTGACCTTTTTGTGTTATATCTGATTATTTGGAAAGGCGTGACGAGTTCTTTTTTTTGTCAGAGAACCAAAGACATTTTTATGACAGCAGCACATAGCTCGATTGGCGGAACAATTAATATATTTATCTTTTATATTATATTTGCTGAACGCTTCTAGGAGGTATACTTGAATTTATTTTATTAAGAAATTGATTACTTAATTATGAAGTAACTTAGACTGTGTGTCAAAGTTTTGTTGCTTTGATAATCTTAATTAATTAATTATTTTGACAACGACTAAGAAAGCGATTATAATAATTCAAACACAAATTATTTTACGAAATCGGCGGATTTTCAGTAATCCTTGACAGTGTGAACACCCCATTTAAAAACAACTCCTTCTTTTTACAAAGCCGAAAACCGAGCGATGTTACCAAGAGAAGAGTTTGCTTCAATGTAATCCCGAAACGTTTCCAGAAAATCAACCAATCAACCAATCAGAATCGTTGGCGGTGCAAGGTTACGATTGTTTTTCCTGTAAATACCGTTATCACCGGCGCGATAGGAAACCAGCCCACAATAAATGTCAACGCTTACCTTGAAACAAATAGCGGTAATAAATACTGGATGATAACGCCCTTGGGAAGGGCCAATGCCATCGGGCCAATGGCAAATGGCGTGGCGATAAAGTGTTACTCAACGAGTTGTAACATTGTAGCAGATAAGCAACTGGATGAAAGAGCGGGAACACGATTTGAACATCAGACCCTCTAATAGATCTGCTTGAACCGAGAGAAGTCTATAGTTATGAGTAGATTGATTAGTAATAATTGCGTTGAATTTTCTGTCATCTATAAATATGCAAGCATGTTTATTCTCCTCATTTGTTTCTCACCTTGTGTGCATCGTAGGAGAAATCCTCGCATACAGTTTAAACGTAGTCCTCTAGATGAGCAGAATCCCATTATAATTCACATCGGCCCCCAGGGCTCCGCCCTACACGCTTTCAAATATTCAATGTAAATCTTATGGATGAAGGGTAGCCTAATTGATAGAATCATTGAATTTGGACAGCAGTTGTAATAGTAAGTGCTAAGCAAACCAGGAAGAAGTTATGTTTTAGATATGAAATTTTTAAACTAATAATTGGGTCAAATCAAATTAATTTGCTATCGAATTTCGATCAGTGGGCAATCTCAAGTATCCATTATTAGTTTCTAAATATTACGTACGATGATTTAACAGCCAATCAGGCTGCTCATAACTTTTTACTTCATCTTCCAAGAAACGTCAACAAATTTTGAACACACACGATTAAAAATATTTTATAAATCGGACTGATATAAGAAACATAAGCCTAAACTTGAATTATCGGCAAAACGAGCGTGTTGGCCTTCACGGTATCTCTATGAGTATCTTCACATGGAACGGGTATTTAAGCAGAACCGATAGAGATTGTAGCCTGATGTTAATTACAATTAGGGCTTAATTAATTTTGGCATTGATCAATGACCTGTAAATAATAGTCTTGACTGAGAACCCGTAAACGTATATATAACGTCTATATAGCCGGGAACAATAGATGCGATTGATTATAATTGAAGTATAGGTACAAATATATTAGGCCTATATTTGCTCCGTGGATTTTAGAGCATATCAAATAAAAGTTTACATTAGGCTACAATATGAAATAGAAAATAATTTTAAATCTGTCAGAAAATCACTATTAGAACCAAATCAATGTCTATCTAATTAATTGTTTGTATTGTTTAGGAAATTGTTTATATAAATAAACGTATAACATGTCATATTCGTATGAAGCCTACGATACATTTTAGCAAGTACAGGTACTAAAAATTCATGTCCCTGTGGCAATGCATAATAGAGATTCGAAAGAGTTATGAACAGTCATTTTACCATTAAATTTAATGATCGTGAAGGTTTAATTTTCAAACGTTAATTAGTTATAGCATGATAACGATTCGCTTTTCAACAGAATATGTATGATGTAAGAAAGACATGCTAAGATTAAAAATCTGCGGGCACATCCAGACACTTTTAAAGTTTAAATTGAATAATTGGAAGGCATTGATATTTTTAAAATCATGAACCTCAAACAACCGATTATTGTTTGTGCGTGACTATTATTTTATATTAAATATTTTGAAATAGCCTCAAAATTATTTTGTTTCATTCAGAATTCAAGCAGCTGAATGATGACTAGACCTATTTATTAACGTCACTCAGCAAAACTTTGTCTTTGTATTGAATTAAAATTATCGAGTTTTTATAGAAAAAGATTGTGTAATATATTGTGTTGTAAAAAAATCAGGGTTTTAACATTATCATTGAAATTGTTAACCTAAATAATTTACATGATAAAATCGGTATTTTTATATAATGTAAAAAATAAAATAAAATGAAAGAACAAGAACATATAAAAACCTACTCCGTAACTCCTGGTGGCGCCGTGCTATCCTCACAATGGAATCACGACTGGGACACGGAACAACGGAACGGAACGCACCGAGCAACTTGTTGTCAACAGGCCACTGAGCAGAGAGCACCGAACATGCTGGTCGGCACGTCCACAGCTGACTTGTAAATCAGCTGATCGAGTGGCCGTGGCGGGAGCGGCATGACGTCAGACGTCATAGCTACGTCAGCCGTTGACGGTGGACCACCTAACGTGACGTTGTTTGGACAACGTGCGCTACTTGCTAGTCGCTACAGGAGTGGAGAAATCGGGGAACTACAATAATATAATGTTTATGGTAGTTATAAATTGTCAATGCCCGTGTCAAGGGTAGACATGCTCTGCCCTAGGGTAATGGTGTTGCAGTTGGTACTGTATTGGAGAACTAAGACTGCATAGCAAATGCTTTAAGTAGCGATATTATCAGTAGATTTTATTTCAAAAATTGGTTTTTAAGATAAATGTGTTTCGAACATGCTACGAGAGTACATAGCACGAACATGCTATGTTTTTACATGTAGAGTTATGTTGACGTTTTGGAGTTAATATTCAACTAAGCGAGATGTAATATTGAATATTCTTATATGATATACTTTTTTCATATTCATAGTGGTATTTTCTTGAATTACAGTAAATTTAAAAATAACTACAACACTACATTACGAATCGTATACTATAATAGGAGCAATGTCTGAAGGGATCTCGAAACCTAGCTGGCAGATTTTGCTTCAACTTTGCATTTAAGAGTGTTTTGGCCCAAAAATAAGTTTAGAAACAGCCTCAATCCCAGGGAAAATCGAATTTGGTCTAAGTTTTATGTTTAAAAATCGTAATTTTTAACATTGGTCTTATGGGTTGTCATTTTTGTAACGAAATAACAACTAAAAGTAAACAAAAATAAAGGAATATTAATTTTAAGCAATTTTTTAACAGCTGTTATCTCTGTGAAGAGTCTGGTGTAGATTTAATAGCTTGATTAATAGCTTGATCTAGCATGACACTGACACTATAACAAACGTGAATTAAAACCAACGAGCAAGGAGCTTGGTTAACCTGGTACTAAATTATAAATTTTTAACAGCAAAGTAAAAACATTGCAATTGTTATACCATGTTTATCTTTCATAAGGGACATAAACTCTTACCAGATACATACATATTCTTAAATTATTGGAACTTTTTACACATAAATTATTACTATCGATGTATGGGTTTTGTATTGATTGTATGGGGAGAAACATTGGTATAACATAAAAATGATTAACTCCTCAATTAAAACGAGTATTACGTTAGAGCATGTCATTATTGTGGTAAGAATTTTAATTAGCTCAAATGCAAGATACCGTATTTAATTTGAGACAATAGCTTGTAAATACATTATGAGCCATTACCTAAAACAATAGTGTATACCCTCGTAGATGGATGCACGAATGAGTTTTAGTTATGCAGTGCTTTATACAGTGTTTTTCCTGACTTCGTAACTTAACGGGGCAAATAATGTGCACAAAGATTGAACTTAGGTAATATCAATAATTAATTTTTCAATCAACAAAAAAGTTTTACACCAACTAAATTTTTAGTTTTCTTGAATAATCAATCCTAAGAGTCATCAATAAAAAAAAACAATGTTTTTAAAATACAGAATTGAAGTTTTAGGAGTGTTAGTATACTGTTGTTGGTGTAGTTGGTCTCCTACCATCTATTTTCCAAAAGATCCCAAGAAATAAATATATTATTGTAATTTATTTACGTAACAAATTAGTGAAATATTTCACTTGGTGAGTAGAAAAATAAAATGTTTTGTTAAATTTGAATAAACCTTTATTGACATGGCGTTGACCAAATTAACTTGAAATAAATCTCTTAGATTTGGAGTTAAAATATTAATATGTTTGCTACAATATAGATTCAGCATGTGTCGGTAATACAGTACAACTTCTGTTAGTTCCAGTAGTTGCCGTGGAGTAGCGCTGGCGTCGATTGAAAGAATAATGTGTTGTTTATGTAACTTTTCTTTGTCCCATTAGGGAACGTCCCTTGAAAGATGTCTCAGAGAATACTTAGGGCCTAACTGGCCTATGTCATATTCATGTCACACATCACTCTAAATCCATGAATTGCGAGATAAAATCCACCTACACGGACTCAAAATTTCCAAGCAAGTCAATCTGCCATTGAAAAATTGCGAGAATTTGATTTTAAAGCAAGATTTAATTGCAGATTGTCTGTTGTCCGTGTTCGATAATCTTTTCGTGTTCCGGTTTGTTTGTAATTTATTTAACAGACGATTTGGTTTGAAATATAATAAATGTTTTGATTTTGATACATGATGCTTAGACTTATGTAATTTATACAGGGTGTCTCTGAACTCTACCGATCTTTTCAGGTATTATTCCTGGACCAAAGACAAGTCAAAATATCATATTTAAATTGTCCGGAAGTCTTTAGTTACTCACACAGCCGCCATTTTGTTTTTTTTTTTCACATAATAATTTTTATTTCCGTAAAGGATGGTTGTATTCAGTTCATATTTGGTATGAATCTTTAACATACCAATGTACATTTTCAAGAAAAAAATTAATTTTTTCCACTGTATATTTTCAAAATGGCGGCCATTTTAATTTTTCAAACTGAAATATCTCAAAATTAGTAAATTTTATAAAAATTTTACAAGACTCAAAAAAGTTGAAAAATTAAGTTATCTAACCAATGGTACTAAGTTTGTAAGGATATGACAACAAATATTGGAGTTATTGTGATATTATCCATGAAAACCAGATTTTTCTGTTAAAATGGCCTTAATTTGCATTGATTTTAATGCAAAATCAATGTTTTCCATGGATAAAATCGCAATAACTCCGGTATTTGTCGTCATATACCGTTGGTTAGATAATTTAATTTGCCAACTTTTTTGTGTCTTGTAAAATTTTTATAAAATTTACTGATTTTGAGATATTTCAGTTTGAAAAATTAAAATGGCCGCCATTTTGAAAATATACAGTGGAAAAAATTAATATTTTTCTTGAAAATGTACATTGGTATAATAAAGAATCATATAAATTATGAACTGAATACAACCATCCGTTACGGAAATAAAACTTATTATGTGGAAAAAACAAAATGGCGGCTATGTGAGTAACTAAAGCTAATATTCTGTTTTAAACTTTCGTCTGTTTTGTGTATGCAATTTGTGAGTCTTACTTGAGAGGTTATCTGTTTCGTGTGCTTTGTTCCTGCCAACAGTAAATTTGTGAGTGACTGGATGATCAATCTCATTTTAAGCCATCCAATTTTTAATATAAGAGCTATTTCTTGCATGGAACTTATTTTATTTCAAGTTAAGACCAGCAAGTTGTGCACGTTGTGTTAGTGCTTTGAAGGTTATGTTTTGCACTGCTGCTTTGTCACTTGTGAGTGCTTTGGTCACGGGCCTTTAAATGATTCCATGGCCAACTAAAACTGTAAAGTAAGCAAGGCCATTTTTATTGCATGCAGCCCTAATAACCTGTTATTGCAACCTAAAGCTTGTCATTGATTTTTGTCACAAAGTTTTTTTTTTCTTGATATTTATTAAAGACTGTTGCATGAAGCTTGTCTACACTATTTGAATTTATATATTATGCATGTAGCATGGTGTATATGTTTTCCATAGTATGCAAATGTTTTTAAATTCACCAGGGAATCAACCCAATTCCATCAATCCTTAAGTGCTTGCAGTTATCTACCGTGCCAACCACAGCCTTCCTGATTACATTGCAACTCCATGTAATAATATACTATCATTCATTATGTCAAACACTTGCCCAATATGCGTCAGGATTGTTCTTAGTTCGGATGAAGGAATTGGTTGTGATGGGGAATGTCAGCGCTGGTTCCACAGAACTTGCTTAAACATGACCAAGGTGGAATATCAGCGCATGGAAAAATCTGAAGAAAAATGGATTTGCTCAAGAACCGATTGCGTGGACTCTCCTAACCAACCTCTAGCTCAACTTTCCTCCCAAATGTCAGTGGTGCTATCGAAGCTAAACGATCTTTTGGAGAAGGTTGATAAAATTGAATCAATTTCCAAGGATGTTGCTGATATTAAAACCGAAGTGTCGAATATCCGTGATGGTTTATCTGAATTGGAACCTCGAGTTGGTCGCATTGAGACCAGAGTGTCTGCAGTCGAAAAGCAAGTAGAATCTTTTGCTTCAGGGTCTGATTCAAGCAATCTAGAAACTACAATTGCTGAAATCAATGAACGAGCTCGTCGTTCAAGGAACGTAATGATTTATAATCTAATTGAATCTGCGGATAGAGACATAAACGTGAGGAAGAAGCACAATTTAGACCTTGTTGAGAAACTTTTCTTGTTTCTTCTTCCTGAGCTCACACCCAATCAGATTAAAACCTTCCGTGTTGGTCCAAAAAAGACAGGAAAACCAAGACCCCTCAAAGCGATTCTGTCTAATACATCAGATGTCTCAGGTATAATCAAAGCTTTCTCATCTGATTCAGCAGCAGGACTTGATCCTGTTTTCACCCCAGTAAAACTATCAAGAGACCGGACTCCCCGAGAAATTAAGCATCTCCAGGATTTGAACACGGAACTGAATGAACGTACCTCACTCGGGGAAAAGGACCTCACAATTAAATTCATTAATAATGTACCCCAGATAGTCAAGACTCCAAAAAACGGCTAACTCCCAACGGTTTACAATCACATATCCACTGTTACTATCAGAATGTTAATGGTCTAAGAAGCAAGTTCACAGAACTATCTGCAAATACTGCGATTTATTCTTACAATATTATATCACTGGTAGAAACTAATCTATTGCAAGATATTAGCGATATGGAATTGGGGATGAATGGATTCAATATATACAGGTGTGATCGAACGGAATCAACTAGTAATAAATCAAGTGGTGGAGGCGTCCTCATTGCTGTAAGTGATTGTATTAACAGTCGTCTAGTACCTGTGACTGCTTGTTCTATTGAATGTGTATTTGTCTGCTGTTCTCTTCCTTCACATTCCGTTCTTATCGGTTGTATATATATTCCCCCAAATCAAACAGCCTCTAAATACAGTGATTTATGTGACGTGGTTGATGAAATCATTACCTCTTCTGGCTGCCCTGAGAATGTCCTTTTAATGGGCGACTTTAACCTACCTAACACTGACTGGTCTACTTGTGATCTACTTCAAGAATCTGAATCTTCGCGTCACATTATAAACTTGGCCAATATTCATAATCTTAAGCAAATGAATAACACACCTAACTTTAGAGGTACTATTTTAGACCTTATTTTCTCAAATGTACCAACAAGCCCTGTGTCTGAAGCGGTAGACCTACTGGTCCT
This sequence comes from Neoaliturus tenellus, assembly GCA_030545055.2. NCBI lineage: Eukaryota > Metazoa > Arthropoda > Insecta > Hemiptera > Cicadellidae > Neoaliturus > Neoaliturus tenellus. The sequence continues at coordinate 237,556 of JAQYXR010000016.1, read as the reverse complement.
TGAAGACAGACATCACCCAGCGTTATCTTTCTCTCTTTGCTTACAAAACACCACTCCTCCTAAACTTATTAAATATGTACTGGACTACCGCAAAAGTGACCTCAATGCTATTTTCCGGGAAATTCAAGACCTCAACTTTCCGGCTTTAGACTCATCAAAAAATGTGGAATTGATTTTCAATGATTTCTCCGAACGATTGTCTACAACTGTTAAAGTAAATACGCCTATGAAAAGAGTTTCAAGTTCTACCTTTCCCAAGTGGTTTTCTGGAGAACTCAAGCACCTCATTATACGGAAGAAAGTCGCTCACAAACTGTATAAAATCTCAAATAAAGAGGCTGACTATAATAAGTTCAAAGATTTGCGTAGACAGTGCAAAAACTTGGCTAAACAATGTTACGCTCAATACATAAATAAAATTGAGAATGATATTCCAACTAACATCAAGTCTTTCTGGTCCCATGTAGATAGTCGAAAGAGCAATAACTCGATGCCCACAGAATTATATTTTGATTCTAAAGTGGCTAGGAGTGCTGTAGAGAAAAGCGATCTTTTTTCAAATTTTTTTTCTTCGGTCTTCAGTGATGCTGATATTGCTATCCCCACATTTGACTTTGGCTGGAATTTCACGATCCCACACTTTGTCATCACTCCATTGGATGTCCAAAAAAAACTCGAAGCCCTCGACCCAAACAAGGGAGCTGGCCCGGATGGTATTCCGCCACTTATCCTGAAGTACTGTGCTCCTGTTTTAGCGGTTCACCTTGCTGTACTCTTCTCTTCTCTCTTGGCAAGCGGTGTATTTCCTGCAGTCCTCAAGAGAGGTTTTGTTGTACCAATATTCAAGAGTGGAGATCGTTGCGACCTTAAAAACTATAGACCAATCGTCATTCAGTCTGCCATAGCCAAAGTCTATGAGAATCTGGTCTTAGATTTCCTCTATTTTAACTTACGCAAATGCATATCTGCTGAACAACATGGCTTCCTTTGTTCTCGCTCAACGACATCCAACTTGCTTGAATTCCAGGACTTCGTCATGTCAAGCTTTCTTGATTCTAGCCAAGTAGATTGTGCCTACTTAGATCTTTCTAAGGCTTTTGACAAAGTGAACCATCGTCTTCTGTTGGCCAAGTTGAATGGATATGGAGTAACGGGTACTCTGCTCAAATGGCTAGAGAGTTATTTAATTGACAGGGATCTAGTAGTCAAATGTGATGGTTACGTTTCTCAGCCTTTCAAAGTCCTATCTGGAGTTCCTCAAGGATCTCATCTCGGTCCGCTACTGTTTAATATCTTCATGAATGATATTGGTGGTGTGATTAAATCCCATTTCTTGATGTTTGCGGACGATATGAAGATTTTTGACAAGATATCTAGTGTCGAAGATAACGAAAATCTGCAAACTTCCCTCAGCAATGTTGAACATTGGTGCAAAGCTAATGCTATGGAGCTCAATGTTTCAAAGTGTGTGGTCATGTCTTTTAAACGCGGGCAGAACATCACCAACTATGCTTATGTCATGCACGATTCTGTTTTGAAGAGGGTCTTAAGAGTTAAGGATCTGGGCATTACACTAACTCCTACACTTAATCCTATTGAACATATTCTACATGTTACAGCAAGAGCCAGTTCTCTTCTCGGCTTTATCTTTAGAACAACTAAAGATTTCAGTTCCCCCGCAACTCTAGTTATCCTTTACAAGACTCTTATCCGTCCTGTACTGGAGTATGGGTCAGTAATTTGGTCTCCTCACCAACTTAACCATATAGACCAGTTGGAGTGTATTCAACGCAGGTTCATCAGAATGCTTGGTTGCAGACTTGGTTACGGCTACCGTGAAACTCCAGTTGGTGAAATTGAAGCTTGCTTTGGCCTTTCTTCTTTGAAACTGAGACGGCATCATGTCGACCTTGTAACACTCTTCAAGTTGTTAAACGGCCATCTGGACTGCCCTTCTTTACTTAGCAGCATTGATTTCCACATACCAAAAGGAACGAGGTCCAAATCAATACTTAGAAGACGTCACCTTCCCACCAACTACGCCTACCACAGCGGTATTTCACGGCTCTTAAGAAGTGGAAGCGAAGCTCCAACTCAGCTGGATTTCTTCAATGAAACAGGATCGTCCTTTAGGAGAAAATTGGCTGCCATGCGTCTCTAGCATCACATTGTTTGTGAAGTTTGTTTGGTGGCGCCTTTAAAGGGTCACACCTGTGCTTTTCTTGGTGACACCTTTGAAGGGTCACACCAGTGCAGGTGCTTGTGTTTTTCTTGGTGATGCCTTTAAAGGGTCACACATATGTTAGTGCCTGTGTCTGTGTCTTAACCAGTGCATATTCAAGTCTTCTAATTGTTATTTATGTTTTGTTATTTATTTGTTAACTTATTACTCGTGATATTTATTGTGTCTTCTTAATTATAATCTGGTCATTATTGTTATTGTTATAAGTATTTAGATTAGTCATAATTTATTTGTTGTTACTTATCTGTTTCCATCGTTATTAAGTTATTGTTATCATCTTGCAGAACTAAAATGCTCTTTATCACATAGTATTTATTGTAAAATGGTGTAAATCCGTTGGGAAATAAATAAATAAATAAATAAAGACTTCCGGACAATTTAAATATGATATTTTGACTTGTCGTTGGTCCAGAAATAATACCTGAAAAGGTCGGTAGAGAGTTCTGAGACACCCTGACTTCGGCAACTTTGGCTGATCTGTAACTTTTCTGTAATTTAGCTTTTGTACTGATAACTATGTCTGTGTATATTTCTTCTGACTCTTTATAGGCATCCTGTCGGTAACTAGGATCGTCTCCAGGAATGATGTTTCTTATCAATTTCAACATTTGACGAGTAAAAATTCTGACTCGGATTGTGTTCAAGGTTTTAGTTTTTAAAATTTTCAATTCTGGGAAATACGAGCGGCCCTTTCTAAGTCTATCAACAAAAAAGACAATAATTTTATTACTTTTGTTTTTAATTGAGTTACGAACAATAAAAGCAATTAATGTTTTGAATCTCCGATTATACATACCAGTGTCTAACAGAATGGAAATTTTGTTGAAATTATTCTTGAATATGTTTGTATTGCCCTGTTTGAGGGTGAAGAAAAGAGTGCGCATGATGTGAAGAAAGAAAGTGTCAAAATTATACAATTCAATGATAAATAAAGACTTAAACATTCGTATTTCTATAGACGAAGCTTTTCTTCATCTTGCCCGGTTCAATTCGTCAACACACTCAAAGTCCCCTGTACTTGACCGAATCTCCTGAATGTACCAATGTACCCCCCCCCCCCCCCCCACGGAATCTGCTGTGAACTAAAAAGCTGATTGTCTGAGTTCAGGATAAACTTGTGTATTTACAACTTCGCGAAGTTTAAATGATGGTAAACTTTGTGTTAATCTAAGACGAACTCGTCTGTTTGAATTGTTAATTAGACAAGCTTGTTGTTTGCGTTTGAAAGTATTGAGGCATCCCTGCGAATCTTGCACCTGTTCTTAGTTACTTTACGTTGGCGCCGCGACGATAAGAATAATTTAAAACTTTACCGTGCACTCTGGAGTCTTGCAGTTATTCTGCAGTTTCTGATCGAGTTTAACTTTGTTGTAATTAATCAAATTTATTAGATAAGTGTATGATTAAAATCGTTTGAGAAACTAATTTTCTATAGGAAATTGTACTGACGGTAATCACCATAAATAATAGCATTGTATGTATTAATCTTTATATAACATGCAATAAAAATTTAAGGTAAGCGTAGTAAGTTCTACGGACACTTTACAACAAACATATTGCATATAAGAAAACCCGATCAATAGCCTCAATGCCAGGGTGGAGCGAGTGGAGCGGCCGCTCCAGGCCTCGCGCTGAGGAGGGCCTCGCGCCGCGAGGCCTTGCCCGCTAAAAAGTTAGTTGCATAAACGTTTAGGTTGAATAAAAATGATATAATAATGAACAGATACGTACCTAAAATATCGGTTTAATTACCCGCGCAATATGTTCAATAATTGTGATTTAAAAACCTACGAACGCGATTCTTATTAGTACGTAATAGTAGCGACGTAATAGTACGTAATAGTAGTAAGGATGCAAACGCAAAACATCGTTTGACAGCGGCGGCCGGCGGGCGGGGTGACGGGACCAAGCCTTGCGGCCGCCATGCTTGCAGATGCCACAACCATGCATGACCGACTTTGCCTATCTCTAGCCGTTTTTCAACTGTTTGTATGTATGTGATTCTTTAATTGATCCATTATATCTTTGAAATTATGTAAGGTACGGAATTAAAACTTGGCACAACGGTTAAGTTAATTAAGGCACAAATGCAAATGAATTTGGACATTTCTGACATTTATGGTTGCAAAATGGAGGCTATTTAAAATTTTCAAAGCTAAATATCTTAAAAACTGCAAACAAAAAAGTTGAAACTAAGTTTGGTTTGTAATGATCAAATGAAAAACAACGGAAAAATCTAAGTTTTTACATTTTTTAAATCATAAAGATTTACATAGGCCTAAAAGTTTACGAGCAAAACCCGTGTTTTCTCAATATAAGATTTTAATTTCTCCACTATCCATTGTTTTATCTTAACAATCTTAGTATTTTTACTACGGTAATTAAATCATGCAATTTTTCGTAAGTTTGAAAAAGTTTGTAAAATTTACAGCTTTTAAAAATATTTAGCTTTGAACATTTTTAATTACCGCCATCTTGAAACTTGAAACAGTAAATGTTAGAAATGTAAAAATTCACTTGCATTTGCGACATAATATAGGGTATAATATAGGGTGTCTCTGAACTCTCTACCTTCCTTTTCAGGTATTATTCCTGGACCAAAGAAGAGTAAAAATCAAAATATCATATTTAAAAATTCCAAAACACCATAGTTACTTGTACAATAATTTTAAATTTAAGGACGGCTTGACGTAGTAAGTTGAAATTCGGTACACAGCTATTTGAAGTATAGACCTAGCTAGAAAAAATAATCAACCTTTTATAATTCATGTTTTCAAAATGGTGGCCAATTAAAATCTTTAACCTTAGCCTAAATTTCATAAAAACTACATACATAAGGTAGCAAAGTTTATGTTCTTATGTGTTTTTTTTTGTAAAATTTAATTTAAAATCCAACGATGTACTGAAAATTGGTTGATAAATAAGCTAGATAGGGCGATATAACTGAGGCTAGTCACGGTCGGACCGCTTCCCCTGGAGCAGTTTTGGTATGAAATCCATTATTGAGCTGGCGCCGCAACCACGCTTTTTGCGCGGCAACCCGCACATATGCGTGACTATTTGTATTAAAATCACAAAATTTTGAAATATGATATTTTGGCTTGTCTTTGGTCCAGGAATAATACCTGAAAAAGAGGGTAGAGAGGGTAGAGGGCTAGAAGGTAGAGTTCAGAGAGACCCTGTAATTAATAGTTGTGCCAAGTTTCATTTTTGTAACTCAAAGAATTTCAAAGATATAGACTAGAGGTTTAATGAAGTGATTGCATATATTGACAATCGGAGAACGTCTATACATAACTTGGACACATGCTGTCGTATATTCCATACCCCACAACCCCCCAGCAATCAACGTTAAATAAGGCCTCGCAAAAATATTTTGCTCCAGGCCTCGCATTTCCTAAGGACGCTCTGAATAGCCTAGTCTATTAAATTTTAGAATATTTCATAGTGCCATACTGATTTTCTATTGAAAATAAACCACTATTTCATTATCTCAGAATGTTTCATTATATAAATACTATACTATAATACGAAGAGTGTCCGTGGTGATGTATTTCCCACGATCTCGAAATCCAGCGGGTATCTTTCAGTCAAACTTCGCATTTAGGATTGTTGTGGTCCAAAAACAAGTTTAGAAACAGCCTCAATCCCAGAAAAATATTTTTTCTAAAACTAAGTTAAAAATTGTAATGTTTTATAACATTGGTCTTATGGATTGCCATCAAGGAAAAAAATAATAAAATAAAAAATAAACAAAAACAAAGAACAACGATATCTTAAAAAATGTTATACTTTTTTAAACCACTGTCACGTGCAAAAAAAGTATAGTTGGCGTAAACTTCAAAGCCTGATTACCTTCATACTATATAACAACAGTGAATCATAACCAACGAGCAAGGCTCGGTTAACCAGGTACACCAGGCCTATATAAGTACTATGAATCGGCTTAAACAGGCAAGACATAAATTTTGGTGATATATTCAAAGCATTGAACAATACGTACATTTCCGTAAGGAAATATTATTATTTGATCTCAAGGTTTTAGCTATTTTGAAGTGCAGTAACAGCGTTATCAAGTTGTTATTCATATTTATAGTAAGGTTTGTAGAATGAATTTTGCGAGCAGTTAATCATGTTAACCATGTTTTAAAGTACTTAATTTCAGTTCACTCAATTAGTCCTTTTAGTTTAAATTGAGAAAATTATTAAATTAAAAGACTACATGAGCCTAGTCTAATATAGTCTATTTGTTACGCAACTTCGTTAATGTATTTAATACTAAATCATTGGCTATATTATTTTCCTGCCACCGCGTGAGTGTACATAAAGCTATATAAAATTGTTATCAGCTATACCAATTTAATGTTTGAATTTTATTGAACAAATAAATTATACCATTGACAAATATTAGGGGGGTTCAATGTACCCGTTTTCTCCTTACAAAAATATAAAAAATGGTCCTTTTTATTTATTGATTGTTTAATCACAACACGAGGTGTAATATATTAAGGCTGAAAACGTAAATTATTTTGAACTTTGTGGGGTTTGGACCACTTGTCCCAAGAGCGTTTATTTATTCTCAACAAAAACGCCACTGTCGTTCCGATAAAGTTAGTTAATGACATAATAAAAGTGTAAGGATATAAATAAATCTCTTTCCAAAGATAAAAATTTTATCGTTTTCGTGCGGATTAAAAAATTTAAATCGGCGAGACGTCTAACCGGATGAGCACAAATACGTCAAAGAAAGTTCCAAGACGGCTGAAGTTGAATCGTAATTCGGCCTGGATGTTCATTTGAACATTTAGAACTGGGTTTGAATCGTGTGGGGGGGGAGGGGAGATAGAACTGGGTTTGAATCGTGTGGGGGGGGGGGGGAGAACGTGGGACCCTGCAAGTAGGCCTAATTAGCAGTGCAAACATTTGTGTTCGTCTTTCATCAACTCTAAGTTCACGTTTGAACTTGTCTCCGACAGTAAATGCAGGGAACTCTGTCGTCTAATCAATTAGATTCGACAAATCGGTTGATTTCTTGTGAATAAAACAAACTGTTACACTTCAGGATGGGTGTAGACAGGTCTTGACTGTTCTCTACGCTTCAGCTTAATTTTTAATAGTTTCGGCTGTAGATTTATTAAGTCGGCTACGGCTCGATGGGGGCTCCGCCCCCATGCCCCCTTAGGGGTTGCCCCTAAGTAGTTAAAGCCCAAATTAAAGTTGTCGTTTGGTCACGGATTATTAATTTGAATGCCAGAGCTCAAAGTTCACGATTTCATAAAACCTTAGTGTTAATTTGGGGGGATACACAGCAATAATAAGAAAATATCCTTGGAGATTAAAAGTAAAAAAGCAATTATGAAATAATTATTATCACAGTTTAATTAAGAGACTGTGAGTGTGTGTCTTCAATGTATATGTGAGATTTTTTTATTTTAAGAGTGGTAAAATAATTTTCGATAGGCGTTACGTCATCATGCACCTAAGCAGTTGGTGCAATTAAAAAAAAAAATACAAAAAATATAGAATTATCATAAAATTTTAATTACATGTGTTTAAAGTTATATTTTTTAAGATAAATGATTTGTTCGCTTGAAAAGAACTCAGCCATTAAAATGTTCATATATGCTACAAATTTATCCTGAGGGGTATTGAAACAGTTAAAACAATACTTACGCTATTATTTGATAAATTGTTGAGGACATTTCCCATCACTGATTAGTAAACAAAGTTCACGACTTTTCGGGATCTGCAATCTGATCCCGTCTTCAGGTAGAAGAAGTACATAGAACATAAAATACCCCCGTCGCAGCAGACCTGCGTACTCAGCGAATTTCCAATGGAATTACAGATTATTTACTTTTCCCATAAAAACACCATATGATCGAGTATGTAGGTTTGCTGTCATGGGGTGTTGCTAGAAAATCTAAGTTGATCAATAAAATTGGTGAATGTAAACACAAAATCGTATCAAGCTCTGACAATGTTTTATTTTCCCCATAAACCCCATGGGGGTGAGTATGTAGGTTTGCCGCCATATGGGTTTTGTAAGAAAGTATAAGTTAAACTCTATCTAGATAATGTGCACACCAAATGTGATTAAATTATGTCAATAAATAGGTATACATATATATGAAAATGAACGAATGTTGTTTTTGGCTTCTGGGGACCTGAAAATGAAATAAAGTGATCCCGGGCTTAGTTCTTACCATGGCTTCTACCGAAATAGCGTATTCCCTATAGGAAAATTCGCTAAAAGGTTATAAGGAATCTAGATTTTTTTTTAATGAGCACTATTTGTAATGGATACCAAGTTATGATAAATAACAGTAAGCAGCAGACCTACATGTTTGACAGTCGTTCTCTCATAAACCTAGACGTCCTTTAACTTTTGAAAAGTAAATAAAACAGATTATACTTTTTATACAAGTAACAAAAATGTTATTTGAATCTTTCGCCAGACTCACAAACACTCCACAAACCAAAAATAACACGAGAGCTTAAAGTTTGAAACTAAAACTTGTGTTTGCGTTTCATGAACATTACAGGAAAATAAGTTTAGATGAAAGTGAAACTTTTGTGCAGAATTATTCTCCAACGAGCTGTTTTAAAATCCAGTTAAGGAGACGAACTAAGTCACAACTCCCGTTAAGAAGTTTGTTTAGTTATCGTCTCTCGAACTTGTTATTATACTTTCAAACATAACTCGCAGGTATGTATATGTTTAATAAAGGTTTAGTTAGCGCTCGTGTCTTAAAGATTAACTTGGTATTCTCTTTTGACTCGTGAAAGTTGACCTTAACCTGCGCTTGAAGTAGACAGGATTGAAAAAAAGATTTTCTGTCACAAAGTGCTTTTAAAACTAAAAAAATAATATGTTTATAAAGCGTTTTCATGGAGAGTTTTAAAGTTTAGTAAAGGTACAAGTTTGAGAGGCCCTCTATAGAAAAGTATAATTTATTTTAGTGAGTAAGGAAACTTGTATGACTTAACATATTTGTCTTTATTTAAATAATACTTTTATTTAAATAATATAGATGAGAACCTACCTCCAGAGGTGGATTTACATAAAATGGGCTTTAAGGGCTCAGGAAACAACTGGACATAAACAAAAATAAACTAGATTTCATTGTGTAACAAAAACAATGAACCGTTTTCGAGATCTGCTTGTTTACATACATTCAAATATATCGTACTCTCACTAATTGTAAGTAAATGAGCGGTAGAATTATAGAATGGTTATAGATAAGGTCGTCATAGAACTCGCCTTAGAATATGAGGTTTGCCGGTTCGATCCTGAGAAAAGTTAGAGCTTTTTGATGGTTCGATACTGGACCCAGCTGTCTTTGGTCATTGGGCTATTAATTAATGATCCTGACAAATAAAACAGCTGATATTTGTCAGTAACAAAGCTACCCCTCTTCTGATCCATTACAATCATCATACTCACCCTTCAGTCATACTCACTTTAATTGTACGCACCACAGAGTGCGACGGTGTTTCAACAGTATCAACGTATATTAGCCCAGTTGACTATTTATTGTCTTGGACTTGTAATTAATATTATAATAATTCCTACAATATAGGCTACCACAATGATGCAAGAGCATTATAAACATGTCTAACGTAAATATGTTGCAGTTTGATCACATACAAGTGCGAACCTACCATTACAGAAGGATACAAATTATTTAACCATCACCGGACGACTTTTAAAAATTTTTATAATTTGGCACATTGTTCCTTAGATCATATAAAAAATTAATCTGTTTTACATTATAGTTAATAAAATGTAATTTAATAAAATTTTCTAATTTTATCCAGTAAATCAACGTTTGAGTAGTTCAGCAAGTTGCCGCCAGGCGCTCTAAGGAGTGTCGGTAATGTAGTTTATGTTGCTGGGCTAGTTCAAGTATTTTCTCCGTTGTCGCATGGCCGCGTATGACGTAATGTTCAACCATCATACAATGATCAAATGGTTCAATCTTTTATTGCTTTATGCGATATTACAGTTTTTTAATTGTAGTTTTCTTCACGAGCAGCAAAAGTGGCTCTCTTGGGTGTGCAATCATGATTTAAAAGTGAGGCCCAGCCGAGCTTTTAAAGACAAAAATAAGCATTTTTAAGCATTTTTAAGCACCCAACAAAAGGACAATTTTGCTTAGAGTGAACAACTTTTTTTTATCATAATGCGGAATTATACTTTTAATTGTTAACGGTTTTAACTCAAATGGTTTTTTTTGAGGGTATGTTTACAAAGTAAATGGTATTGAGTGTTTGCATTTCTGTTGAGTTTACATAATATACTTAAACAAATATTTGAATATCACCATTCTGCATATCAAATTAATTAAACAACATAAATGATAACTTAAAATTTGCAATTTTAACTTAACATTGTTGAGGAAGTCAAACATGCAATAAAGCATTTGACAAACTTTCAAACTGAAATAAATCTGACATATTTGACCTTTTGAGATCCGGTTTGTGGCAGTTTGCTCTACATTTAAAAGCCTTTGAGTTTATATAAAACATGACAAATCCAATGCAACAGTTCCATGTTATGCCCACGCTGGGGAAGTGGAAAATTCGATTTTGTCTCCTACTAGATGTCTTCAAATCAAATAAAATCAAATTGATTTGAGAGTTACTCAAATCAATTACTCAACAATAATCAAAATTCTAATTTCGTTAGACTTTCAGTGATTTGGTTTATGATTTGTTCGTGGCTCAAGTAAATAAAAAAGTCCAATAAATGTCAACAGTGTGAAATGGTTATTAGCTCTTAAACTTTTGTACAACGACAATTAGTAATTTTGAGTACGTATTAATGATCTTCTCTGAATTTTATTTGCAGTCAATGTTCATTTAGTAAAGTTGACTAATAGCAATTTGTATTTATTCCATTTATAAAGCTCAGGGAACAATTTGGCGGGGGAATGGAGGTTTTTTCAAAGTTTTCTATTAAGGGACACAAGATTGTTTGTAGTTGAATGATGATTTTAAAAGTAGATCTTACTCTAATACATTAAGTAAACACAGGATGCAGAAAGAAATGCAGTTCAAGTAATTCTACCATTGTAAAACTGTTTTTTAAAATATTTTATTTAAAATTGTTTCAAATTATTTGTTGACAAGCTCAACCCACCAATTTACACCCATGGGGACTGCACCACGTAACTAGTTAGTCGAGGGGCGACAAATTTTTAAATATGCCTTTACACCGCCTCCTGTTTTTGCATGGTGGATTGAGATTTGGCAACAACGCATCGACTCTCATCAGACTATTTTCGTGTTTACGTCGAATTTGAATTATCTTTAAAATTGTTCCAAAAGTATGAAAATTAAACTTATATTTTCAATCATAGAAGTTTTAATTGAAGTAAAAATTACATAAACTCCCTATATAATGTACATTTTGAGGGTTTGTAGCACATTGGTTAGAATGCAAAGCTATTGCATTGCATTACCGTTAAAAACGTTCGCTTGGACAAAAACGTTTGAATTTCTTGTAAAGAAACACTAAAAAATAAACAATTCTTCTTCATAACTGAAACTTACGAGCGGAATTACTCTCCAAAGAGCTGTAGGAAATGTACTTAAGTATGAACCGAGTTGTAGCGCAGTTAGCGAGTCCCCTATTAAAACTTCACTTCAGCTTCCACTGTTATGGCTGCATGAATTCAAACATTTTTGCCATACGTCAACCCAAAGTTGCTGCAAATAATTAAAAAGTAAACGGCAAATGCAGAAAAAGAGGTTACGAAAAGTAGCTCATCGGTGAAAAAATGTTTCGGGATGGCTTTAACACCTTAAATACCTTAACCTTTAAACCCTAAAATAAAGTTCCTAAAAAATACAATTGACAACAATTAAAATTGATTTTACTTACCTAAAACAGCTTGAAGGTGTCAAAATCCTTTTTATTCATGCAGGACATGTTTCGTTCAAATGACTGCCCATCTTCAGCTATAAGCTATACACATAATGCACATTTCCCAATGTTTGTCAAGAACTAAAAGTGCAAACACAAATTACCCATATATTTACACTGCTGGTACTACGACACATTACGTACGCGTCAACGAAAGATCGCACTAAAATAGTAATAGTAATTAATTAGTAATAGTAGGCCCCCTAATTAGTAACTAGTAAAAGTAATAGTAATAGTAATTTTTTACAGCTGAAGATGGGCAGTCATTTGCCCGAAACATATCCTGCATGAATAAAAAGGATTTTGACACCTTTAGGATGTTTTACGTAAGTAAAATCAATTTAAATTGTTTTACATTTGTAAGTGTAAAGACTGATAGAGATTGAATTATGATTGAAAATTCAACCTACAAAATTTGAAATTGTAGTTCTGACAGTTGGAATATGTTTTAATGCATCTTACACCATATTCTGACAATTTCGTGACCCTATCAAGGTTTTGGTTTACCCTATGGATCGTCACTTGTACAGGGTCGTTGGTTTACAATCACGCCTGCCTAATGCTTTGTGTGATTGGGTCACTTCGAATCAATTGCTGGGGCTAATGCTTTGGTTTGAAGGCTTGCAGAATAATTGTCTAAAAGAAAACTAATTTGAGAATCAGTTTTCCCTGTCTATTCACCATAAGAGAAATGTTAAATGGAAAACACAACAATTCATTTATTTGTGATAAGAAATTATTTTATGGTTTACAGAAATATATAAAGCATAGTAAATTAGAGTGATTACGTTGTTTGTTTTTCTTACTTAAGTAGAAATTCTAACTTTTTGGTCATAAACGAATGTTCTATACCTGTAACACAAATCTCTAATAAAGAGTTCATTAAGACTGATATGGTTTTAAGGGATATTTTTTATGTCAAGTATAGTTTTAACAAAATGGAAAGAGTAAAAGAAATGTTTTGCTACTTTTAAAACAAATTTTTACAGGGTTTCATAAAATATTAACAAAGACTAAGACCTTGTAAAAGGCAAGTCAAGTTAAATTGAGAGTTAAAAACAGTTTATTCTAAACCAATCGGGCAAAAGAGAAAGTAATTATATGACAAGTGGTGGAGGCAAATTTAACATTGTTTTTACGGGACAAAAGTCTAACATGGTGGCACACTTAAGATCAGTTTTGACGTGTAAAGTTTTTTTTTATGAACATTAGTAGGCCCAGTCAATTAGTTTTAATACTCAAAAGTCGAAAATGTATATTTTTTGTGTTTTTTTTGCGAATTTACCTATAGAGAATACGCTATTACTGTAGTAGTCATGGTAAGACCTAAGCCCAGGACCATGATACCTTTTCGTTTTGAGGTCCCCAAAAGCCAAAAACATTGGAAAATAATATATTATTTGCTTACAACACAAACATGGTGAAAACCTACATTTCCATTCCCATGGTGTTTATGGGAAAACTATAAAATAATGAATCCAGTTGGAAATTTGCCAAGCAGGTTTGCTGCTACGGGGGTATTTATTATTATTTATTATGTTGTGTATATCTACGCACCGAGGAATTTTATAATGTTTTGAGGGGGAACAGTCCGAAATCCGGTCTTGTTAGTATTTAATTTAAAGTTGATCTCTTTCCTAATAGCATCAATAGCCCGGAGACAAATGGCAACTGAGTCCAGTATCAAACCTTTAAAAAGCTACTATCTTTTCTCAGGAACGAACCGGCAACCTTAGGTTCAAAGGCTAACACTACAACCACTCAGCTACCCAACCAGTCCGCCAGATGTGTGTAATTATCTACGGTGTGTTGAAATTAGTTGTGCTGAAGAAAAGCGGGAGAAATAACTCATTTCTCGACACGTTCAATAAAAATTTGGAAATATTAATGCATATCAAATAACTCCTCTTTCATATCAAAAAATTTGGATTGTTATGGTTTTATTATTTTACCTAAAGAATGAAAAGGAGAATCTTGGTGGATTTGCTGTACTTTAAATATACAAAAATTGTCAAACTAATAAAAGGACCATTGTACTCTAATAGCAATAAAAAAGTAAGTTTCTCGGTTAGTTTCTTTACGTTTGAGTAGCATTATTTAACGCCTGCAGAACGTACAACACTTACACAACACTAATCAGCAGTGCTCAATGCGTGTAAATCATTGCAGGCGCTGAGATATAATAAAAAATTAATTGAATCCACGTAATGTTGAGTTGGCTTACTGTATTTTATAGGACAATGAAAAAAGATTATGTTCAGTGAAAGCAGTATAAGCTGTGACTTTCATGAATGATAAAAAATAAAATAAAATAAAGCCCTACTATTGGGAAATAACTTTTGAATTAAATTCACAGGCTTGAACATTGACTTCAACACAACTAAATATGCAATTGTGAACAAATTTATGTTTTGCATGAAACTTAATTTTAATGAAAAGTTGCTGATAAAAATAATAAACGTTATGTAATTAGCCTACATATTTTTATAATATTACGTCACTGCGCATTTTTTTATATTTCCGCCGCATAAATTAGATATTGAGCCCTGATTAATAAATTCTGTAATGTATTGATATTTTATATTTATGACACTTCGATAAATTGAAATTTATTCATACAACATCGTGCGACAGTACGAAATTAATTTCATTCAGTAAAAATTTTAATTTTTGTCTTAGTGGCTTTTTATATTACATTTAAAGGTTAACGATAACGTTATTAATATTAATTTTAATATTTCGTTTATCCTTATCTAATGTAAAATAATTTCATAAACGTATTTCCTTGAATCATTTTGTTACATAGATATAAAGCTTAAAAGAGCCTTTTGAATATCTAAATAGATTGAAATAACACAAAGCAAAACTATATCGTATTCACATTAGGTTTCCGTCATTGTGGATGATAACCAGTTAAATGATAGATTCAATGGGAATATTAGATCAGTCTCAAACGTTAAACATAATGGTAACCAACTCCATGGAGTTCATTGAACCGTGGATTTCAAAACAATTCATTACATCAATTCATTATTGTTAAGGGAACTTTGAATTTAATTAATCCATCAAATCCACTACTGTAGTTAACTGTAAAATTATACAGATCATCCTTAACTTCATATACTAAATACCAAAGCCAAAACATTATTTTCAAGTTAATACTACTAATTTTTAACAAATAATATTGAATAACAGTGACCGTAAAGAATAGAAAATGTCATATCTCTATATATACAGGGTTAGGCAAAAGTCTGGACACCCCCAGTTAACTTTTTAACGCGTTGCAGTAGGAAAACCAAACTCGGCACATGTTTACAACATCAAAATCTGCACTTTTTCATCAACTACACAACTTTGCCCCTACCCCCAAAATGGGGTATTTTGGGGGCAGCCCCAAATTTTCAAATGTAAACTCCTATCGAGTGACCCCTCATTTTAAACGGTTTATCAAGAGAAATTGAATGGCACAAACTGGATGTCGATATCTCATCTCTAACCAAAATGGCAGCCATTTTAAAATTCGAGAAAGGTAAATTGACATATGTTAAAATCAAATCAGAAAATAGCTTTTTAGAATTTATTATTTCTTGAATTATTTTAGAATTGAACCTAGTAGCAGAAATGAACTAGTAGGTTCAATTCTAAAATAATTCCAGATATTCTCAATTCTAAAAAAGCTAATTTCCGATTTAATTTCAACAAATGTCAATTTACCTTTCTCGAATTTTAAAATGGCTGCCATTTTGGTTAGAGATGAGATATTGACATCCAGTTTGTGCCATTCAATTTCTCTTGATAAACCGTTTAAAATGAGGGGTCACTCGATAGGAGTTTACATTTGAAAATTTGGGGCTGCCCCCAAAATACCCCATTTTGGGGGCAGGGGCAAAGTTGTGTAGTTGATGAAAAAGTGCAGATTTCGATGTTGTAAACATGTGCCGAGTTTGGTTTTCCTACTGCCACGCGTTAAAAAGTTAACTGGGGGTGTCCAGACTTATACTTGCTTGCCCATCTCAAATTTTGAAATGGCTGCCATTTTGGTTAGGGGAGAGATATCGACCTCCGGTTTGCGCCATTTAATTTCTCTTGATAAACCGTTTAAAATGAGGGGTCACTCGATAGGAGTTTACATTTGAAAATTTGGGGCTGCCCCCAAAATACCCCATTTTGGGGGCAGGGGCAAAGTTGTGTAGTTGATGAAAAAGTGCAGATTTCGATGTTGTAAACATGTGCCGAGTTTGGTTTTCCTACTGCCACGCGTTAAAAAGTTAACTGGGGGTGTCCAGACTTATACTTGCTTGCCCATCTCAAATTTTGAAATGGCTGCCATTTTGGTTAGGGGAGAGATATCGACCTCCGGTTTGGGCCATTTAATTTCTTTTGATACATCGTTTGAAATGAGGGGTCACTCGATAGGGGTTTACATTTGAAAATTTGGGGCTGCCCCCAAAATACCCCATTTTGGGGGCAGGGGCAAAGTTGTGTAGTTGATGAAAAAGTGCAGATTTTGATGTTGTAAACATGTGCCGAGTTTGGTTTTCCTACTGCCACGCGTTAAAAAGTTAACTGGGGGTGTCCAGACTTATACTTGCTTGCCCATCTCAAATTTTGAAATGGCTGCCATTTTGGTTAGGGGAGAGATATCGACCTCCGGTTTGCGCCATTTAATTTCTCTTGATACATCGTTTGAAATGAGGGGTCACTCGATAGGGGTTTACATTTGAAAATTTGGGGCTGCCCCCAAGATACCCCATTTTGGGGGCAGGGGCAAAGTTGTGTAGTTGATGAAAAAGTGCAGATTTTGATGTTGTAAACATGTGCCGAGTTTGGTTTTCCTACTGCAACGCGTTTAAAAGTTAACTGGGGGTGTCCAGACTTTTGCCTAAACCTATATATACCGGGTGTTTCAAAATGAAAGAGCAGATTTCATATATGTATTACTCTAAACCCATTAATCTAGGACGTATGATTTATATGGCATTGGATAGAGCAAACAATGAAGTTTCATTGTTGTATCAGCTGATAGGTTGTTATTATTTCCCAATGCGAAATCGTGTTAATTTTCATTACATTCTTGTAATTTAAGAAATGGCAACTCTGCAAGAAAAAATATTTTGTGTTTTGGAATTTGCTAAATGTGAATCAATAATTCAAGTGCAACGAAATTTTCGTCGAACATTTAATAGGCAACCACCTCGGCACAAACAAATTTATGAATGGCACAGGAAGTTCGTGGAAACTGGTAGTGTGTGCAAGAAAACCAGCACTGGACGACCTCGGACTTCTGACGAAAACGTTCAACGGATTCAAGATTCTTTTACTCGAAGTCCCAAGAAATCGACATCCCGAGCAGGTATTGAACTTGGCATTCCTAAGACAACCGTATGGCGTGTTCTAAAAAAGAGATTACATTTCAAACCATACAAAATTCAGTTATTGCATGCACTTCATCCTAATGACTACAACAAAAGGTATGAGTTTTGCAGTGATATGCTGATGGATATGGCGGAAGAAGGTTTCTCTGATCGTTTAATTTTTTCTGATGAAGCCACATTTCACATTTCCGGTAAAGTTAATCGTCATAATGTACGAATTTGGGGATCCGAGAACCCCGGTATAGTTGTTCAACATGAGAGAGATTCGCCAAAATTGAATGTTTTCTGCGCCATATCTTCTGACAAAGTGTACGGCCCTTTCTTTTTCGCAGAAAAAACGGTGACAGGAATAACATACCTTGACACTCTAGAGCAATGGCTGTTCCCTCAATTACTAGAGGACTCAGGAAATTTTATTTTTATGCAAGATGGTGCGCCTGCACACTTCCATGAACTAGTTCGAACATTCCTCAACAACACGATTCCAAATCGATGGATAGGGAGAGGAGGGGAAGAAGATCTCATTTTTCGACGTTGGCCTCCCAGATCGCCAGACCTCACTCCATGCGACTTTTATCTTTGGGGCTACATAAAAGACAGGGTTTATGTCCCACCATTGCCTGCTTCGCTTCAAGAACTCAGAGTACGCATAACAGAAGCTGTTGAATCAATTACTCCAGACTCTTTGGCCAATGTATGGCGAGAAATCGACTACCGATTTGATGTATGTCGTGCTACACATGGGGCGCATGTCGAATGCATTCAACCTCAGTAAAATAAACTTTAGATGTTCCTTTTATCGTTTGTATTTTTAAATGTAAATAATTCAATAAAGATTGTCTGTTATAAGAATATGAAATGTGCTCTTTCATTTTGAAACGCCCTGTATATATCAATAATATGTAAATATTCTCCTTTTAGCGGCTTAATAATAGCCGCTGACGTGCGTACTACACAATGAATATCCAATAGATGGTTTCATTAAATTCTCAAACATATTGAGGAGCTCTTACATCACCAGGTGTAATTATAATTACTTATTCATTGCATATAATAATTACTTAGCTATATTATAATTACTTTAGCAATACCGGGTGGCCCATAAGTCAGTTGACACTTGCAATTTTTTTTAGTTCAGCAGGTGGTACCATACGACAGCTGTTGGTAGTTATCGAGAAATCTAGAATGAGAAGGAGGTAGGTGGCATAAACAAAAACAATAACAAAATCGATTATGTCAAAGGTGCAGCACATAAAATATTCAAAGTAAACCACTCATGTGTCAAGATAAACAACATGACGTCAAAGGTGCAGGATAGACTCTAAAATGCTTCAATCAGCTGTTCCTGGTGACGCCTACCTTGGTTTGTTCTAGATAGCCTACATTGGTAGTTATGTTTAGTAATTGTTGTTGTTTAGTTACAAACAAGCGCCCCCTAATCATGGAACCATTGGACTTATCAGTATGGGGAATTGTCAAAAATGAAGTTTAATCTGTCAAGATTCGGTATGTTGAACTTTTAAAGGAGCGAATCGAATCGGAATTTGAAACCCTACAATCACTGAAAATTTCTGGCAGAACTTGTAAAACGGTGTTGAAGAGATGCAAAGCATGCATAAAAAGGATACCTCTTTGATCACCTATTGAAGATTGGACATCATTTAAATAAACTTATAATGCATTAAGTGTTGTTTTCGAGTTATAAAATTAATAATAATAGACATGTATTCCATTTTGTTGTATATTATTTCTTTAAATGCAAATTTGTCAACTGACTCATGGGCCACTCTGTATTATAATTACTTAACCAAATCATACACTAAATATGAGGAATGTCTGTGACGATGTATTTTCCACGATCTCGAAATCTAGCTGGTATATTTTGCTTAAACTTTGCATTTAATAGTGGTTTTGACCCAAAAATAAGTTTAGAAACATCCTCAACCCCAGAAAAAATTGATTTATGTCTAAAATAAAGTAAAAAATATATATAATTTTTGACATTGATCCATTTTGATAATGAAATATCAACGAAAGAGAAAAAATTTTATCAAAGAACACTCTTTCAAGAATTCTTTATGGACAGCTGTTAACCATAAAGAGGTATAGTTGATTGTTGGTTTAAACATTGACTAATTACCATGATACTATAATAAAATTAATTAAAACCAACGAGCAAGGCTCTTTCAACCCGGTACTTAAAAATTAATAAGTAATATCATAATTACTTTATCATGAGCCTACTATAATTACTTAGCTATATTATAATTACCTAGCCATATTATAATTACCCATAGTTCAGTATGTTTTGTTCGCCCCAGATGTCCGAGGTTGCTGCTGATGACTGCTACTGGTGATGGATAGCTCTAACTTGAATCTCTCAGATCATGAAAATATTCATAACAAATTACTTGCAGTTTTAAAGTTTAAAAATGGTAATTTTCATATTGATAATGCTTTGTATTAAAAACATTTTGAAATACTTTAAAATATTTGAATTTAGCATTTGAATACTGATAGATTTGCAACTTATAACAAGTCCACAGTAAAACGTCATGCATTATAAATTTAATTTAGTATGTTTTTCGTTGTTACAATGAAATTTATATGTTAGGGTTTGTTAATTGAATTATTTAGCAATTGCGGTTTAAAAAAATGTAGGTTAAACTTGCACTCCCCTGATATAGATTGTTTTGAAAATATTTTAAACATACTTTATTAAATATTTGAATACACAAATTTGATAAGCACCTTATCAAAAAGTACACAGTAAAAGGTCATATTATGTATTTATAAATTATCTTAAATATTTTATTAAATTTCACTAAAAGGTTTTATATGTTAATTAATACGATTTAATTTAAATACCTCATACTTCCTTCCTTAGCCTTTGACCAACACTTGTTAGATGAACTGCGTCAATGTCTTGAGGACTTAAATACTATTTACAACATAGTCAGAAAGAAACTAATATTTTTGAAGAGAAAAAAACTCTTAGCGGTTCACATTAAAATACACTTCCCAAAAAATCACTGGACATTTTGTTGAGGGAATAAAGGGGCTCAGCCAGAAGCTTATTCATGAGCAGGGGAGGGGGGGCGGGAAACTCCTAGGCTCCAACAAGGATCTTGTTTGGGCAGGCAGAGCTGGAAAAGAGCGGGCTTCCATAAAACAAAAACAAAAACAAAGTCCAGGCGGGCTTTTTTTTATAAGCCTGCACCTGGGAACATTTATTTAGGCGGGAGTCGTTCCTTGTAGTGTGATTCTGGAGGTCACATCTTTGAAGGTAATCTCCCATGGTCTATAACTGGCTATAGATGATCATAACCTTTAAAATGATAAAAAGGGGTCTACAGTGGTCTCTGTGCCCAGCTGATATCAAAACTCTGATAGCTCTCTTCTGTAGAAGTATTTTCCGAAATATTTAGCAACTAAGGCGAGAACATTCGGATGAAGCCTTCTTATAGGCCTGTATACCTAAGTTAGATAATAGTGGCGGAAAAGTCTTTTTGTGGTTAATGTCTATATAGTGATGAAATAAGTGGCGTTCATTTGGACATTTCAGAGGTGACTCTCTCACAGTGGTATGTTCAGGTAAAGCTGTCTGGCAAAGGAAAGACACCAATAACGGCGTAACGGTCTCCTCGGGGCCAGGGGTTAATGTTTATTCGCTTGGTCATTAATGTACTTTGCCTAATTATAGGTCCCCATTGCCTCTTACAATGTAGATCTATGAGTTGGACCAATGTCGTTTGCAGCCTTATTTATCCTAAATCTGCATAGTTGACAATTTTAAAATGTTCATAAACTATTCTCTTCATATGTTGATCGACAAACATATTTCACTAAAACGCCCAAAAAAACTTTACATCGATTACTTTAGTGTTTAACTTGTTTCTAAATTTATTTTTTATACAAAAATTGATATTTGAATATATTGTCCCGTTTATTGACGGTAAAGATTTAAAGGATTTAAGTTTGGTAAATTAGTTTAAATGTTGAATACTGCCCGCATTTTCAGACCTATTAACACAAGTACAGTACAACAGATTACGTTCAAAAATATTAAAATTCATTCTGGCACTGTATAAACAGTTTTGCCACAGGATATGTGTCTAATGTACATTGAATCAGTAAAAATATGCTTTACCATCAGAAAAATCATTGGGTTTTTCAAACCCGATAGTTTGTAGATAGTTATTGTGACACTTTTACACCGATCGCAAAGAGGTGGATCCAAAATAAAGCTCTATCAACCAACATAAATGAAAATTAAAGCACTTATAAAATCATATGAGCTGTACTTGTGTACTTGTGTAGGCTAGTAGCTCTGAAACTGCAAAAAAGCATATCACTGAAATTTCAAAATGCAATAACTCGCGGTGTTTTCAACGTTTTGAGGTCGGGTTTGTGGCGTTTTACTCTATATTCAATTACCTTTAAAATAATGGCCTTTTATTATATGGCATAAGCTATACAGTTTCCTCTACGACTTCCTCTAGGGTGCGTTCCCCATGTTGTGTCCACCCTGGAAATGTGGCAACATTGATTTTTTACATCTACTAATTGTCCCCAACAGTAATCAAAAGTAAAAATTCGTTAGACTTTCAGTGCATGCTCAACCTGTTTAGAGCCTGGACTACTTATACTGTGATGCCAATTCTACACTTGACGACAAAATGGCGCCTAGCTGATTTTTGGGTACCGTCAAAGTTCTCTACTAATGGAATATCACAGTTGTTTAGTCACTAGCCACTGTAAATATGTGGTCTCTAATTTACTTCCATGAGAAAATATATAGATGTAGAAAAAAAGTGAGTTATAGAACTAAAATTGTTTGGAAGGTATTTTTCATTGGTTTTGGATCTATATGACTATGACATTAGTAAAGATTTAGGGACAGACATATTGACAGGCGTCTATTTCCCTCCGTTGTCATTTTGTGGGAGGATAAATTCGGTGGAGGAGTGGGGGTAGCGCCGACAGTGTTACCAACGCCGCAAATACCACGCACGGCCATCACGGACAGTGCTGTTTATCTGAAGACCGTGTTTTACTGTTAATTAAGAGAAACGCAGACAAAAGAATGATACCGAAGGTTGTTATTATTGATAAATTTAAATTATTTAATTATTTTAATTAGAACAGTTAGGTAATTTTTTATGTTTTAAAATTTAAATTTAAAACTTATCCGTTTATGTGCTTCCGCGACAACCCACGATGTAGGCCTATAGAATTTAGAGGTGGAATATTTTCAGAACAATCGTAAAACAAATACGTTTTAAATTTAATTCTTCAGATTTCTAATATTAATAATTTTATTGTGTTAACACAAGAAAAGTTATTATTATTATAAATTTGAACAATTAATTTAAAACGTATTTATTTTACTAATTCCTAATATTGATTATTTTATTGTGTTCACAACAAAAGTTAATATTATTAGAAATCTGAAGAATTAATTAAAACGTATTGGTTTTACGGTTGTTCTGAAAATATTCCTCTTCTAAATTGTATAGGCCTATTACATCATGGGTTGTCGCGGAAGTACATAACGGATAAGTTTTAAATTTTAATTTGGAAACATAAAAAATCCACTAACTGTTCTAATTAAAAAAAAATAAATAATTTAAATTTATTAATAATAACGACCTATGGTATTATTCTTTTGTCTGCGTATCTCTTAATTAACAGTAAACACGGTCCTCAGATGTTCAGCATTGTCCGTGATGGCCGTACGTGTAGCCCAGTGAATAAAGGTTGTTTATCGCAACTAAATGGTGGAAAGCTGGATTTTATATATGTGATAGAACCACATTAGACGTGTCTTTTCCCAAAAGTCCCCGCTTCTCCCCCTTGAGCTTTCCCCCCCAACCCCCTCCAAAAATTCCCCCCCCCTGGGAATTACAGTGGTTCACTTTATTGGCCATAGGCCGAGTATTACATACACTATCGTGTTGGAATTTTTTAAAGATTATTTGTGATTAGTTTTTCTACAACTTTTGTACCCAAGTATTTTTTCTGAAACCAAAATTTAAAAAGATATGAAATCAAAACTTCGGTAAAAGTTAAATTTTAGAGTACACAATTTTGTTTTCCCCTATATAAATTTTTTATCAACCATAATATGCAAATATGTTTCAAATAAAATTTTTAGTATATTTCTTAAGGTTTAAAAATATGTTATTGGTTTGTCATCTGAGTGTACTAATGTAGACTGAGATTACGGCAAAGCGAGCGCGAGCGGGCAACTTGAACACCTCCCCGCCGCGCGCGCCGTGTTGTAATGGTCGGTGCGTCGCCTCTCAGTCTGTTTGACACATGTTAAGACCTTGCTGCTAAAATTAAGTGTGTCCAAATGGAACAGTAGCCTGCTATAATTATTTATGTAAAATTAACTTAATTTTCAACTACGTAACATTGTTAATATTTATTGCCAGTTTTGGTTCCGGGGGATATTCCCTACTCTTTGCTTGGCTTATGTAGCATTTATTTATTTTATTTATTTATTTATAAGTCCCAACGGCAATGCCATTTTTAAAACACAATGATTGGATGACATGCAAATAATTGGTACAAACAAGCATAGATACAGAGAAACAAAATTACATGCTTAAGATAACTACAGACAATAAATATGATAACGTGTATAAATAACATAATAATAGATATATAATAATGATAATATAAATTTGGGTAAGTGATAGCATAATAATATAATTTGTTATTCAATAATAAATAACATATATAGATAGTTATTATAATAATAAATTGATAATAATAATATATACATAATAATAATAATATAATATAATAATAACAAATTAATTTATTTGAATGACACAGTATGGACTACGACAACTAAAGTGGAAGTGTGAGTATTGTTTTTGTGAGTGAATATAGATCGGAAGTGTGAACTGGGTATTGTAAGGTCAGAGAGAGAGAGAAATTGCAGGAAGGGTCAAAGTTAAGGCAGAAGTTTGATCAAGTGGATGGGGATGAGTTCGGATGAGCTATAAAGGTGGTGGATGATTTGAGGAGTTTACGGTTTATGTTGTCTTCATTCCTCTTGATCCGCAGATAAGGACACCCATTTCTTTTTCAGTGTTTTCAGATTCGTGCAGAACAGGTCAAGCTCGGCAGGAACGCAGTTTCCAACACGATGTAGTCTGGCCATGAGTCCATTCTTCAGGTAGTTTGTCCGATAATGTTTGTGAACAAAGAGTTCAGTTGACCTGGTAGTACGTGGAATTGGCAAGAAGATCAGGACAATCAAGGGATCAGTTGATGAGCTTTGAGAGAAAAGCTAGATCAGCAAGCTCACGGCGAACTTCCAGTGGGCAAAGGTTGAACTGTTTCATAACGTCATCGACAGGGACTTCAAGGAAATTTATGCCCAATGTAGTTCCAATGAGTCTAACAAATCTCCTTTGAATTCTTTCAAGCCTGATTATGTGATATTGCATATAAGAGAGCTGTGATTTATGACACAAGGGACGGAACGCGGGCGATGGAAGTCACTTCTGGTGCCGCGCAAGGTTCGATACTCGGCCCGGAACTGTGGAACTTTGCCTATGACAGCCTCCTGAGGTCCGAGATGCATGAGGAAACCACTTTGTTTGTGTACGCCGATGACGTCGCAGCTCTCATTGCTGCACGCAATGTTGAGCTGGCCCAACGTTGAACCCAGTCATGCATGTGGGCAACACCTGGATGTCCGATTACGGTCTCTCGCTTGCTCTCAGTAAGACGGAGATTGTGATCCTCACGAAGAATAGGATCGACACGCGTTCCGAGTGGGAAGGGATGTGGTCCTATCAACTCGTGCTGCCAAGTACCTCGGAGTTATGGTGGACACCAAGTTAAGTTGGAGGGAACAGATCTTCCGTACGGTGGACTGGTGGACAAGGCCGCTAAGGTAGTCACTTACCTTAGTAGGCTGAGGCCGATTTCGAGGGTCCAAGATCCATTCCATTTTGTTTGACTTCTCCCATAAGGATTAAAAGGTGTTTATGGTGGCTCCCGCTACCCTCACAGGCCCGTACCTAGCGTTAGCCATACCGGTCCTGTCTTACGACAAGGAGAGTTATGGAACAAGTGCTCCAAATCACATTAAGGCGGATCGGACCCCCACAAGATCCAAGCAGAAAACATCTGTTGATGTCCGCGGTCCAGTCTAGAGGTGTGGCCAGACGCTCTCGATCAAGCGACTCGCCCGGGTTCAGCGCCAAGCGGCGCTCCGGGTGTGTTCCACTTACCGGACAGTGTCCGAGCCTGCAGTCCTGGTGTCGCCGGAGTCATCCCTGTCAAGCTCTTGGCAGGAGAGAGGAAGGCGATTTATCAGAGACAAGGTGAGATCGGCAAGAACAGAAGAGCGCTCCCGAACCTTCCAGCAGTGGCAACACAGCTGGGAGCACGACACCCGAGGACGATGGACTGCGCGACTTATCAAGCAGGTCCAACCATGGGTGGAACGGCGGCATGGGGAGGTGGACTACTACCTGACCCAATTTTTGACAGGTCACGGCTATTTTCGGTTGTACCTGAACCGGATGGGAAAGACCGGTTCACCGGACTGCATTTATTGCTTGGGCGTTCCCGACGATGCGGAGCACACCTTCTTCCGCTGCCCCCATTGGGAAGGGCTCCGACTGGAGGCCACTCAAATTTTTTTGTGAATTTTCGGTGGACTTGGCCTGCCAAAAGATCTCGGAGGATGAGGGCAACTGGGATTGTTTATCACAGTTCGTCCGGGGCATCCTCCTGGAAAAGAAAACCGATCTGGCCCACGTGTGGCCCAGATCCCTTGATCGAGCGGCTGGATAAGTAGCGAGTCCCACGGGCATAAGCAAAATTTAGGCCTAGTCTGACGTAATGTGATAAACAATTCCAAGTTAGAATCCTAAAGAGTAGAGGAGTTTTTGTAGTGGGTAAACCCGTTTTTTACGGGGTCCCACACTACAGGCTGGCCCCATGTGTGCGTAATGCATTTTTCCTGCCTCTCCAAAAAAAAAAAAAAAAATAAATAAATAAATAAAATAAAAAAATAAATAAAATGGGGAAGGGGGAGGATGATTGTTTACTTATTTCAGGACATTTTCCGAATTTGTTTATAAGTCGGTCTGGCGCTGCGTGCGTCACGCCGCCTGCCCGCGCCGGGTGCAGCCCGCTTGCGCTCGCTTTGCCGTAATCTCAGTCTACATCAGTACACTCAAATGACAAACCAATAACATATTTTTAAACCTTAAGAAATATACTAAAACTTTTATTTGAAACATATTTACATATTATGGTTGATAAAAAATTTATATAGGGGAAAACAAAATTGTGTACTCTAAAATTTAACTTTTACCAAAGTTTTGATTTCATATCTTTTTAAATTTTGGATTCAGAAAAAATATTTCTGTACAAAAGTTGTAGAAAAACTAATCTCAAATAATCTTAAAAAAAATCCAACACGATAGTGTATGTAATCCTCGGCCTGTGGCCAATAAAGTGAACCACTGTAATTCTCAGGGGGGGAAAGCTTTGGAGGGGGTTGGGGGGGAAAGCTCAAGGGGGAGAAGCGGGGACTTTTGGGAAAAGACACGTCTAATGTGGTTATATCACATATATAAAATCCAGCTTTCCACCAATTAGTTGCGACAAAGGGCAATTTTTGTCGTTTATTTACTGGGCTAGTGGTATTTGCGGCGTTGGTAACACTGTCGGTGCTGTCCCCACTCCTCCTCCTAATTTGTCCTCCCACAAAATGACAACGGAGGGAAATTGACGCCTGTGACATATTGAACGATACTTATAGCAGTTTGTAGTTTGTTTGAAAGCTTCTAGAAAAGCATTTTAACCACGAAGGTCACTTGCAGTTCCATAAACTTTCTATAATCGGACGAGAAGCTGAAATGTGTCTATTCTTATTATATTGACATGATTATACTCTATAAATTACCCTGATTTAGTAGGGAAACTAAGAAGCAAATAACTATTATTTACAGAGAATAATCGATTAAATAAAATAATAAGGAAGAAGAAGAGTGATTTGCGAATATTGTGTTATTCAGTTCTTTCATGACGGAACGAAGTATCCGTTAATGATTCATATGTTAATGATTCATAAATCGTGTAAATTTAGTATTTAAACTCGACCAAATTTACCAATTTTAGCATTTCTGAGAGAAATTCAAGGTAAGCCCATCTTGTTTTGTTTCTTTTTCGCGGGACTGAAAAATGCAATGTTATGAGGTAAATGAACGACTGAGAATATTAGGTTTGAACTGTAAAATTTCATAATCAATTGTGAGTCAATGTAATACCATTTATTTATCCGTTGTAGGCCTACTTTTAAAAGAATTCCATATTTTTCATAACTATTATTAGTTTTTCCGAAGAAATTAAAATGAACTGCCTTAGGAGTTCTTTACTAAATGTCGTAAATATCTTTCATTTTAAAAATAGTATTTTTTTATTTGAACTCTTGATAAATAATTTATAGACTTAAATCACCTGTACTGTAAAGATAATCATAATTATCACGAAATAGACCGTTTCTAATGCTTCAGGCACTCCACGTGTTTCAACTCCATTCCCTGTCAAGTTCAACAATGACCAAGCCGCTGGTTCTGGTGCTGGTGGTGTTTCTGGCCCTAGTGGTGTGTGTAGCCCAGGTCACTACCACCTTCCCGATGGGGAATCATATGGCCACTCCCCATGAACTTCCCTGCGGAGCGCTAAAGAGAGACTTAGTAAGTCTGTAGGGACCGTTTTGGGCAAAACTTACATCACTAAAAATGTTTGTTCATCAATAGCTTCAATAGTTCTTCCTTGAAATCCTACAGTCCTACATTGATGCAGTTCAGATGCATCTTTTAGAGTTTCCAAAAAGTTTGTCAATCTTCATGTATCATGTACTTAGCAACCCTAATAAATAACACTTAATAAAAAACACTTAATAAACCATGATTTCATTCAAATAAATTATGCAACAAAATACAGGGTGTAAAAAGTCTGGAAACGATGTAATATCTTTAAAATTGTTTAAGTAATAAAACTAAAACTTTGCAAATTGGTTTTGGGTGACAAAGTCTACTTCATAAACTACTAATTGTTTTTGAGCCTCCAAGAGAACTGTCCACTAGGAGTCAGAAGAAAATCTTAAATGTAAGCATAGGTCTAAGCATAGAGAACAGTGCCGCAAACCCGGCCTCAAAAGGATGATCGAGTCAAAAATAACAGGCGATCAAAATTTGTATTAAAATCATATTGGTGAGAAAAATGCAATAACTCCCTATCCACTCCACCTTTTGATGTCGGGTTTGTGGCAAATTGCTCAGAATGCAAAGCTGTTTAAAATGATGTATCATATGACGTAGGCCAATGCAGTTTAAGTTACGACCTTCACTAGGGACGCCCCTAACGGAAGTCTTGGGAAAAACTTCATTGGCCTACGTAATATGATACATCATTTTAAAGGGCTTTTCATTCTTTGAAATTTGCCACAAACCCGACCTAAAAAGATCGAGTAGATCGGGAGTTATTGTATTTTTGTTTTGAAATGATTTTAATACAAAGTTTGATCACCTGCTATTTTTGACTCGGTCATTCTTTTGAGGTCGGGTTTGCGACATTGCTCTCCATGCTTAGAGACCTTTAATTTGATGTTCATATTAACCTTTGCTTGCTTTTAAGATTTTCTTCTGACTCCTTGTGGACCGCCCCCTTTGGAAATTTAACAAACTACCGCTAGGCCTAACAAATAGTTAAATGAATTAAATTAATAAGTTAAATGAAGTGTGAGAGATAATGCGGTCAGATAATCCACTAGCAGAGTTTTAGTGGAAATAAATGTATGTCATAGAATAAAATGAATCACTAATTTGTTTAATTTAAGCTATGATACTTTAAAATATATTTTTTAGAATGATTCATCCGTGTGTTTTGTTTCAGTGTGGCCCTTCCAAACCTTGTCCACATGGTATGTGCAAGTATTATGAACGAGCGTTTTGCTGGAGGTTTTATAATGATAAAGATGGATCCTCCCAGTGTAGCTGTTATTGTGACATTTATTGGCCCAAGTTTGATCCTTGAAACACGGGACAGTACTACGATAACCATCTCTGACTAAGAAATGTGCCATATGGTCAATGTTGAATCTGTAAAAATATAGTATATTCATTATATTTAGTATTTATATTTATTGAACCCTTAAGAAAATGTCTGATTGTTTTCAGATATTGAAATTATAAATATAATTATATTTAGTACTAAAAATACTAAAGTTTAAAAGTTAATTATATATATATATATATATATATATATATATATATATATATATATATATAATTAACGTTTAAACTTATTTTAACTATAAATACATACAAATATAACTGTTGTATTAACCAAATTTATTGTTGTATTAATATAACGTCAATTGTTTGATCAATAAAGTTGATTGTATGAATAAATTTAAAATATTAATTTTCATAATAAAACTCATTTATTAATAATAAAACTGTATTGGCGATTCAATCAATCAATCAAAATAACTTTATTCAATATGTACATATATATTATGCACAGAATGGTGTCATACATAATTAATTACAAATAAAATAATTTACATTATAAATCCTTACAAAACTCTTGTTGGTTAAATACTTAGTCTAAACTTCTGACCTAAGAAAAAAATTCTTCTATATTGAATATATACTAGATACATTTTTACCTTTTTTTTAAACAACTTTCGATCATTAATTTCTTTAATATTTACTGGCAAGAAATTAAAAAATTGAATGCCCTTATATGATGGTTTTTTGTGTGTAAATATTTAAATTGTGTTTCTTCTTCGCTTACTAGCGTAAGATTATGAATTTTATCTGCTGCATTTTGCCTCCATGAGAGGATCTGTTTGTACAAACAACTATATTGACGTTGCAAAACTGTATAAAACCTGAAAAATTAGTAGTTTTAAATATGTAAAAGGATTAATTAAAAAAAATATCTGATTGTTTTCTGATATTGAAATTATAAAACCAATTCATTCCCCTTCATTCTTCCCCTATGCAAAGAGTGGAATAAATTAAAGACCAACAAATTTAAAAATCAATTTACTCATTCAATCTGGAGATTCTCCCCATCCAAATACACATTTCTTTGAGTACTTTCGGAACCGAGATGTGCATTGAAAGAGAATAATGAATCCAACATCTCTTATCTGATTTTCATTTTAAACCCGGTCATACTTTACGTTTAAAAAAGTGAATGTTGGTAAGTTCAGAAAAACTTAACAATAGAGTTCAATTAATATGATTCATAACGTATAATCATTGTTACTTATTAGAACCATTAGAAAATAAATTTTTATCACCTGTTGAATTCAGAAAATATTTTGTAAAGTAATAGACGAATAAAAATATTCCAATTCTATTTCGCTCTGGATTTGACCATTTCGTCTGACTGCTAAACTAAATAACTACATGACAATCATTATAGACCCCTGAATATACGATACTTTCTTGCTTTGTATCATTACTAGACAAGAAGCCTGGTCATGTTTAAAAAATACCATTTCAAAATGAAAAATACTAAATTTTTATATGTATGAAAAACGACTCTTCCTCCATAATGATAGGAAAGCATACATGTGTGTCTGGAATATAGTAGTTTTTTCAATACTATGAAGAAATACCCAAATCTCAGCAACCTGCATACTCAGGGAATTTCCAATGGAATGTTTGTATATTTGCTATTTCCTCATAAATCCCATGGGGATGAGAGTATCTAGGTTTACCGCCATATGGGTTTCGTTGGTAAATATAAGTTAAACTCTAACTGAAGAATGTACATACCAAATTGTATCAAGTTATGGTGTTCTTTTTATTTTCCCCATAAACCAAAAAGGGAAGAGCACAAAGGTTTGCTACCATATGGATTTTGTAAGCAAATATAAGTTAGACCTTTCCTAATGAATGTAAATACCAAATTCTATCTACATGTGTCAATAAATAAGCAAGATAGAAGGTTTAGTTGATTTCCCTTAAGAATAACATGGAAACATAGTTTTTGGATTTTCTCCGTAACCATTTAAGCTAAGTAATTACTAGTTGTTTGTTTTTTAAAGCTTTTTTTTATAAATAGTTTAAGTTAAAATTGTTGAATTTTATAAATTAAAGTAAAAATAGCAACAAAAAAACTCATTTTTTACCCATTTAAATCTCATAAAACCCCGTTCGTGTGGTCTGATCATTCTGGTTCGCAAACTCATTCAAGTAGAACTTGGCTTCTTTTTATTTATATATTCTTTTTAGCGAATTTCCCTATAGGGAATACGCTATTATGGTAGTAGCCATGGTAATACCTAAGCCCGGGACCATGTTATTTTTTCATTTTGAGGTTCCCAGAAGCCAAAAACACCGTTCCTTCATTTTCACACACACACACACATATATATATATATATATACAGAAGTTTATAAGTAACTAAGTTTTGAAGGGGACCTCCCATTTTGATGAAATTTGGTATGAAGGTGTAAGACCAGGTCTATTTTCATGAGTTCGCGAACCAGCATTGTCGGGTTATGGGAACGGGTTTTTTTTCAAATGGGAATGAGTTTTTGGCATTTTTGGACCTTAATTTAAAAAAAATCATCAATTTTAACTAAAACCATTTAAAAGAGCTTAAAAAACAAACAATTTGGCATTTGGAATTTTTATCTTAGCATAACTGGTTGCGGGGAAAATAAAAAAATGTGTTTCCCATGTTATTCTTATGGAAAATAAAAAAAATCCTATATCTTGCTTATTTATTGACATAACTTAATGAAATTTGGTCTGTGTTTTTTTCTGTGCTTAATTGTTATTTCCTACCTCGGCTTCGCCTCGCTCGTAAAACGCGATTGCGCACAGAAAAAAGCCACTTTCCGTCTTAGTGATGAAAACTAATAAATCCTCAATTAACAAACCAATAAGGATAAAATTTAAGGATAAAAGACATGTAAAATATATTATATAAAATGGGCAAAGTATTGTAGGCATTAATAAACACGCTATAGTATTTAATACAAATAATAAAACAATGAGTCTTTATTTATTATTTAGAATGCCGATATATATATCGCATGGCTATCATAGGAAACTACCAACTTAAATAATAATAATAAAATAAATAAAAGATGTTCTGCAGTGCAAAGCACCTGCGTCGGTACATTTAAAAGTGGCCCGGGAACGGGCCGTTAGGATTTGGTCTAGCATTTGGCATAGCTGAGAGATCACTTGTTTAATAGTTCAGCTGCCAAAAGTTGTTGTTCGTTTAGCACCACCCGGGGAGTACGTGCAGCTTTGATGGATTGCTGCGGATGCGAACAACATCACCCCTGATGCCGATAAAAATAACAAATAAGATTATTTAAAAATTTATATTATGACCTTATAGTAATATGATTTTACAATATAATATTTGATAGCTCATTAGCAAGATAACATTGTAGAGAATCAGTCGTGTAACAATAAAGTAACAATGTATCAAAGTAACGGATTATACAGCAGCAAAGTTCGCTAGGCGATTATAGCTGGATCAAACCCAGTGACAACTAAATTGATAAGCCTTATCAGACCGCGGCAATCTGTGCTTTGACGTCTGTGTACGGCTTATCAGCGATGAAACAGTCTCGCGTGTTTGTTATCAAACTTAGGTTGTATCGTACCTCCTCCTTTAGAGAGCTGTCATACTCTGAGAATGGGGATATAGGCTGATGAGTTTGATAGACAGTGTACTTTTAATTAAGAAAATAATAACGTAAAACACAATGGATATATAATTAATATTTGATGGGCAGACATATTGAGTCGCTTACATAGTTAAAATTTTCACCCATTTTAAACGAAATGAGTTGTTGCCCGTCGATACTCGACGGATACAGCTCACTTCTTGGCGAGCTTTTTACTGTTTCCTTTAGGCGAAAGATCGTAATTTTGTCACAATGCAAGTTTTAAATTTCTACATCCTTCCAATTAATCAGCCGTTTTAAATAACAGGGCATCTTTACTTACAGGCTTACTACTTAACGATTTACCAATCAAATCTTATTTGTTTTTTGATCTACCAACCAAAAACCTGTTTAGTTTAAATAGTATTAAACTGTATTATTTTCCATGTCGGTTTAAGGGATAATACATTATAATTGTAGATTTTTATTTTTATTTTTTTTAAGCACTGACCACACTAAACGAAATAATTCTTCTTAATCGTTTGCTATTCTATTGTTTTTAGAAAAAAAAACCGCGTGTGTAAAGCCCAAACATGATTGAAAGTTTGCAGAATAAATTAATTGTAAAGGTTTGGAAATGTCAAGTTTTATAATTTAAGAAATTAAGATATTGTCATTGACTAAGTACGCCAACGTGAATAGACCTCTCATCCAATGCATTTAGTTTGAGGCAAAAACTTGAAAGTTCGGTGTACGCCGCAACAGAGTTGCTGCAATCTACGTTGTTATTATTCAGCTGAATTTACAGTGCTGCAAAAACACTTTACCAAAACATAAACATAACTTTTAGTTATAAAATGTTTCATCCTTGGTTCAGATGTGGTAATACTGATTTATCTATCATATGTTACGTGTACTTCCATGTACGCCGCACGAGATCGCACCACCGTCAATAGGTTTCACACACTCCTATGCTATGAGAAGTCTACTCACGTTAGTGTACATAGTCAATGATATTGTTAATGTAAATAAACCCTGGATATAGAAGAGTTAAGCTTTCATTTGGTACCAACGGCTTGTAAATCAGTCCAGTGAAAATCTCAGGATGAACTGTCTAAAGGACTAAAAAAGTGGACTTTTCTCCCATGTTATATCTCTACAAGAAAACTTATTTTTAGTTTTGACCAATTTAACCTAAATATTTTAGAAATACAAATAAAACCTGCTAATATAGGACAGAAAAAAATTGTTTGGTACAACCCTATGTAAATCGCCTCAGTAGAAGTCTCAGACAGTGCTGTCCAAGGAGTGTATTTTTGCCTTAGGCACTACTATTTTAAATATATACATATATTACAGGATGTTTTACTGTGTTGCATATTTTCCTCTAATATTCAATGTAAGTAAAGTTTGCAGCTATGTACAGATGAAAAAAATACATTATTTTTTAAGTTCTAGAAACTTTTAATGTTAAGGGAACAAAACATTTATTAAGTACGGTATACGTACGGTTGATGCAAAATATGGAAACGCTTAAAAGTATTTTGTATCATGTTGTTTTAAACTTATGACTTTAAAGTACACTAATCAACTCCTTCTAAAATCGCTGCAAATGTCGGAAAGTTTTAATTGAAACTATACGGTTAAGGACTAAAGTCAAAATAAATTATGTCAACATTTTAAAAATACATAGTTTGTTTTATCAATGCACATGTAAAACCTATATGATTTAAAAAGGTATAGTCAACATGTTTTGTAATTTTATTTTAAAAGGTATTGTAATCCCTTTCACGGTTTCATAATAAGTGCTGAAGACAATATTTGTTTTAGGGAGAGATAAACTGATGGTGTGTGAAAATGGATTTGCATTTTCGGTTTTACAGTAGGCTACTTCCTTTGAGAACTTTCTTTTATTCAGAGGGTTAGGTTCGGCCTAGTTGAATATGCTTAAAATTTACACAAAATATTATACAATTACATAAATATATTATGACTACAATTTAAATACATTATATTTCAAGAATTTGACTATATTTTATGTAAAGAAAATAATTATACAAGATAATATTTCAGTAAATATTAAATTATTGTCTTATGTAGCAAAATACTATAGCGCAGTCTGCTGTAAAGCTGTTGAACTATCTCAAAAGCTCGATAAATGTGTATTTTTTTAACTATCTACTTCCCTTGTCCTA
This sequence comes from Neoaliturus tenellus, assembly GCA_030545055.2. NCBI lineage: Eukaryota > Metazoa > Arthropoda > Insecta > Hemiptera > Cicadellidae > Neoaliturus > Neoaliturus tenellus. The sequence goes on along the minus strand of JAQYXR010000016.1, from coordinate 202,116 downwards.
TACGAAGAGTGTCTGTAACGATTAACTAGCGATGTATTTTATTTCAATCTCAAAATATAGTGGATATATTTTTTAAAATTTTGGATGATTTTGGCTAAAAAAGTATGTTTTAAAACACCCTCCCCCCTAGGCAAAATAGTTTTTGTTATAAAAAGAGTTTTAAAATTGAAATGTTTATACTATTGATGCTATGGGTTGCCATTTTGGTAACGAAATAACAACGAAAGGTAACACAAAAAATACAAGAACACTAGTCTTAAGCTTTGGTTTTGAAATACATGTAAACTGTGAAAGGTATGGTTAGTTGTTGGTTTAAATTCAATAGTATGTTTAGGATAATTGTATTAAAACCAACGAGGCAGCCAAGCGGGTATAAAAATAAAATGAAAAATTTGAATGTCAGTGGAACAGTTTTCTTATGTCTAATATTTTTTAACTTTTGGCAAAAACAACCCTACGTTTCAAACAACTTTACACATAAATTTGAATAACTTATTAAAAATGTAAAACTAGTTAGTATACAAAGCGGAAAATATGTTTTAGGAAATGTTTAAATATTTTAGTTTCAAATCAAATTTTTAGCCCATCTAAACTTAGTACATGATTGAATGGATTCATTATTGTCATATACAGTAATAGCAATGCTATTTATGTCCAATAGTGCCCGCACAACATACTACACCTCATTGCAATCAAACATTCTGGAAATTACAATATGGTATGCTCAGTCCCAACTGTTTTACCAAGGGGTTTTGGAAATATCAAGTGAACTAATACTCAGTATAGGTTACATTCTTGCACTATGTGGACAAATTATAATCATTTCCCGTACAAAATCTTATGTAGCAATTAACACGAATTTTCTGGAAACATCGTATACGTAGGCCTGGCTGAGTTAAAAGTAAATAGATCATTAATTAATCAATTTAGTTCTTATGAGTAAAAGGAATTTCTAATATATATTTGATTTTGAGATCATTTGACACATATTATGAGAAATTCGTTTACACTATTTCACTAACTCGTTTATATTACTGATCACTGGTACAGTGAGCGATAAAAAGTTACGCAAGCGATAGTGATGAGCATAATTGTTCACGACTTTACTTGACGTCAAACAGGGTTATTGAAAAAGAAACATAGGCAAATAGTTTTTCTTATGAACACCGTAAACAGGCTAAAATAATGTATCATAAAATTTATATTAAAAAATAATGTTCTATTTTTGCCTCCAGTATAACACAGCAGTCTTCAATTAATTAATTAATTAATTAATTAATTAATGTCTTTATTAATTAATTAATGTTTTCAGTTAATTTCCGACCAGCATTTTCATGAGACCTAATAACCCCAAAACGACAAAAATTTTCACAAACCTTATAGTTATTTCACAAATTTCACCTTATCAACTAATAAACTTCTTTTCTGAATAAAAACAGCAAGAGAAATCTTAAAAACATAAATATTGATAGGTAAAACAAAAAATATAACAAAAAAAATTTTGTTTTAAATAGTGTTTCGCTGTTGAAAAATAGTAAAATATAACAAGTTTTTCTAAGAGAAAACCTTAGCAAATTTTTAATGACACAGCCTTAATAGGAGCCAAATAGGAGAAGACAGAATACCATTGATTTGATAACAAACATGTGAGACTGTTTTATCGACAATGAGCAAACGTCAAAGCTCGGATTGCCCCAGCCTGATAAGGCTTACCAATTCAGATTTCGTCGTGTTTGATTCAGCTGTAATCGCCTTAGCAAACTTTGCAATTAGATAATCCGTGTGCTTTGCTCTTTGTGACATTATTGTGGCATGACAGATGGGTGTCAAAGTGATATCTCTTTTACTTACTTTGTAGAAGTCTTTGATTAAAATTTGTATATTGGAAATTATGTGAAAAATCTCTACTTTAAGGTAGTCAATTTCAGGGTAGGAAAGTACTTTTTTTAGTTATTCATAAATATCTTTCAATATTGGTTTGAATTGTTTTAAATTAAAAACAAATACCAATATTTTTGAACTTTTTATTCGCGAGGTAATTCTGGTATCTAGACAACTCACAAAATATTGTCTGATGATGCATTGTTGAAGAGGGTCTCACGAATAAAAATTTCTAAAATATTGGTTATTTAATTTAAAATTGCTACATTTTGATTGCAAATGCTGGTTCTAACAAAAATCGTCATTTGATAAAATAATAAAATAATGCTTTATTGACTGGTATCATAAGAGATACATAGCAATAATAATTAATTAAACTTAAATATAATTTTTAATTTTATCTATGATGTCCAAAAATCTTTAGTTAGGCAATCTTCCCCATTGTATGGCGTTTTCATTAGTAGGTTTTCCATTAATCTTCTTTTAAATTTTTTTACTGGCAGTTCCAACCAAGGCAAGGGTATCGAATTAAATAATTTTTGGTCAATAAATTGAAGATTTTTATGATATTTTGTGAATTTGCATAAAGATGTTTGTAATTTATTTCTGTTTCTTGTTTTATATGACTGGTTAAAAGAATTTTGAGGTTGATTGTTAATTGTTTCTCGAACGTTTAAAATAATTTGCAAAACGTACATGACTGGCAATGTCAGAATATTTAACTGTTGGAAAAGTGGTTTACAATGCGCTTTTCTTCTTGCTCCACAAATAATTCTGATAACTTGGTTTTGTTTTTTTAAAAACTCTCGGTTATTGTAGCATTGCCCCAAGCTGTAATGCCATACAAGAGATGGCAATGAAAGCAGCCATAATAAGCCGTAATTATTACTTTCTTTGTCACATTTCCTTTTAGCCTTCTTATGAGATATATTCCTTTAGAGACTTTACTAAGAATTTTATAAACATGATCTTTCCAATTAAGTTCTGAATCAATTATTATACCCAAAAATTTTATTGAGGACATATTTTTATATAGGGAATACTTTTTTGAGAAGGTTATTTCTATATTTTGAGTTATTCCCAAATTTAAACTTAATTTATTAGAATGGCACCAATTTGTAATCATTGATGTTGTAACATCTAAATTTTCAATGACCTCACTATCAGAATTTCCACTCACATTGATTTCAATATCATCAGAATACAAAAAAACAGGAAGTGTAGGAATTATCAATGCTGAAAGGCAGATCATTAATAAATATGTTAAAAAATAATGGCCCCAGGCAAGATCCTTGTGGAACTCCTACTTTGACATTAAGACCTTCAGAGATTAAGATCAGCAGAAATAAATGCTCTTAAGTAAAACTATAGAAGAATAAATTTGCAGGATGTTGAAACCCCTTCATTCAAACCAACAATATATTATTTTAGGAATGTACTAATTTAATTTTTAATTAGAAGAACCCACGGTATAATGTAATTAAAATATAAAAAATATTTAAATATGATTTTTTTGTGACAATAATCAACGACGAATATAGTTACAGGAACAGGAAAAATTGTCTTTAAGCGATAAATCAGTGAGGGAATTGTAAATTATACTGTTCGGGACATCAGGCACAAACTTATTTAATTATTACAAAGGATCGTTGTCAATCTCTGAATCAATCCAAGCGTCCTATTGATGGTATAGTCCTGTAAAGCGTCCTACACGCTGCAATACATCCAATACAATACATCCAATACAATATCATCCTGCTTGGATGCAATACATCCAAGCAGATCGATCATCTTCTCTTGTGGCGGCGATGAGTCGTCTGATACAATCCTTTACTGAGTTAATGGAATCCTTATATGATGGCAAATTCGTTCTTTTGTAAACACGATTACTTCCTTATTTCTGAACGAGTTTTAACTTTTTGTTTGTTAAAAATAAAAAGTTACCTTTGATCATAAGCCTAGTTTTTCAATAGGGTTTTAGATTTGATAAATTTTTATTATATTTTACATAGGCAGATCTTAAATTTGGTTTTGATCCATAATAAACATGGGGAATAACTTTTATTAAGTTGCAGAAATCATAGGAAAATAATAGGGACGAGATTTAAGGGTTGTACAGCCCTTACGTTTGGATGGATATTTCCCAATCTATATTATTATTTCTATAAGGGTTTCGTCTGTTACGTCCCTTTTTCTCTCGACCTACTGAACCGATTTTTAAGATTGAGGTGTCATTTTAAAGCTTAGGTTATACCGCAGTGACGAATCGTAATTCAAAAGCTCATATTGTTTCGGGCTTCGCCCCCCTCGCCTTTGATTTATTTCCAGTTCTTTAATGTGAATTGTAATTTAACAGCTGATTACCTTCAGATGAATTTTAAAAGCCAGATAATAAACAAAAATATATCTCTGTCACTTCATAATCAACATTCACGTACTGTAGGTGAGTTTCACTCATACAGAAACATAAAATGCGCAATTTGCGCACGGGCCATTTCGTTTACTTAAAAAAAACCTTCACGACAAGTTTCATCCAATGACACAAAAATCATTAAAATCGGTTGAAAACTGTAGAAGGAGTTCCTTGTACAAAAATCATGTCGCGTATTAAATATGTATAGGTTCATAGTTAAATATAAAAGAAAAGTTTAATATAATTTTTCATTTTGAGATTGCTAATATGAATGAAATAATAATTGAGTAAATTATTCCATTGATTTATAATACCCTTTAAGTTGGAAGCATATTATACAACATAGCCTATATATACTGATTGAAAGCAAACAATACAACTGAACTAACATTATTTTTTAAATTTAATTTTCTATTGTTTACATTATATATTTTATCCTTAGTTGGGGCGACTTTTAAATTTTTACTTTACATTTTATTCTAGTACAATTTGACCACACCATAACGCAAGCTAAAATTATGTTAAGCCCCTAAACGAAAACCATTTTACAGTTCGGTACAACCTGCTGTGATGTATAGTGCAAGTTGTCCTGTTTTTGTTTGGCTTTAGCAAAATAGAGAAATGTCCTACATAGGCTACGTATGATACGGTGATGCATAATCAATGAATACTATATACATAGTTGAAGCTAATTCAATTACAAACTATACACCATCAAAGTTGCATGGAAATATTTGTTTTACTTGTGGTTCAGATGATGGGTTACAACTGCTTTATTAAGTAATGAAGCAACATGGTGTTAAGGGTGCGCTCTACCTCGGCGTCAAAATCGTCGAGCGAGACTGTTAACTGCCGCTATATGCGAAAACTCACATTTTAGAAAATATATGACGGGTGATTTTAAATTTTGTTACTTTAATGCTTTTTTAGTTTCAGTGGGAAATCGATCGGTGGTCTAATAACGATGTTTTTGAAATTGCAGACCTTTCGCATCTCCCTTCTTGCATCGTTATCTATAAACTTTTACCAATCTTATTGCAGAGTCTTGTTTTTAAGATTATATTGTACTCGTGTATCGTCTTATTTTTTCTAAAAAAAGTTGTTTTTAATACGTTAAAACTTTATACAAAAACGCTTATTTCAACAATATATGCAAGCACACTGCTTAGTAATTTAAATTAATATCGAAATTTTAAGACGATAGCGGAGTGCAAAATTATATTACGAAAAGAATGCCACCAAAATATTTTTAATCGGTTTACAACTGGGGCGAAAAACATGGAGATTCTAAACCCTTGCATCCGCACGCGGCAGATGGGTAGAGCGCACCCTTAAGCATATTAAACTTAGTATTCTTAATGGGTTTTTTTATTGAACCACAACTTTTAGCAAACTAGCACAAACCAATCGCAATGAGAGTTTTATACCGAAAAGAAATTCAATGCTAAAAACCTAATCAGGATGTTATTTTTGAGCGGTACAGACCAACTTATTCTGCCTCTTTATCTTGGAAGTTAGAACTCATGAAGGAAAATTATGTTTAACAACACTATGATTACTTTTTCACCTCCAATACCTCTAGGCTCGTAAAATTGACATTCCTCAATCTTTTCTGCACTACATCGTACTAAGAAAATATCAAAGAACTGCGCTCAGTATACACAGCGTGAAAAGTTTTTATCTAACAAAATTACAAATAAGTCATTGCCTGTCGATAAATACGATACTGCTCCATTCGGAGTGAGTGGAGCACTATGGTAAAAATGTTATTTGATATGACTTAAATCCATCTATCCAATTTATATAATTGCAACAATTTAACAATCAAATTTATTTTTTATTTTATTTGCTTTTCAAACCACAAACTATAAAACTGTATGCGTAAAATAAAATGAAATTGTACTACTTTTTAAGGTTCATTCATAATATATGATTGGAAATGGTTAAGGCACTGGCCATGATAAAGCAAATGCTTCTTGAGTGTTCTTCTTGTTTTTAGATCAAATAATCTAAGTATGTAAAATTAATTCATTGCAAAGGTTGGGAAATATTGAATTTAATTTTTTAGTTTATTTTAAAAAGTTAGAACGTAAAAGTAAATAAAACCTGCAAATATAGATATGTTTAGCATTGATTCAATACTATCTTCAAATAAATTGGTCTAGTGTAAGTCTGAGACAAACTGTTCAAAGAATTAAAAAATTTGACTATTTGTCATGTTAAATGTTTGTAAGAAAATTCTATTTTTTGATAAATTTAAAGTAAATATTTTAAGAATACAAATAAAATTTGCAAATATAGGTCCAAAAATCTTTGTTTTAGTACTACCCTCATGTATATTGGTCCAGTGGAAGTATAGGACGAACTGTCCAAGGTATTGTTTAAATATTTATTAACTTAAAAACTTTTATCATAACAAAAAATTAAATTAAAAAATTGACAATGTTTTATGATAAAGTAAGTTGAATTTGTAAGTTAAAAAGTTATTCAGGTACAGTTCACCGTAAATATGACTGCAGTCTGTCGATAAACTGTTAATATAGGGTACCAATCATATAAAAACGTCATCAAACAATTATTGTATACAATGATTTAATGCCCGTTGAGTTATTCGACGTTGAGTTATCCGATGACTTTTTGTAGTAATGACGTAGCCATGGTTGGTTGTAAACGTGGTTGTACTTGGCGTTTGCACAGTACAACCAGGTGTAAACATTTACATGTCAACTGCTGTATTGCCATTCGATCTGGCAGGAATGTTATGGATAGAAAGCTTCTTACTGTACAGCTGTACAGGTTTTGACGGTGATAAAATTTATTTTGAAGAAATTAAAACTGATAATTTACTCCATTTATAATTTTTGAAGACTATAAGGAGTGCAAACACAAATTTAATTTATTTTGTTTGAATACATTTTATTGTTTTCTTAGCTTCCAAATTAATACAAGTTAAAGGAGAAATATAAATCATGACGAGAAATTAAATTTTTTTTCACCGTAACAATTATTTTATTACAAAACAATGTCCTGAATTATTACTTTTTAGCCGATAGACATACACGATTTACGACACCGTTTTAAAAGGACCAGGGGGACCGAGCTTATCCTCGGTAATATTATTAAGCGTAATTTCCTTTCCTTGGCTGATGCTCGCTCGCTTTGCTCATGGCCAGGCCTAAGGGTGCTGAAAATTGGTACGAATTTTTTGAGCCACACATTAATGATGTAACATGTTTATACCGTAGTTGGAGAAATTTATATCCAAATTACCAAAAGAATTATGTTCAATTCAGTAGCTACAAAAATCTCCATAAGAATAACATGGGAACTTTGAAGGGTTTTAGGACGAAAACATTATTCTAACCCTACCATCGGACCAACTCTAACCGAATCCTCGTGGAATAAACCCCAGTATTTAACAAAAAATCTAAAAAAAGTACATGGATGGCTAAAAATCTTGCGACTACAACAGTACTTGTTTTACAGTTATATACAGATGTAGCATACGTAAAATAAAGAAAAATATGATAACAATGTACTGTATACAGAACATATAAGAAATATACTGTATAGAGAATTAGTTGTAAATTATGTAAAAATTATCTGATTAAGATAAAAAAAACTTAGAAAACTTGCTGAACATCAAAGTTCAAATTATTCAAATCTATAAAAATTGGCTGCAGGTGACGGTTCTATCGTCACTAATGGCGTTCTGTGACGGTACGTGAATTACCTTACATCCTATTTGAACAGCCCTATTTGACCTTAGTGGTCACTTGGAGACAAATTCCAGCATTAGTCTACAATTGCCTTAACTCTGTAACACAGTTTCGCCTGAGTTACAACTTCATTTGTAGCGTCTATTAGTACAAACTTATATCGTGAGTGTACATAAATAAGCTACAGTCAAGTCAATCAACACTGTCAAGCTTATGAAAAGCAGTTACGTTGCAATTACAATGCTTTTGGTACAGGACCAATGAAACAAATATCTGTATAAACTTTGGCAATTTTTGACCACTCTACAAAGTGAGGGAGATACATTACATAACACAAAGTATCCAATAGTAACTATAACGTTCGGCAATGTTCTAACGCATGGTTAAGAGAAACCACTCAGAAACTTCTTTTTAAGTTTTCTAAATTTATGATTACAGAGATAGTTATTTTACCTAGAATAAAGTGTTTTTTTGCAGTTGTTGCAGTTGTTTTTTTGCAGTGTTGTTTTAACACCATTATTGAAATCGGTGACCTGCTTAGGATATTTAGAAGATGCAAAATAATAGCTGTCTTGAAGTCCTTTAAAGATCCTCAACTGCCCGAAAGTTACCAACCCATAGCTCTCCTTAGTGTTTGCTATAAGCTGCTCGAGAGGTTGATATACAACAGAATCCTCTCCCTGTTCTCGATTCCAGAATCCAAGTCGAACAAGTTGGGTTTAAGCCTGGGCACAACTGTTGTGACCAGGTTCTAGCTCTTACTTCTTTCATCGATCGAGGATGGGTTTAAGCAAAGACTGAAAACCTCTGTTGATTTCCCAGATCTTACTGCAGCTTAGTTCAAGACGACACTATTTATTTTACAAGGAAAGTACCTTTAGGCATACATTAAGCATACTCCCCAAGGAGTATGCTTTATCTATGATTTAGGCAACTAAAGGATGCCCTGCCACTGAGGTCATCCTTTAATGTGCTCACCCACTGTTGTTTAGTGTGTTCACTGCTAAGATTACTGACACCCGCTCCTTAAAGTTTGTCCTTGCGGATGATATTACACTGGCTTATCGATAAGTAAATAAACCATGCATACTTTTGTACTGCCCTTATGATGCTTAAATATAATACGATATGTATACGTACATAGCCTAATGTAATCAACATCAGTTTAAGAAGAACAACTGCAATAACCCGATTATATGTAAGATGTTTTAAATTCAGTCCAAAGTTAAAAATTCTTCGGAACTAGATCATTTAACATTTGTCATGAACTTTTAAGGTTTTTAAGGGTGCAAGATAGAGTGATTCATCGTCAGACAACGGCCGCGCACAAAATATGGTAGCTGGGCCATTATAAGAAGTTTCGGTTGAAAATTAACGAAAATTATCTACAAAAATTGATAATGTTGTGGATAATTTTTTTAACCTCTTGGAACATTTTTAAACGTGGTAAATGATTCCCTGTTATTACAATTTAATATTATTAAACGTAAAAATAAAAAATCAATAATAAGAACAGGTATTTTCGACAGAAAATTGATGGGAATGAACCGTATTTTGTTAGTGTTTTACAATTCACAATTACAGGTGAACGACCGTTCTCTGCTGCAGTATAAACGTGGCACTGCGTCGTTGTCGTTACGTTATTGATCACTAGTGCAGCGCTGTCCGGATAAACGATGGTGATGTACCATCATTTGTTTGATGTGCTGCAGCTGACAATTACACTGACGAGTGAACGACCGTTCTCTGCTGCAGTATAAACGTGGCGCTGCGTCGTTGTCGTTGATCACTAGTGCAGCGGTGTCCGGATAAACGATGGTGATGTCCCATCATTTGTTTAATGTGCTGCAGCTCACAATTACACTGACGAATGAACAACCGTTCTCTGCTGCAGTATAAACGTGACGCTGCGTCGTTGTCGTTGCGTTATTGATCACTAGTGCAGCGGTGTCCGGATAAACGATGGTGATGACCCATCATTTGTTTAATGTTCTGCAGCTGACAATTAAACTGACGAGTGAATGGCCGTTCTCTGCTGCAGTATAAACGTGACGCTGCGTCGTTGTCGTTGATCACTAGTGCAGCGGTGTCCGGATAAACGATGGTGATGTCCCATCATTTGTTTAATGTGCTGCAGCTCACAATTACACTGACGAGTGATCGACTGTTCTCTGCTGCAGTATAGACGTGGCGCTGCGTCGTTCTCGTTACGTTGTTGATCACTAGTGCAGCGGTGTCCGGATAAACGATGGTGATGTCCCATCATTTGTTTGATGTGCTGCAGCTCACAATTACACTGACGAGTGATCGACTGTTCTCTGCTGCAGTATAAACGTGGCGCTGCGTCGTTGTAGTTACGTTATTGATCACAAATGCAGCGTTGTTCAGGTAAATGATGGTGATGACCCATCATTTGTTTAATGTGCTGCAGCTCACAATTACACTGACGAGTGATCGACCGTTCTCAGCTGCAGTATAAACGTGACGCTGCGTCGTTGTCGTTACGTTGTTGATCACTAGTGCAGCGGTGTCCGGATAAACGATGGTGATGTACCATCATTTGTTTAATGTGCTGCAGCTCACAATTACACTGACGAGTGATCGACCGTTCTCTGCTGCAGTATAAACGTGACGCTGCGTCGTTGTCGTTACGTAGTTGATCACTAGTGCAGCGTTGTCCGGATAAACGATGGTGATGTACCATCATTTGTTTGATGTGCTGCAGCTGACAATTACACTGACGAGTGATCGACTGTTCTCTGCTGCAGTATAAACGTGGCGCTGCGTCGTTGTCGTTGATCACTAGTGCAGCGGTGTCCGGATAAACGATGGTGATGTCCCATCATTTGTTTAATGTGCTGCAGCTCACAATTACACTGACGAGTGTTCGACTGTTCTCTGCTGCAGTATAAACGTGGCGCTGCGTCGTTGTCGTTGATCACTAGTGCAGCGGTGTCCGGATAAACGATGGTGATGTCCCATCATTTGTTTAATGTGCTGCAGCTCACAATTACACTGACGAGTGATCGACTGTTCTCTGCTGCAGTATAAACGTGGCGCTGCGTCGTTGTCGTTGATCACTAGTGCAGCGGTGTCCGGATAAACGATGGTGATGACCCATCATTTGTTTAATGTGCTGCAGCTCACAATTACACTGGCGAGTGATCGACTGTTCTCTGCTGCAGTATAAACATTGCACTGCGTCGTTGTCGTTACGTTATTGATCACTAGTGCAGCGGTGTCCGGATAAACGATGGTGATGTACCATCATTTGTTTTATGTGCTGCAGCTCACAATTACACTGACGAGTGATCGACTGTTCTCTGCTGCAGTATAAACGTGGCGCTGCGTCGTTGTCGTTACGTTATTGATCACTAGTGCGGAGCTGTCCGGATAAACGATGGTGATGTACCATCATTTGTTTAATGTGCTGCAGCTGACAATTACACTGACGAGTGATCGACTGTTCTCAGCTGCAGTATAAACGTGGCACTGCGTCGTTGTCGTTACGTTATTGATCACTAGTGCGGAGCTGTCCGGATAAACGATGGTGATGTACCATCATTTGTTTTATGTGCTGCAGCTCACAATTACACTGACGAGTGATCGACTGTTCTCTGCTGCAGTATAAACGTGACGCTGCGTCGTTGTCGTTACGTTATTGATCACTAGTGCGGAGCTGTCCGGATAAACGATGGTGATGTACCATCATTTGTTTAATGTGCTGCAGCTGACAATTACACTGACGAGTGATCGACCGTTCTCTGCTGCAGTATAAACGTGGCGCTGCGTCGTTGTCGTTACGTTATTAATCACTAATGCGGAGCTGTCCGGATAAACGATGGTGATGTACCATCATTTGTTTAATGTGCTGCAGCTGACAATTACACTGACGAGTGATCGACTGTTCTCTGCTGCAGTATAAACATGGCACTGCGTCGTTGTCGTTACGTTATTGATCACTAATGCAGCGGTGTCCGGATAAACGATGGTGATGTACCATCATTTGTTTTATGTGCTGCAGTTGATAATTACACTGACGAGTGATCGACTGTTCTCTGCTGCAGTGTAAACGTGGCGCTGCGTCGTTGTCGTTACGTTATTGATCACTAGTGCGGAGCTGTCCGGATAAACGATGGTGATGTACCATCATTTGTTTTATGTGCTGCAGCTGACAATTACACTGACGAGTGATCGACTGTTCTCTGCTGCAGTATAAACGTGGCGCTGCGTCGTTGTCGTTACGTTATTGATCACTAGTGCGGAGCTGTCCGGATAAACGATGGTGATGTACCATCATTTGTTTTATGTGCTGCAGCTGACAATTACACTGACGAGTGATCGACTGTTCTCTGCTGCAGTATAAACGTGGCGCTGCGTCGTTGTCGTTACGTTATTGATCACTAGTGCAGCGGTGTCCGGATAAACGATGGTGATGTACCATCATTTGTTTTATGTGCTGCAGCTCACAATTACACTGACGAGTGATCGACTGTTCTCTGCTGCAGTATAAACGTGGCGCTGCGTCGTTGTCGTTACGTTATTGATCACTAGTGCAGCGGTGTCCGGATAAACGATGGTGATGTACCATCATTTGTTTTATGTGCTGCAGCTCACAATTACACTGACGAGTGATCGACTGTTCTCTGCTGCGGTATAAACGTGGCGCTGCGTCGTTGTCGTTGATCACTAGTTCAGCGGTGTCCGGATAAACGATGGTGATGTACCATCATTTGTTTTATGTGCTGCAGCTCACAATTACACTGACGAGTGATCGACTGTTCTCTGCTGCAGTATAAACGTGGCGCTGCGTCGTTGTCGTTACGTTATTGATCACTAGTGCAGCGGTGTCCTTATAAACGATGGTGATGTACCATCATTTGTTTTATGTGCTGCAGCTCACAATTACACTGACGAGTGATCGACTGTTCTCTGCTGCAGTATAAACGTGGCGCTGCGTCGTTGTCGTTGCGTTATTTTTCACTAGTGCAGCGGTGTCCGGATAAACGATGGTGATGTACCATCATTTGTTTTATGTGCTGCAGCTCACAATTACACTGACGAGTGATCGACTGTTCTCTGCTGCAGTATAAACGTGGCGCTGCGTCGTTGTCGTTGCGTTATTTTTCACTAGTGCAGCGGTGTCCGGATAAACGATGGTGATGTACCATCATTTGTTTTATGTGCTGCAGCTCACAATTACACTGACGAGTGATCGACTGTTCTCTGCTGCAGTATAAACGTGGCACTGCGTCGTTGTCGTTACGTTATTGATCACTAGTGCAGCGGTGTCCGGATAAACGATGGTGATGTACCATCATTTGTTTAATGTGCTGCAGCTCACAATTACACTGACGAGTGATCGACTGTTCTCTGCTGCAGTATAAACGTGGCGCTGCGTCGTTGTCGTTACGTTATTGATCACTAGTGCAGCGCTGTCCGGATAAACGATGGTGATGTACCATCATTTGTTTAATGTGCTGCAGCTCACAATTACACTGACGAGTGATCGACTGTTCTCTGCTGCAGTATAAACGTGGCGCTGCGTCGTTGTCGTTACGTTATTGATCACTAGTGCAGCGTTGTCCGGATAAACGATGGTGATGTACCATCATTTGTTTTATGTGCTGCAGCTCACAATTACACTGACGAATGATCGACTGTTCTCTGCTGCAGTATAAACGTGGCACTGCGTCGTTGTCGTTACGTTATTGATCACTAGTGCAGCGGTGTCCGGATAAACGATGGTGATGTACCATCATTTGTTTTATGTGCTGCAGCTGACAATTACACTGACGAGTGATCGACCGTTCTCTGCTGCAGTATAAACGTGGCGCTGCGTCGTTGTCGTTACGTTATTAATCACTAGTGCGGAGCTGTCCGGATAAACGATGGTGATGTACCATCATTTGTTTAATGTGCTGCAGCTGACAATTACACTGACGAGTGATCGACTGTTCTCTGCTGCAGTATAAACATGGCACTGCGTCGTTGTCGTTACGTTATTGATCACTAATGCAGCGGTGTCCGGATAAACGATGGTGATGTACCATCATTTGTTTTATGTGCTGCAGCTGATAATTACACTGACGAGTGATCGACTGTTCTCTGCTGCAGTGTAAACGTGGCGCTGCGTCGTTGTCGTTACGTTATTGATCACTAGTGCGGAGCTGTCCGGATAAACGATGGTGATGTACCATCATTTGTTTTATGTGCTGCAGCTGACAATTACACTGACGAGTGATCGACTGTTCTCTGCTGCAGTATAAACGTGGCGCTGCGTCGTTGTCGTTACGTTATTGATCACTAGTGCGGAGCTGTCCGGATAAACGATGGTGATGTACCATCATTTGTTTTATGTGCTGCAGCTGACAATTACACTGACGAGTGATCGACTGTTCTCTGCTGCAGTATAAACGTGGCGCTGCGTCGTTGTCGTTACGTTATTGATCACTAGTGCAGCGGTGTCCGGATAAACGATGGTGATGTACCATCATTTGTTTTATGTGCTGCAGCTCACAATTACACTGACGAGTGATCGACTGTTCTCTGCTGCAGTATAAACGTGGCGCTGCGTCGTTGTCGTTACGTTATTGATCACTAGTGCAGCGGTGTCCGGATAAACGATGGTGATGTACCATCATTTGTTTTATGTGCTGCAGCTCACAATTACACTGACGAGTGATCGACTGTTCTCTGCTGCGGTATAAACGTGGCGCTGCGTCGTTGTCGTTGATCACTAGTGCAGCGGTGTCCGGATAAACGATGGTGATGTACCATCATTTGTTTTATGTGCTGCAGCTCACAATTACACTGACGAGTGATCGACTGTTCTCTGCTGCAGTATAAACGTGGCGCTGCGTCGTTGTCGTTACGTTATTGATCACTAGTGCAGCGGTGTCCTTATAAACGATGGTGATGTACCATCATTTGTTTTATGTGCTGCAGCTCACAATTACACTGACGAGTGATCGACTGTTCTCTGCTGCAGTATAAACGTGGCGCTGCGTCGTTGTCGTTGCGTTATTTTTCACTAGTGCAGCGGTGTCCGGATAAACGATGGTGATGTACCATCATTTGTTTTATGTGCTGCAGCTCACAATTACACTGACGAGTGATCGACTGTTCTCTGCTGCAGTATAAACGTGGCGCTGCGTCGTTGTCGTTGCGTTATTTTTCACTAGTGCAGCGGTGTCCGGATAAACGATGGTGATGTACCATCATTTGTTTTATGTGCTGCAGCTCACAATTACACTGACGAGTGATCGACTGTTCTCTGCTGCAGTATAAACGTGGCACTGCGTCGTTGTCGTTACGTTATTGATCACTAGTGCAGCGGTGTCCGGATAAACGATGGTGATGTACCATCATTTGTTTAATGTGCTGCAGCTCACAATTACACTGACGAGTGATCGACTGTTCTCTGCTGCAGTATAAACGTGGCGCTGCGTCGTTGTCGTTACGTTATTGATCACTAGTGCAGCGCTGTCCGGATAAACGATGGTGATGTACCATCATTTGTTTAATGTGCTGCAGCTCACAATTACACTGACGAGTGATCGACTGTTCTCTGCTGCAGTATAAACGTGGCGCTGCGTCGTTGTCGTTACGTTATTGATCACTAGTGCAGCGTTGTCCGGATAAACGATGGTGATGTACCATCATTTGTTTTATGTGCTGCAGCTCACAATTACACTGACGAATGATCGACTGTTCTCTGCTGCAGTATAAACGTGGCACTGCGTCGTTGTCGTTACGTTATTGATCACTAGTGCAGCGGTGTCCGGATAAACGATGGTGATGTACCATCATTTGTTTTATGTGCTGCAGCTCACAATTACACTGACGAGTGATCGACTGTTCTCTGCTGCAGTATAAACGTGACGCTGCGTCGTTGTCGTTACGTTATTGATCACTAGTGCGGAGCTGTCCGGATAAACGATGGTGATGTACCATCATTTGTTTAATGTGCTGCAGCTGACAATTACAATGACGAGTGAACGGTCGTTCTCTACTGCAGTATAAACTGAGGTGCTGCGTCGTTGTCGTTACGTTATTGATCACTAGTGCAGCGCTGGCCGAATGGAATAAACGATGGTTATGTACTAACGTTTGTTTGATTCCCTGCAATCTTTCTCCATACTAAAGTTTTCAAAGCAATTTTCCACATATTAAACACAAAAAAAATAATTATCGATAAATATCTTGTTTATGCGATATGTACTTTTTGTTACTGGTGCACAAAATTAATTTCCCGTAGCTGTTGAACAATTTGTAAATAATTTAGTAAAAATTATGTCAATTCGTACATTTAAATAACCCAATAAAGTCTACTTTTTTAACCCATTTAATAGATTTTTACCTTTCTAGAGCTACATAAATCTAACTCACCCAAGAAAAAGAGAGTTTTATAGGTAGTATGAAAAAATCTTAAAGGATTCACCGGTCAATATGTACATCAAAGTAAACGTCTCTAATAATGGAGAAAAATGCGGCAACCCAACCTTAAAAGGAAGACCAAGTAAAAAACGGCATTCTATTAAACTTTTCATCAAAGTAATATTGTCGAAAACAAAAAAATGCAATAAGGTTTATAAAACCCTTGTCAGAGTTCTTCAACCTTTTTAACTGTAAAAATTCCATTATTCACAGTATCAGACAGTCTAGCTCAAAATAGAAATTACAGATGTTTATGTCTCTGACAAGTCGAACACAGACTTCAAAGGACATCCAGATTAGCGCGGCCTGATAAGGATTATCAATTCTGCTCTCACCAGGTTTGATTCGGCAATAATCACCTTGGTAAACTTTGCAGTTGGGTAATCCCAGTGCCGTCCTTAGGGTGGAGCGAGTGGAGCGGCCGCTCCAGGCCCCGCGCTGAGGAGGGCCTCGCGCCGCGAGGCCTTGCGCGCTAAAAAGTTAGTTTCGTAAACGTTTAGGTTGAATAAAAATAATATAGGCCTAATAATGAACAGATACGTACCTAAAATATCGGTATAAATTCCCGCGCAATATGTTCAATAATTCTGATTTAAAAACCTACGAACGCGATTCTTATTCGTACGTAATAGTAGCGACCAAAAGGATGCAAACGCAAACGCAAAACATCGTTTGATAGCGGCGGCCGGCGGGCGGGGTGACGGGACCAAGCCTCGCGGCCGCCGAGCCATGCTTGCAGATTCCACAACCATGCATGACCGACTTTGCCTATCTCTAGCCAACTGTTTTTCAACTGTTTGTCTGTACAAAGACAAACAAAAATATATGAATTTTTGATTCATATATGAATTTTTAATTGGTCAATTATATCTTTGAAGTTATTTAAGGTACGGAATTAAAACTTCGCACAACTGTTAAGTTCGTTAAGGCACAAATGCAAATGAATTTGGACGTTTCTAACGTTTATGGTTGCAAAATGGCGGCCATTTAAAATTTTCAAAGCTTAATGTCTTAAAAACTGCAAACAAAAAAGTTGAAACTAAGTTTGGTTTGTAATGATCAAATCAGAAACAACGAATTAATCTAAGTTTTTTATATTTTTAAATCATAAAGATTTACATAGGCCTAAGATTACGAGCGAAA
The DNA here is from genome assembly GCA_030545055.2 of Neoaliturus tenellus. Taxonomy (NCBI): domain Eukaryota; kingdom Metazoa; phylum Arthropoda; class Insecta; order Hemiptera; family Cicadellidae; genus Neoaliturus; species Neoaliturus tenellus. The sequence goes on along the minus strand of JAQYXR010000016.1, from coordinate 184,521 downwards.
CCCGTGTTTTCTCAAAATAAGATTTTAATTTCTCCACTGCCCATTAGTATTTTTACTCCGGTAATTAAATAATGCAATTTTTTGTTAATTTGCAAAAGTTTGTAAAATTTACGGCTTTTAAAAATATTTAACTTTGAACATTTTTAATTACAGCCATCTTGAAACTTGAAACAGTAAAAGTTTGAAATGTAGAAATTCACTTGCATTTGCGACTTAATACAGGGTGTCTCTGAACTCTCTTTCTTTTCAGGTACACTGAGAAAAATCCATACCCTAGATTGCATGTAATTACTGATTTAACAGGATTCTAGTTGTAGCTACATGCCGTTTGGAGCAAACACCAGAAACACACATTCTGGCTTGGGCCCACCTCTAGTGATATAATGTAAAAACTGTTAAAACTAGATTCCAGGCGTTACCCATACTATACATGTTGGCACCACAAGCCAAGCTGGTGAATGCAAATCAATGACGTAATAGTTAACCCTAGATCATATTAGTGACATTTGTTTACCCTAGAAATCTAGAGCTTTCCATTACACTATTTTTCTTGTAACACCCCCAGTTAATAAAGCGTAGCGCAAACAAACTTTAAAGACTGAACCCCCAGCCAATGCTAGGATGTGCAACGAACTCCAGCCGTACCCGTGGTGGGCTCATGATTCCTGCGTTTGACAAATAACCGCGCTTGCGCAGTCGAATCATTCTCCGTCTGATCCTCTCCATTCCGTTTTAGTTCCAAATTTACAGCCCTTGGGTCAGGACCTATTCTTAAGTTATAAAGTGAGTTTCTAAGTGTCTATGAGTTCCTAATTGTCGTTATGGACGAAGAAACTTGGAAGCTACTCGATGAGTGGGTGCTCTCCTGTTTACAGGAAAATTTTAAAAGTGAGTTAACGGAATTGTTAAGTTTATTCGCTAAGTAAAATAAATAGCCCTACTCTCTTATAAATAAATGTTTTGATCAACACATCAGTGGAATAAAGGACCGATATCCCTTGTAACAGTCGTGAATAGTTGTATTAGGTATTGATATTTATATTTTATTCAAATATCATACTAATATAAATTTTTTATGTATAATTATAATTTAATCAGCGTTAAATATTTATTACAACTAGAGATCGCCCACTGGTCGAAATTCGACCAAAAATTCAGTTGATCTTGAGGAAAATAATTTTAAAATGTTTTATAAATGAAACATCTGTTCTTCCTTATTTGCTAGCATTTGTTATTACAACAGCTGTCTTGTGATTAAATCAATTATCCTTCTCCCATAAGTTTAACATTGAAACTTTGAAAAATTGTAGGGCGTAGCCCCATGGGCCGATGTGAATTAAAACGTGATTCTGCTCATCTACAGCAAAATACCTTTCTAACGGTATGCGCGGATTTCTCCTAAGATGCATACAAGCTGAGAAAAAAGGAGGAAATGAAACATGCTTGCCTACTAATATATAGATGATATTAGTTTAATAGTTTTTTTTATATATACGTATGGATAGGTTTTTTTTGGTTTAAGCAAATTTTTGTCCTTGCTTAGCAATACGCTCAGGGATCACAATTTCAGCTTAACATGCGTTTACTGATTTATAGGCCTATTACAGAAAATATAAATACTATAGATATCTTTAGATTTTACTTTAAATGCTAATTGAAATATTTTCCATAGTATAAATCGTTAAGCTCACATTAAACTGCAATAGTGATTGATGAGCGTATTGCCAAGCGAGAAGAAATAATTTGCTGATGGTAAAAAATAAAAATAAATAAATAAAAACTTATCAAACTTATAAAACACGGACATACCCTATATTATTTTGATGAATAGTTTTAACAAACACTTCTAACACTTTTAACACTTATTAAGTTAATTTTTATTAAAAACGATTAGGCCTGAATACATTTTTATTTACAAAGTTTAATGAAAAATTGATTATAAAAATCTTTTATTTTTCCTTGAATTTTTATTACATTTGAACTATACTTGTTTTGGATAATGGCATGATTTACAGTACCGTAAACCGGGGTGAAGATGAACACTTTTTTTGGTTTTTCTCGAATAACTTTCTTATTAAATAAGATATCAAAATAATTCATTTCTTGTTTTACAAAGAGATTTATGGCAATATGATTATGTAAGTTTAAAAAAATTAAATACAAAAACTCTTAAAAAAATAATAAAAATTACCTGTTCATGTTCATCCCGGGTTTGGGGTCAAGATGAACACACTATATATTTTGCATTACACTGCATGCATTTTTACTCCTATGTTCATTTTCACCCCATATCTGAAAAGACCACAAAAAACTGAACATATTGTGTTATGTTTAGGTTAAAAAAAAATTTTCTACCAATTTTTTTTCAATTTTTTATTTTAAACAATTTCTTACAACCTTTTAGCGAATTTCCCATAGGGAATAAGCTATTACCGTAGGTCTCATGGTAAGACCTAAGCCCGGGACCATGTTACTTTTTCGTTTTTAGGTGCCCAGAGACCAAAAATAATAGTCATTAAAATTTTTATATATATATATATGTATATATATATATATATATATATATATATATGTATATATATATATATGTATGTGTCCCTAGACACGATAACTCTCGTAAAAATGGTCCGATCGACACCAAATTTGGTAGAGATGTGTAATCCTATGTTTATTCGGATGAGTTCGTAAACCAGACATATCGACCTATCGGAAGGGGTAGTTTTGGGGGGTTTTGTACCCCAAAAATGGGTTTTTTGCATTTTTCATATGTAATTTTTAAAAATTTCAAATTTTTATTTTTACCATTGGATTTAGCTCAAAAAAACACACAATTTAGCATTTTGAAGCTTTGCTCTATCTCCACTGGTTACCGAGATATTGCGAAGTCTAAAGACAGTACGTTGTATTTTGAGGCTCCAATGTTAATCTTATGGAGAATAAGGATGTGTTAATATTTCACTTATTAACCAATGTTTTTGGATGAAACTTGGTATTCAGCTTCATTAGGTTGAGATTCATCCATTTATGGTAAAAAATCTTGGTTTTTGTGCTTATCATGGCAGCAAACCTGCATACTCGTTTCCCATGTTAATCATATGGAGAATAGGCAAACTCCTTTAGCAATGGACAGATATTGATGAAATTTAGTGTATGGCTTCATATGGTCAAAATAATTTTTTTTTATGCTAAAAACCTAGTTTTAGTGTTCCCCATGGCAGCATACCTGCATACTCCTTCCCTACATTTATCATAAGGAGATAAACATTTATTTCCCTATTTATGAGCTTGTGATGATTTTTGGTTTACAGGTTTATCTGGTCATAATTAATACTACTAATTTGGAAATTCGCTGAGTACGCAGGTCTGCTGCGACGGGGGTATTTTATTTGGTTTTTTTAGCGAATTTCCCATAGGGAATAAGCTATTACCGTAGGTCTCATGGTGAGACCTAAGCCCGGGACCATGTTACTTTTTCGTTTTGAGGTGCCCAGAGACCAAAAATAACAGTCACTAAAATTTTTATATATATATGTATATATATATATATATATATATATATATATATATATATACATGTATATATGTGTCCCTAGACACGATAACTCTTGTAAAAATGGTCCGATCGACACCAAATTTGGTAGAGATGTGTAATCCTACGTTTATTCGGATGAGTTCGAAAACCAGACATATCGACCTACCGGAAGAGGTAGTTTTGGGGGGTTTTGTACCCCAAAAATGGGTTTTTTGCATTTTTCATATGTAAATTTTAAAAATTTTAAATTTTTATTTTTACCATTGGATTTAGCTCAAAAAAACACACAATTTAGTATTTTGAAGCTTTGCTCTATCTCCACTGGTTACCGAGATATTACAAAGTCTAAAGACAGTACATTGTCTTTTGGGGCTCCAATGTTAATCTTATGGAGAATAAGGATGTGTTAATATTTCACTTATTAACCAATATTTTTGGATGAAACTTGGTATTTAGCTTCATTTGGTTGAGATTCATCCATTCAAGGTAAAAAATCTTGGTTTTTGTACTTATCATGGCAGCAAACCTGCATACTTTTTTCCCATGTTAATCATATGGAGAATAGGCAAACTCTTTTATTTATGGACAGATATTGATGAAATTTACTATATGGCTTTATATGGTCGAAATAAATTTTTTCTAAGCTAAAAACCTACTTTTAGTGTCCCCCATGGCAGCATACCTGCATACACTTTCCCTATATTTATCTTAAGGAGAATAGACATTTATCTCCCTATTTATGAGCACGTGATGAAATTTCGTTTACAAGTTTAGCTGGTCAAAATTAAAATTACTAATTTGGAAATTCGCTGAGTACGCAGGTCTGCTGCGACGGGGGGTATTTAATTGTACCTTATCATTTTACTACATTTGAATATTTCAAAAAAATCTGTGTTTAATCTAGTTTAGAAAAATGGTGTTTATCACATTTTTAATCAAAAAATAATTTTTTTATCAATTTTTGACTGCCGAGAGGCAATTTTCTGCAAAAACGCAAATATGCTTGCAATATGCAAAAAGTTCCTTTTGGAATATTATATTTTTTATGAGCTTGATTCAGAGTAATTTGGCCATTTTTTATTTCTTCTGCTGCCTTCTGCAATGTTTCTTGTGAATATTGCTTGATCGCTTTTGCACCGATGCTTCTTTTGTATCTTCTTGTCATGATGTACTTATGGGTAGGTAATTTTAAAGAATTAAAAAACAAATTCTACTATTTATCATGATCTTTTTGCTTAAAAATGTATTTTTTGCTTAAAAATTGTGTTTATCACATTTTTAAGCAAAAAATAAATTTTGTATGAATTTTTGACTGCCGAGAGGCAATTTTCTGCAAAAACGCAAATAGGCCTATGCTTACAATATGCAAAAAGTTCCTTTCGGAATATTATATTTTTTATGTAATTTTTCAAAGTAATTTGGCCATTTTTTATTTCTTTTGAGGCCTTCTGCAATGTTTCTTGTGAATATTGCTTGATCGCTTTTGCACCGATGCTTCTTTTATATGTTCTTGTCATGATGTACTTATGGGTAGGTATAATTTTAAAGGGTTAAAAAACAAATTCTACAATTGTTCATAACCTTGAAATAAATTAACAAATTTTAGAACCAAAAATTATTATTTATGAAAAACATGGGACAAGACATTATAATATACCCCCTAACTGATGCGCGGTTCATATTCACCCCGTTTTCCGCACAATTTGACAAGTTATCACAAAAAAAAAAAAATAATAAAATAAAAAAATTAAGCTATTTTATGGTTAAAAGTAACACAAAACTGTTATATTCGTAAATACAATATCTGTATCCATGGATTTAGGAAGACGTATTTTTTTTTGCCAAAAAAGTCTGTTTCTTTAAACATTTTTTATAAACACCCAAATTAGTTTATGAGTGTAATGGTATGTGTTTTATGTAGATAAATAAATGCAGATTTCAATAATATTTTTTATTTATTTCATTTTTCATGTTTTCTTATAAAAAAATTTAATAAACATTTTTTTTCGTTTTGTTCATCTTCACCCCACTGTTCATCTGTACCGTAAACCCACCCCGGTTTACGGTAGTAAAGTGTATTTACAACAAAACTGAGTAGGAAAATAGCTATACTTATCATAAAGATTGTTTTTACTAATTTTACGAAGTTTTATCATAAAAAATTGAATGTTTAAACCACAACAGAAGTGGAATAATATAATAGCCGTTTTTTCACACTACTGAAAAGATAAAATATATTAACGGATGACGTCTTTTAGTTTGAACGGAAGTTGTAGCCTATACTTGTAGCCCTACTTGTATAGCTGCAGTAGTCTAAGGCGAGCTACCCATTAAACTAGTGAGCATATATATCCCTGCCATTCGGTAATGTGTACATGGTCAATGGTAATAAGTACAATATTTTAAGAGAAATAATGATAAATTGGGGACAGTAAAAATATTTTTCCTATAGTGTATTGAATTTATTTGGTGTTGTCATTTAGGTTGTGAATGGGCATAGCCTACTTGAGCAGAGAGAATGTGCTGGGAGGGGCACTAGACAGTATAGTGGTCGCAACTAGAAATTGTGGAACACGTACTAGGCGCGGAGAGCGGTGGCTGCTAACTGGCTGGGGTCTAGCACTAGGCAATACTGTGGTCGCAACTAGAAATGGTGGAACGCAAACTAGACGCGGAAAGAGGTGGCTGCTAGCTGGCTAGGGTCTAGCACTAGACAATACTGTGGTCGCAACTAGAAAGGGTGGAACGCCAACTAGACGCGGAGAGAGGTGGCTGCTAGCTGGCTGGGGTCTGGCACCAGACAGTACTGTGGTTCCAACTAGGCAGAGTGTAATGCACACCAGAGCAGTATGTTTGTTACCTCAAGAATTAAAGAGATAGTTATTACGTCATCAGGTTGTGACGTCACATGTATAGCCTAGGGTATCCTGTGGAGCACGCTAGCCGTGGCTGGAGTCATGACACTAGACCTGTCTGGTGGTATCCTCAAGATTGCTTCTCGGTCTGCAAATAACAGTTTTTAATGTGACGGCCTCATTTTTTTTTTGTGGACACCACAAGGCATTTTTCTCAGTGTATTATTCCTGGACCAAAGACAAGCCAAAATCAAAATATCATATTAAAAAATTCCAAAACACCATAGTTACTTGTACAGCCGCCATTTTGTATTTTTTAAGAATAATTTTTAATTTAAGAACGGCTTGAGGTAATAGGTGGAAATTCGGTACACAGCTTTTTGAAGTAAAGACCTAGCTAGAAAAAATAATCAACTTTTTATAATTCATGTTTTCAAAATTATGCCCAATTAAAATCTTTAACTTTAAATTACATAAAAACTACCTACATAAGGTAGCAAAGTTTATGTTCTTATGTGTTTTTTTCTTATGTGAATTTAATTTAAAATCCAACGATGTAAAAATCATGAAAGTTTGTTTATAAATAAGCGAGATAAAGCGATATAACTGAGGCTAGTCACGGTCGGACCGCTTCCCCGGGAGCAGTTTTGGTATGAAATCCATTGTTGAGCTGGCGCCGCAACCGCGCTTTCTGCCCGGCAACCCGCTCATATGCGTGACTATTTGTATTAAAATCACTAAATTTTAAATATGATATTTTAGCTTGTCTTTGGTTCAGGAACAATACCTGAAAAGGAGGGTAGAGGGCAGAGTTCAGGGAGACAATGTAATTTATAGTTGTACCAAGTTTCATTTCTGTGACTTGAATAATTTCAAAGATATAGGGGTCTAATGGATTGAGAACATATATAGACAGTCGGAAAACGTCTAGACATAACTTGGACACATGCTGTCGTATGTTCCATACCCCACAACCCCCCAGCAATCACAGTTAAATAAGGCCTTGCAAAAATATTTTGCTCCAGGCCTCGCATTTCCTAAGGATGGCTCTGGGTAATCCGTGTTGCTGATAAGCATCCGTAGTAACTCTCATTAGCATTATATGTTAACATCCAGCATCCCTATTATATTTATGGTAAAATATATATTTTAATACTTACGTTACATTAGAGCGTTTGTGCGTTTGAGCGTAGTGAAATAACCGTTGTAGTAGACCTGCGGATTTCTTTCGCCTATAAAGTTAGTTACAATTGTGTGACTGAATTCACGATCCTATTCGTGTACCTTTCACCGAATGTTTACAGGAAGATTGTTTGAATCAATTTACATTTGATTATTTGTGCATTTTTTTCATAAGTAACAAAGTTTAGTTTAGGCCTACACGACTGATAAGTATTCTAAAATAAAAATGGCAATGCGAAAAATCCTGCAGAAAAAATAATATTTGATCCATAAAATATATAAAGATAAGCAGAAAACATTATAATTCACATCTACCCTTAGGGCTACGCCCTACAGGCTTTCAAAGTTTCAATGTTAATCTTATTGAAGAAGGTTAATTTATTGAATTATCTGTTGTAATAGAAATTTCCTAAAAACAAGGAGATCAGTTTTTTATGGCAAACAAATATTTTACACTTTGGATCCAAATAAACTAAACGTTTGGTCATATTTTGACCAGTGGCGACTTTAGTAACCATTGATTGATGGATATAAAAATTTTTTATTACTTTGTTTTCCAAAACTCGGTAATTTTTTGTCATAACGTATGTCGCATTCGATGATGTATGAAGTTCTGCTATTTTAATATTTCCATTACAGTTTAATTTTCAAGCAATATTTATTGTAGATCTGTATTATTATTTGATCGTTTTCGTATTTATACAAAGTAAAGTAGTAGAGACTAATTTCTTTTATATTTTACAATTAAATATCTTATGTATCAGTAGAGATATTTTAATACAGATTTTAGTAGAAAACTTGCAAAATGGTATGACCAACCGTCTTAGTTAACAATTTTATCAATGCAACTATGCTCCTTGCTGAAGAAACTACTATCTTTGTTGTAGGGGACATGACGACATCGTTAAAGATATAATGGCTAAGGGGGGACTTGTTCCTAGAATGCTATGAGAATATAATAATCATACAAATACCATTTAATATACCATAAATATATACTTTAAAGTGTTTGAAAAATTGTTTGTTTATACGAATAAGTGCACCAAAATATATTTAAAGTAACAACTTTTATTAAAATGAAAGTATTTAAATATTGGTTTTTCTGAAGTTTAATAACGTTAGTATTTTTTCTCCTATTGTTGAGTAAAGTGAATGAATCTTTGACTAACTACGAAAATGGATAGGGAAAATATACCTCCTCTCCATGTGAACAGACATAGGAAAAGTTCATTCCAAAATATATATATTTTTCTAAACATATAAAATTTAGAAAACCTAATGCTGTGTAACATATAGTAGTGGAAAACTATTATTATTATTCTCATTCTTAACAAAACAATTCAAACTTCTGCGTCCTCTACTACTTGCAAAACTAACAACGCAACGGAGAGATAGAGATGTGCTGCGGATTGTAGGATGCCAAAGAAAGGCGTTACAAAAAACCCAGGTGTTGGGGTCCAATTTTAATCAATATATCTCCTTGTGGAATCAGAAGAATAATAATTTACAAAACGATCAGTCTCATTGTCATTTTGTCATTTTACTATTGTGTTTTACTTAAAAGATTTATAAGTGCACCTCTAGACCTAATAGCCTATGTGTTTAATTTTGTACTCTAAAATATACTATAAGGTATGCCAACTTACGACATGTAAACAAAACTAAAATAATGTTGAACATAATTTTTTATTTGTAATAAAAAATAACTTAATTTTAGAATTTAAATAATTTACTTTTTAGCTAATATGCTAAAAGCTAAGTGCATGTCAGTAGCTGTAAAATGTTTAATTTGACAAAGGCAGATATTTGAGTATAAATAAATAAGTATGTGTAAATAAATAGTGTAATTTAATAGTAGAGACTATAAAGGGAAAAACAAAAGCCGCAGCACTAGCCATATGCTCTTATATTGTTAGTAATAATACTAATAAAATTAACATATACATCTTCCAAGCTTTTTACTTAAAAAACAAAAAGACTTGTTATGTGACGATTCCAAAATACTAAAAAAACCTAGATCAAAATGTGATAACATAATATTCTAAAACACTTAATTGTGTAAAACAACATGGGTTTGTAAATTCTTAAATGGGAGAATATACTCTAAGTACTAAAAAACTTATTTTTTGTATCAACCAACAAGTGAGATTTTATAATAAATTTTCCGACCGACCCAAAGTTAGTAATCATTCTGATAATTAGCGGCTTTTTTGTCCCATTCGGCTAAGGTTCATTGGGTAAGTGATAAATTGTCCTTCTGTAAAGTTCTTTAATTAGTTTTTTTTAGCTATGGCAAATTACATTCTCAGCTTTCAAGCCCAAACTTAATTCAATTGATAGCCATTGTTTACTTGATAGCTATTTATAATTTTGTGAAGTTTAAAATTAATTTAATTCCTGTAGAAACAATTGAGTTTTAATGCGTTTATGAAAATATACGTACTTAAGACTAAATTGTACAAACCATAATTATTGTATACCATTTTATAATCCTGTTACATATAATTATATTTGCAATTAAGGCTGTCGAAGGAAAGATAAGCCTAAATGCTTAGAGATAGTATTTTAAAAATCATTATTAATTTTTTATTTATTTCATAAGATATTTATGCCTTGAAATATATCTGAAACTATTAATTCATTTAACGTTTTTAACACAAATATTATAAAATGTTTAACCAAAATGTACGTTATTCAAAATATTTTTTTAATTTTTACCATATTTGATTTGAAGTAATATTTGATATGCATGTAAAATGCTGTTGTGTATGTTCATATTAATAGGCAAGCATGTTTATTTTCCACCTTTTTGCTCAGCTCGTATGTATCGTATGGGAAATTCGCGCATACCGTCTGAAAGGTGGTGTCTAGTATATAAACAGAAACCCATTTTAATTGTCGTCGGCACCCATTGTATTGTTATTGTATTTGAAACACCGACGCACTCTGTGGTGCGTATTTTAAGGTGAGGATGACTGAAGGGGTGAGTGTGATGATTGTAATGGATCAGATGAGGTGTAGCTTTGTTACTGACAAATATCAGCTGTTTCATTTGTCAGGATCTATCTTCTTATTTCTATAAGGGTTTTGTCTGTTACGTCCCTTTTTCTCTCGACCTACCGAACCGATTTTTAAGATTGAGGTGTCATTTTAAAGCTCAGGATATACCGCAGTGACGAATCGTAATTAAAAACGTCATATTGTTTCGGGCTTCGCCCCCCTCGCCTTTGATTTATTTCTAGATGGCGCTTTAAAATGTTGACCAACTTTTATTGCATTTTCTTTAAAGTGAATTGTAATTTAACAGCTGATTACCTTCACATGAATTTTAAAGCCAGATAGTAAACAAACATAGATTTCTGTCACTTAATAACCAACGTACATGTACTTAAGGTTAGCTTCTCTCATACAGAATCATAAAATGCGCAATTTGCGCACGGGCCCCCTAGTCATTAATTAATAGCCCAATGACCAAAGGCAGCATGGTCCAGTATCGAACCATCAAAAAGCACTAACTTTTCTCAGGATCGAACCGGCTACCTTCAGATTCAAAGGCGAGCTCTTTAACCACTCAGCTACCAAAGGGCTACGCCTTACAGGCTTTCAAAGTTTAAATGTTATTCTTATAGCGATAACATTTAAACTACATGAAGGGCGAGTGATTGAATCATTAGACAGTTGTTGTAATAACAAATGCCAGCAAATTAGGAAGAACAGATGTTTCAGGGGTTAAATATTTTATACACTAACTAGCTGTGTACCCGTTCTTCGCACGGGGTATATTTGCAGTTTATTAAAAGAAATATAAAAATCCTTTCACAAATTCAATATGTCACCTTCATTTGGTTTATTCCAACGTATCTAGATATCATAACGTATTTTATGCCTAATAACTTCTTGGTAAATTTATGAAAATCTTCTTATATTAATTTTTCCATTTGGGTTAGAACTTAGAAGTTATGTCTTAGTCTTTAATGTCTTTGTTGCAGATTTACTAAACATTAATATTCGTGATTAACTTAATGGTTCTAAAAGTACACCTTACCAGTAATCATAGACGATTACATAAAACTCAGACTTGTCAACAATATTAAAACCTTGTGACAATAGCTGTACTAAATCCAATGTATCCCAACCTCTTTATTTCTTGTTCTGCCCTTAAAAGACATATACAACTTTTAATCGAAATATATATATATATATATATATATATATATTACTCCAAAGACGATTGTGATTAGGGCTACTGTAATATTAATTGTATTAATTTTCATTTTGAAATTAACTAAGTACCCTTTTTAGTTTTTCAAACATTTTTTTATTTGACAACTAGTTTCGTTCCATTAGGTCATAATCATGTCTAACTATAGTTTAACCTCACATTCCAACAAATATGTTAAATAAATAAAGCCATATGTTACAGCATATCATTGGTATAGTACAAAAAAGATGTTGGGAAATTTTTTGGTTTCATAATCTGTAGAAATATAAAATATTTATATTTCTAATATAAAATATATATATTTATAGAAATATATATATTTATATTTCTACAGATTATGAAACCAAAAAATTTCCCAACATCTTTTTTGTACTATACCAATGATATGCTGTAACATATGGCTTTATTTATTTAACATATTTTGTTGGAATGTGAGGTTAAACTATAGTTAGACATGATTATGACCTAATGGAACGAAACTAGTTGTCAAATAAAAAAATGTTTGAAAAACTAAAAAGGGTACTTAGTTAATTTCAAAATGAAAATTAATACAATTAATATATATATATATATATATATATATATATATAATCCAAATTAAAAATTAAAATTTGAATACCCAACCCAATTAAAACAACTCATCGCCTGTCACTAATTTAGGCACCGCACCAGTGTAGATATGTTTATTTTTAAGTAGATATTAGGTCTACTTCATTTTTTTTACTTTAAGCCGCGTCCGCACTAGCCGAACATAATCGCCGAAAAAAATTCTTCCGAACTTTTGTTTGTTCGTTGCTAACCTTTAAGAATGTAAATCATATAGCCAGTAATTGTTCGTCAGGAATGTTTGTGATTTTTTGTGTTCGCCGAACAAGTTCGCCACGAATGATCGGCCAGTGCGGACGCGGCTTTAGATTTATCTTCTTACCTAAAAACATCCCCATTTATTGCCAATGTATACACCACCAAATAAATAGAGCCATCCCATGTTAAAATATTTTGCCTTGGAAAACATAGGAAAATAAAGCGCTGATCTAGGATTACTTCTTATTGCCAAGTGAATCGCTCTTTCTACCTTCTTCATGTCAAAATGAACATATTTGTTTACAAAAAATAAAAACGATAACAAACATTTGCAAAATTGTGCTATCCATCTGATTCCATTCAACCAATCAGCATGATCCTTGAATGAAAATTAATTATCAGTGTTTCGTGAGCAGCGTCCTCACAGGGACCCTACTTATTTAGATATTTTACATTAGTACTGCCCCGTCTATACCCGCATTATTTGGAAGATCGATCAATTTATTAACCTGTTTGGTTTTAACTACATATTTTGTTTTATGAAATACACCTCATTTTGTCATAACGTGCCATGAAAGCTAAATTGGGAACTAAAATTAGTTTGCAATGATAATAAGAAATATTTTTAGATTTAAGGAACAAAACTCGTTCTGTAATACTAAGCATTATTTCAATATTCATATCAAGAACCAAGAACTTAGTTGATTTTACTCGTTGTATTTTGGCTAGTGAAAGGTAAAAGGGTTAGACATAAATGAGTCTGCATTTAAAATTTTAAGTGTTGCAATCTGTGGTGAAAATGACAAACTGTCTAATCCAGCTGTTTAAAAAGCATAGATAAGACGATAGAATTAAATGTTCCCATAAGATTAACATTGAATATTTCTTTTACCATGAGGCAGAGCCTTTTTGACGAAAGTTGGTTTAGAGCAGCTAAATTGTTTCTAATTGCACCATTTAACACTGATAAAAATTTTAATATCATTTACTAAAGCTCTTGTCGTGTGAAAAGAGATCAAAGATTGGTATTTTAGCACAACTTGGCTACTTTGACGTACAATAGGGCAAAGCCCTAGGGTCGCCGAGGATATTTAAGTTGTAATGAACCTTCACACCACTCTTGTCTATAACAGGAAAAAAAAAATTAGACCATCAGGTAAAGTCGTTGTCCCGTGAAAAGAGTACGAAATAGGGCCCATGAGCGTTACAGACACAGTGAAAGACAGACAGAGAGAGAAAGAGAAAGAGAAAGACAGAGGGAAAGAAATTTAGATGACGCCGATTTTGGATTCTGTGGTACATAAAAAGTAAAAATAACAAAAAATTTCAAGATTCTAATCAATGTACAGACAAAACTCTATTTTTATTAATATAGATTGGGTCCAGATCAACCAATTGTGGTCGGATTGCAGCCATTAGACGATCTCGTGTAATTTAATGAATAATTAAAAGCTATGATATCCCATCCATAAAAAAACTTTAAGCTTTATACAAAAATTATGATTATGATCACTCTCTTGTTTCATGACATTGGTAAACGAAAGAGAGGATGCGTATTGTTTTCTTACTTTTAAAATATTTATTCGTAATACACTATCTAATAATTTCATAATGCAATATATATATATGATGCAATATATATATGCAATAAAAAGTGTACTTTAGTCCCTAGAATCACAAATAACTATTGTCACCTCCACCAGACCAATCGGAAGATTATGTGCTGTAAAATAACATTCTCAGTAAATACTTCGTAATGAACTCATCACTTGGTAAACTTCAAGGAATAAACTTCAATAAATAAAATAAAAGAGATAAGCTATAAGGAGTACTAAATATTTTTCTTCCACCTACTATCTAAAGCCGTATTTTACTCCTTGGAATAGAGTAGTAAAGTACTAATTTCTATCCCATGTGACTTGAATACTTAATTTTACTACGTAGGGAAAACTCAAGTTTTTTCGTACCATGGGGCTAAAGTTAGTTACATAAGAATAATATTAAAAGAGAGATTAAAAAGAACATGAGCCACAGTCAGCTGTTACTTGTATTTGTTTCGTTACTCATTGTTGACTAATAGCAGCTGTAGCTGCTGCTCACTCACTGTTGACCATTCAGTCAGCAGAGAGTGAGCAGCATCTCTAGTACTAGAGATGGCCGTGGCAGTGTAGGGGTTTGTTTACATTTCGCTTGGGTAGGCTATTAACCCAAGAAGTCCAAAACATAAGTGTAAAACTTTTTACTAGACTTAAATTATAGTTTGTTTTTTCGGGTTCTTTAAAAATGATATGGCCTACCTTGTGTGTTTTTTATGCTGATGTGACTGATCCAGCTTGACGGAGCAAGGGATCATATGAAGGTAAAGTTAAATTATCTACGGTAGGCCTATTATACCTAAATTTTATTCGTGTTGGTGGAGGAAAAATGTTGTGTGCATCAAGGCACTAAAGTACATTTCTCCCTCAGGGAAATTGTCGCCCTCTTCTTCGACTTCGGGCGACAACACTTTCCCTTCAGGGAGAAGAAATTGTACTTTAGTCCCTAGAAGCACAAATAACTATTTAAAATATGAATGAGTACTAAATCGGGTGTTGAAAAACGTATTTAATCATACAGTATTTGAAATGATGAGTTTTAAAATGAACTGTTGTCCATAATTTCTTAAATTACTAATATCTTTGTTTAGAATTAATTGAATTTCCCATTTGTGATATGTGATATGACCGGTACTGAGATTAGTGTCGCGAGAATAACAAAAAATTATAAACGTTTGACATTCCTGAAACTGATTAGTTGTATTCCTCACGTCGAATGTCGAAATCTTCAGGTTAAACAAAGATTTTCGTAAGTTATAAAAATATGAATAGGCGTTACGACGAAAGCAGTTGTAATCTATGATACCATTGTTGTTTATATAGAATTTTTCTAAATTATAGATGTTTGAAAATTATTACTCACCTCTAAATATAAATAAATAATAAATGTTTGGAAATAAATCAGATCGCCATTATCCATTTTAATATTTGAATACATTATAAAAGGGATTAAACATAATATAATAAAAAAAACTCACTTAATTATTAGTTTTTGTAGTTAATCGTAAGTATTAACTAACCCACATCATATGGATGACAAATATACATAATCGTGTGTTTTTTCGATTGATTCACAAACCTAAACCCATGTAAGATTTTTGTAAAATGGGCGTAAAAAACACAATGGCAGATATTATTTGGCTTCGCCCATAAATCCAAAACTGCACCTAACAAAATCGTTGTTACGTTTACAAATCATTAAATTACGAAGGGCCGCCTCCCTAACCGTCCAATTAAGACACTGAAGACATTACGAAGGCGGACATTGTAGGGGGCAATAACAACGTCGTTAAGGGTATAATTAGTATACCCCTCGTCCCCCAACCCTTACCGGGGAGGGGTGGGGTATTAACATGGGACAGTGGTCACCTGGCGCCTGAGCCATCACGTAGCCGATCAGACAAAAAAAGATTTTTATATGGGTAATTCGGTGAGTCGAGAGTTTAAAATAACTTGTAAGATGTTTGTAGTTGTCGAATGTTGTTGGAACAACATATTTCTTTATGTAGGTTAAAATATTTTGGTATCATAATTTTAGTGTCATTGAATATGGGGATAGCTCGTTTACTCTACCGATCATAGGCTATATGACACCACTTTAATAATATTTAATATATTAAGAGGTTCATTTGCACTCCTGGTTCATAGGTCACGAAATATAACATGGACAGATGGTAGAGGAAATGAACCCTAACCTTGAATGTCTGTTTAAGATATTCGATACCTATGGATGTCTGGGGTATGGCAGTCTTCTTAGACATGTAGATAAGTAGATAATTTACGGCTTGCTATTGTAGAATACAATTCGATTTCAAACGAAATTTTTTTTGAATCTTTAAATATAAAATGGGATTATTTTTAATTTTTTAAACATCGCACAAAAGTTATTGTAGTAAAACAGCTTTCACTAAGATTGTTTTATGCTGAATCTTGGGAACAAAATACACAAAGTTTGAAAATAATTATACTGGAGGAAAATGAAAAAAAACTTTTAAACATTTTCGGCGCCTAAGTGTAAGTAGGACAGTGTCTTGATATGGTTAAAATGGAACTTAAAGTTCAGAGTTATAATGGTACGAACTAGGTAAATTTGTTTAACTCATAAATTTAGCCGTCAAAGTTTGCCTTTAGAACTTTAAATATTTGTAAGGTATCCTTAAAACTAATGAAATTGTGTAGGGATTCGAAAAATTACACTATAACCGTATAACCCTATTGTGTAGTACCATTATAAAGGAGGGCCATTATCTAACATTCAACCAAATTAAAGAAAGTGCTGTACGTATTCTACGTGTTTTTGTAATCTTTTTACATATTATCTGTTTGCCAGCATAACCAATATAATATGGTAAGCAACATTAAAACTTCTTATTTTCTACTGAATTGTGGTGCTAACTCTATTCCTGATTAAAATATGAATTACTTTTCTAGTTCACTGTTTCCAGCAGCCTCTCCGAGTTGCATCTGGAGTCTCTTCGTTAGCCCAAAGAGAAAATATTGCACTCTCTTGAACAATTCCTAACTCGTTTCTCATTATGAAATCAAACTCCCTACCATTAAAGACCGATCCCTTAAAAACGCTCGAGAATACCCTAATTGACAATTAGGTCTGAAAAGTCCAAGATTATCTAAAACTGGCCATTACATAAACCAGATTTCCAATTGCCAATCGAGGCGGCGAATGGATTAGTAACGGATATAATATTTTAATAGGTGTTGGAACGGTTTGATCGGAACACGCAACGAGGTAATAGGATCGACGCACGGTTCCAACTAATGAGTGACAGACTGTGGTTAGAGGCGGCAGAAACAGCTGATCAACAGCTCGCCAATCAGCTGTTTAATGGTAACAGCTGATTGGCTCGATGCATCCTTGAAAACCCGTTATAATCAGATCCTCTAGAAATTCACTGATGTAGGTGTGAAATTCAGAAATTTCTGGCCCTTATCATTGTTCCTTTTTCATTTAGTTAAAAAAAAAATGAAACACAAACACTTATAACACATTAAAAAATATATTTACACCTATACTGCAAATAATAGAGGCGGTAAATATATGAAAAGATGGAAAATGGCTATAGATTTCGAGTGGACACATCGATCATCAACAGGCCCAAAGAGGGAATGACAGAACCAACATGACGGACAGTAATAAAAGAGACAACAGCATCTCGTCATAGTTACATGACTTCCTTCGATGCTATATTAACCAAAATTGTACCAAAGGAGAATCAAAGTGTACGTAAATGAAAAGAAAACAAATACCAAAAAGCCAAAAAAATTAAAATACAATAATATATAGAGAAATATTATTCAAGTGATAAAAATCAATTATAATACAATAATGTTACAACATAAAAAAATTGAAATACACAATATTTTTCAATTTACAAAATGGCTTTGAATACAAAACGATGAAAATGTTAAATTTCACCTGATTTATCTTCTTTACAGTTCTATCTTTACAGTTTTTGAAACGTAAAATAAACAAATCCATTGAAAACTAAACCTTATAACTTAAACTTAAAACTTAACCTGTTCATTCTCTGTATGCTAAAACTCTTTACTGCTTTTTAACTGTTAATATATTTACTACAAACATAAGTGTTTTCAAGTCTTTATAACTATTATAAAATGATTTATTCACTCTTAATTTGTGCTTTAAAATCCCATTGTTGAAAAGTGCCCAAAATGTTTTTCACTCCTAACGAGAATCCTCGATGTCTTGCTACCGTTTAGAAAACCAAATCATCGCCCGATCCCAACAACACCGGTGGAATCCCATCCGCGGAACCACTAACTCCGCCGCAACCGCCACTCGTTAAACGGTGATTATTGGTTGCAACCAGAACCAGACTGGTTGCGGTCGCGTTAACCAAAGCGTTCACACCCGACGGTCCGGTGGTAGCCTCGGAAGTAATGGGTTTGCGGTGATCGTGTTGGAATTGGAATCACCTCTGCCTCGCTATATCGCTAGATAGCTGTCTAGTGGATAACGACAGAGACTTTTCAATCCACGTGCTCTGTCGGGCTTTTGAAATAGGCTGTAAAACAACCGGTTGCCATGGGTGGTCTGCGAGGAGTTGCGATGGGACGTGGAAAATATCTTGATCCGAATAAAATTGTTTATTTGAATCCAAGATAGTCAAAGGTGGTAGACCGCTATGCGGAATGGATACTCGGAATTGACTATTATAAAAAGAATCAATGAAATAAAAATAGTAAGAATAGAGAATTAAGTATTTTTGGTAGCCATAGTCTTTTAGTATACCAGCAACTGTATTGTGCACCTCTTCTTTGCCAGTAAAATAAATAAATAACATTTTTTCTTATGTTAATTTAGTTCTGTGTTATTTATATTGTTTTTTTTTTATAATATGGGAAATGTGTATTTAGCTTAGCAACTCTCTTTGTGTGATGAGTCTCTTGAATTTGAATCAGTTTGCATGTACAGACATGTCAGTGAAAAAATGAATAAATAAATCAATAAACACAATAATTAAACAAGATTACTTGTCGGATGGTTTGGATATATTTCTTTAAAAAAATGCTTAAAATTTCAATATTCCATTTTTTTCATGTCATGTTTTATAGCTATGACTACCTTGATTGAGCGAAGTAGCAACTTGTTCTTGTGATTAATTATGATAAGAAGTATCTTTAATACTGTAATCTAAACCCTTAACCTTGAAAATAATACAATGGACCACGAGGTAGACGTAGGTAACTTTAATTTAAATCTTTGTAGGCAAAATATTTAATCCTCTTAAACATGTTTCATTAAACATCACGACAACAGATACAACAAAGGAAAACGTCTTATTACTCCTCATTACCACCTAGCAGATGACAAGCTTCATATAATAAAACTTTAACAAAAGACTCAACTAGGATTTTATCATGATTACTGTAGCTAAGCTGTAGAAAATTTAAGTGTAACCCTTTTTCATAATTATTTACTTTTTTTACCACACAAAAGTTGCTAACATAGGCTCGCTAGTTGTTACATAACTGCTGTCTACTAACAGAGTAGTACACTAACATGTTATTCAATTTATGTAATACCAATGATCAATACATTTATTATTTTTTATGACAAATTTATTGTGATAAAAAGTATAAAAATGCTTAATCAATGCTGCTAGGTAATGTTTTACTTCTGCTCAGAACTAATGTACCTCTAATCACGATTTTTCAGCATAATACTGCACTTTACTTACCCAAAGAAACATCAGGTTTATATTGTCTGCAATATTTGCGTCCGAGGAAATTACCCATAAATTTGTTATTATGCAAATAAGGAAGTATTACTCCAAATTTATCGACTTATAAACAATGGCCTTTTAAAAGCTACTAATAAGGAAAAATTACCTCCGGTGATGGCCTTGAGTTATCACGGGAGAGGTAATATTGGCGGGAACGATAAAGCCCAGCAGCGCCGCTCTGCGGTTGATTTGCGAACTACAAAACAGCTGATCTTCAACTGTATTTTAAATCAGCTGATTTAAACTCTCGTATGGACGTTGATTGCCTCGTTAAAATCACATCAATCACAAACGCCAAAGTCGGAACATTCTCAAGCCCATCATTTGCAACGCGTTGAGGATTATTTATTGGCAATCGTAAAGAGTTGCATTTTGAAGTTTACAACGTGCAGACAATTTATTTAGGCCTAAATCTGCAAGTGGAGATTTTGTAGAGCTTTTAGCTCTTTCTTAAAGTATAAGGGATATATTTAGTGACATTAACTTTTTATATAATTGCATTATCAAACATTACCTTACTTCAATTCTATCATTCTATACATATTATGTGCTAAATGAATATCTAAGATCCTTTGTTGATTGTTCATAAAGGTCATTGTTGGTGATGGTGAGTTTGTGTTATTGATTTGTAAATTATTGCGGACATGTTCCATTACTGATTAGTAAAACAAATTTACTAATAATCTGAGTTTGCTCGTAATCTATTCTTAACACAATAGGAATAGATTAAGCGTTGTACATTTCTTGATGACAACACGTTTCCACTATATCAAAAATAGTATTTTTTTAAGTTTTTATCGTAATTTTAGTTTATTAGCTTAGCTTATGGAATACGAGCTGCTACACCCCGTAGTTTGCAATGGAATTAGAAGTTTCAAATAATAATATTAGAGAGGGCTATTTAGCTTCATTACTCGCCTGTAGTTATAAACCATGAAAACTTAGTGTATTAATCAACGTTTATGAAAATTTAAACCCCGTGACGAGAGCTGTATTCTATTGTTGTAATATTTGAACTAAATAACATATTCAAAAAATAACATCGGTTGAAGTAAAAGTCAACAAAATCCGGTGGCCATAACAATTACGTGGGTATTTTCAAAGCCAGTGTACCTGGTGCACTTTAAATCTTTTGGAAGAGTTAAGTTGTTAATTTATAGTTTTCAGCGCTCACTGACTAAATGGAAAGGTACGTTTAACCTAGATTAATCAAGCTTATATCTTTCTATCATAAAATAAGTCCTTGTAGGCTATATATGCCCGACTGGGACCAACGTAAACTACGTAGTCCAAGACCCAGCAACCATACTTTGATAGCGTCAAAGACCCATTACAACCATGGCGTCTACATGATTGAAAGTTAGCTAATTTTACAAAAGGTTTAAAATATGACTTTTTAAGCACTTGGATTTATGCTTTGTAACAAGGTTTATAATTTAGCTGAAGCTCTAACCACAACAGCTACCTACATCAACAGCTACCTACATAGCTGTACAGCAACATAGCAACATAGCTGTACATAGGTAGCTAGTACATCAACAGCTACCTACATAGCTGTACAGCAACATAGCAACATAGCTGTGCATAGGTAGCTAGTACATCAACAGCTACCTATACAATACTTCAATTGAGTTTTTTTCACCAAATGTTACATAAACCTTTTTAAAGTAAAATAACGTATGAATTCCTAACTATAAATATTGAAATTTACCTTTTAATAAGTTCGCAATGATTAGTTTTATTTGAAAAATACCCCCCGTCGCAGCAGACCTGCGTACTCAGCGAATTTCCAAATTAGTAGACCAGAAGAACTTGTAAACAAAATCTCATTACGTGCTCATAAATAGGAAAATATAGTCTATTCTCCTAATGATACATATAGGGAAAGAGTATGCAGGTATGCTGCCATGGGGAACACTAAAAGTAGATTTTAAGCATAAAAAAAAAATATTTTTGGACCATATAAAGCCATATACTAAGTTTCATCAATATCTATCCATAATTAAAAGAGTTTGCCTATTCTCCATATGATTAACATGGGAAAAGAGTATGCAGGTTTGCTGCCATGATAAGTACAAAAACCAAGATTATTTAACATAAATGGTTAAATCTCAACCAAATGAAGCTATATACCAAGTTTTGTCCAAAAATATTAATTAATAATTGAAATAATAACACATCCTTATTCTCCATAAGATTAACATTGGAGCGCCAAAATACAATGTACTGTCTTTAGAATTTTTAATATCTCGGTAACGAATGGAGATAGAGCAAAGCTTTAAATTACTAAATTGTGTGTTTTTTTGAGCTAAATCCAATGGTCAAAATAAAAATTTAAAATTTTTAAAATTTACATATGAAAAATGCAAAAAACCCATTTTTGGGGTACAAAACCCCCCAAAACTACCCCTTCCGGTAGGTCGATATGTCTGGTTTACGAACTCATCCGAATAAACGTAGGAATACACATCTCTACCAAATTTGGTGTCGATCGGACCATTTTTACGAGAGTTATCGTGCCTAGGGACACATATATACATATATATATATATATATATACATATATATATATATAAAAATTTTAATGACTATTAATTTTGGTCTCTGGGCACCTCAAAACGAAAAAGTAACATGGTCCCGGACTTAGGTCTTACCATGAGACCTACGGTAATAGCTTATTCCCTATGGGAAATTCGCTAAAAGAGGCAATTCTTTATGAATATTGTTTAGCTTACATCTAGTAGAGAAAATGCGTAGCTTCGTTCACTTTATGTAAAATTTTCAGTTGTTTAAAAAGAAAAAAAAGTTAAAGTGAGATTGAAATTTGTGGAAAAAACCATGACTAACATTTATTATAATTGAATTTTTACCCAACTTTGGTTTAACAGTATAAGCGTATCACGATCTCAGGATCGTAGGCATACAATGTCGAGGGTTAAGGCAGCGAGTCCCATGGAAACAGCGGAGGAGATTAAAGTAATACAAGATACGGGAGAGAATCCTCAGTGGTGTATTTACCTTAACGATGCAATTTCGTTCGACCCTGCAGTGTAAACACAAGCTCCCTGTATCGGGGGCTGCTTTTATAACAGAACACTGGCGAGTCTTGACATGTGGGGGTACCTGGTGTGGGTTTCGCTAAAAAATATAAATATACAAACATATTGATGGTAAATGAATCACCATCGATTTGACCAGAAAATATGCTGGGTAGATTTAGGAAAAAACGATATTTAGAAAAAACGAAATTATCTGATGAATTTGATAAGATGTGGGGTGTAGGATTGAAATCGAGTGATTAGAAACGATCAAGTAGCAAAGTAGTTGGATGAATACAAAGGTAAAAGTAGGTATAAAGTAGTTAGGTTGTACAGTCCTCGTCATACCCATTGAATATTTATTATAAAAACTGTCAAATATATTGATTACTATTTTGGTAAGTGTATCTTAAAGTTCTAAGAGAGATTTAGTGTTTAATTATTAAGGAGCAAAGACATAGTATTTTGTTAGATATTGAGTATGATTTAGCAATATGGGTTGTAGAGTTCGTATTTGAGCCTGAAGGTTGCCTGATTATGGGACTCAAAATAAAATTGCCGGATCTCTTTTCCAGAGCTTTCCAGCTTCACTTGCATTCAGTACTCAGTAAAAATCGATCTACGTAAGGCTAAATAGTATATTTATAAAAAGCTATAAACTGTAACTAAAAAATTCAAAACTTATTTTTTAGATTCGACCTGAAGACCCATAACGTTGGCATCTTGGTGGTGATTTTTAATAGAGTGGCATTAGGCTTAAAACAATCCCAATGAACAAATAGTCCTACACTCTACTAAAGTATGTATATTCCTCTATTTAAGTATATACTTATGTACTTAAATCTTTATAGTTCGTACTGAAATATAAGGAAAGCAAAGAATGGAATGATTTGATAAGATTTAGGGTTATTTTTAAGAATTAAATAATTTTAATTTCCAAGCTTCCTAAAAATAAATATTTTTAAAACACGTACATCGTAGGATAACATCCAAGTTTTATATTTTTATCCAATTTAGGCATTCCTACCTACATCGCCACACTGACCCACAGTGCACAGTGGCTGGCTCCACAGTTGCACTACGGCAAACATGAGAAAATTGTGTTTACTTATATAGTCTATGTTTACTCTTAACATAGTGAAACCCAGACCTGTCTCGGAAGACTACCAAACTTTGAGGGGGGAGGGGGGGGGGTTCCATTTTGGCTATCGAAGATCTCTCATTACATTGTATCATTGAATACACAAAGCATGCATGTAAAGGGTAATTGAAAATTCACCAACTATTTTCTACGGAATCTTTACATGTACCAAAAAAAGAAGGAAAAAAGAAAAATCTTGTGGATATTTTCTTAATTCATTTCACGGCAACTAGAGTCATTGGCCATACCAAGAGTTTTATCAAATGAAAAAAGTTCAAATGGAATTAAGATTTTCCACCAGATAAATTATTTTATATACATACATGTATGTAACAAAACCAGGTCGAATGCAAATATAGCTGCTATAAGACTCTCAGTCCTACTTTGACTCCGATACAGCCCCTCAGAGTCTTAGGAGTCTCTATACCTTAAGTGGTGTTTAATTGTTCAGTGATACTCAGAGGTCAGTTATTCTTACAATTGAATATTATAATGTTTATTGAAATATTATTTTTATTTACAATAACAAGAGGTAGATAATTGTTTACCTAACGTAAGTAGTATTATTGGGGTTGGAAATAAAAAAAATAATGTCTTATCTTTGTTTACCTTGTAGTAAGAAAAAGGATAAACCTCTGTTATGTTTCATAGTGTTAAATAATAAATAAATATTTTAAAGTTTATTGTGATATTTGTACTACATAGGCTATGGGATATTTGTACTTCTTCACCATTATTAAAAGAGAGTTATTAGCAAACGAAATAAGTTATAACTATACGTTAAATTAAACATATTGTTTAAAAATAAGTATAACTTATTAGTAACTTCCTCAGTATTTTAACGACAACTCCTTTACTTTTAGTCAGTTGTATATTAGTATTCTATTGAATATTTGTTTTTAATCATCCAATTCTTCCTGGTCTTCCCGCTGCTAAAAATAAAAGTAACTACCATTCACATTCACGAAAAATTTTTACAGCAGTTTAACTTCTCTTGTCACTTTTATGCAGTTGTTTCTTTTCGGTAAACAAATATGCTGTGATATGTATAAAGAAGCGTTTGCAACTGCATTAAGGAGATGTAATGCGGTCATCAAAGCTATTACTATTATCTATTCTGATCTTTGAGAGTGAAATTGAAATAACACCTGACTCTGAAAAAATAGAGGAATTCAGAACGGTAGGGAGGAAATCTGTCCCTTGGTGAGAAATAAACTTAGGTCTTTCGATGTCACATCAATTTTCAACGGGGTCAACTAAAAGTTAAACCACCTAAACAACTTATATTTAAACAATCTTTGAAACTTCTTTCAATCTTTCAATCTTTGAAACAATCTTTTAAACAATCTTTGAAATCCTTGAAAACTTGAAAAACACAAGATTTTTCTTTTTTCCTTCTTTTTTTGGTACATGTAAAGATTCCGTAGAAAATAGTCGGTGAATTTTCAATTACCCTTTACATGCATGCTTGAGAAATTATATTTTAACAACTAAACTAAACAACTTATATTTTCCAAGTTATGCTGTGGTGATAAAATGGATCCCTTGAGAAGTTGAATGCATCCATTAAGAGTAAACTTACCTTCCTAGATCCATTTATGAATTTTCATTGTTCTACAAAAGACACTCTTGCATCGCTTACAAACTCTTGGATGGCTTAGTGAACAACTAATAGTAAAAAATATGTCCTATATGCTAAAACTGCCATGGTAAGTATGATTATAAAATTTTAAAAAATAATCTATTAAATAAATATGGAATTGATGTTAAAATTGTATTTCTCCTGCTCGTGTGACTTAACAGGATAACGTTATACACAGTAGATTCAATAATCACAATGAAATTTTTTATTTAATTGGTAATCATGCAAAGTACTTCAATAAACCAACAATACTTAAATAATCATATGGAACTATCATGGAAAGGGAAAATTAACTAAACTTGTTGAGTTTTTAAGAGATAGGAGATGAAAATTCTTGAACTTCTAGTATAGTCAAAATTATTGGTCCACCCAGAAGTAATTGCAAACTGATTTATTTTTATCGATTCTTTGTTAAAATACCTGATGAAAATAATGGTAAAGTTTTCCACTCTAAGAAGCTGTGTTTGCCTGCTATGGCCGATATTTCAAATTGGATGATGAATTTTTATACGTTTGAGTTGAATATCTTATGCACCATTAGGGACAGCAAACAGCCAGCTTAAATATTTAAATTATTAAAAAATTGCCAACAGCTGACGAAGCAATCGTAAACTAAACTGGTCGACAGCTCGGTCGTCAACCAAACACGCGTCAACGATAAAACTGTCGATAAACACCGCCTGGCCCTGCAATGCCGGCTACTGGCTATGGACAAGTGATTGGTTGTATAACAGCTGTATATCAATTGTTTGCCGAACTGGTGTACTACCAACAGCTGACGCAACAACCCTTAATTAAACTGGTCAACAACTCGGTTGTCAACCAAACAAGCGTCAACGATAAAACTGTCGATAAACACCGTCTGGCCCTGCAATGCCGGCTACTGGCTATGGACAAGTGATTGGTTGTATAACAGCTGTATATCAATTGTTTGCCGAACTGGTGTACTACCAACAGCTGACGGAACAACGCCTAACTAAACTAGTCGACAACTGGGACGTCAACCAAACACGCGTCAACGATAAAACTGTGGATAAACACCGTCTGGCCCTGCAATGCCGGCTACTGGCTATGGACAAGTGATTGGTTGTATAACAGCTGTATATCAATTGTTTGCCGAACTGGTGTACTACCAACAGCTGACGGAACAACGCCTAACTAAACTAGTAGACAACTGGGACGTCAACCAAACACGCATCAACGATAAAACTGTCGATAAACACCGTCTGGCCCTGGCATGGCTGGCCACTGGCTATGGACTTGTACTTTGAACAATTTACCGGTTTCAACGTATTTGCAGTAAACCATTAAATCAAATACCTGACAATAGCCTTTGAAGATCATAAAAATCTCCCAAAATGTTAGTTGCCCCACTTTTAAAGGTAGCCTTTACCTTTTTTAGGTAGCCTATAAAACAAATGAATGTTTTATAAAATATCGATGCACATTTTTAGCTACAATGATTTCAATTGTGGTTATATAAATACGTAATTTGTTTTTGAAATAAAAAACTCTTCTGCTTCTTTTTTACATTTTACTTTATATTCAGTGAATTAGGTTTTGGGTAATTATTACAATGAAATGCTTAAGTAGATAGACATCTAAAAGATTTATCTCTTATTGCAAAAAAAAAACAATATAAAAACATATAAGATAACGAGACATATTGGTGATGTTTTATCTTAAATAACATTAAATAGTTCTAAATCTGATAACAATGTGGATGTCCTCCGAGACAGGAATCACTATGTTCCATGTAAACAGAGACCACGGGAAAAGTAAACACAATATCCTTGATGCTGTTGCTAGGATGTACAAAACCACCACTGTCTTCTGCTAGTTAGCTCTAAATGAGCATGTTATTCGTGATTATAAGATTGGTAGAGAACAGTAGGAAGTTAAATATATATTTTATAGATCTTCAAGTTTAAACTCAAAGATTTTTATCTTAATAGTGCATGGAAAAGATGTTACAAGAGTTTGTTATATTTCCAACTCATAATTTGAACAAAAATAAATTGACAAAAATAAAATATGATACTGTAAAATACGATAAAGACAATTAATTATTACATCCAATGAACATTGAAAAGGTAATTGATATGTATATACCTGCTCTACGAACACAGAAGCCTGCATAAGTTAAAATGGAATAAACATTTTGGAAAACGCGACGCAAATATAATAGAAAGGACACTAAAATTTATATTATAAAAACCAGTAACGTGATTCCATCAATTCCATGGTTTACAGACATTGATGAATCATAAATTAATTATGATTAAAGAAAATTGCTTTACACATGTTCTGTGGCCATTACCAAGTGGTACGCTCTGTATTTAATAAGTTACTATAAACACTATAACTATAAACAGTTTAAGTATAAAAATGTATTGTGTCATGCGCGTTAATTAAAAACAATTTGACAATAAAAATCTTCCTGATTGACTAAGTAATATATTTAATATTACTAGAGATCGCCTTCTGATCTAAATTCGACCAAAATTTCAGTTGATCTGGTCCCAAGGAGTTTTAAAATATTAACTGAAACATCTGAGTTTCTTGTTTTACTAGCGGTTGTTTTTACAACAGCTGTCTAATGATTCAATTAATTATCCTTCCTCCACAAGAGGAACTTTAAAAGCCTGTGGGAGGGGCGTAGCCCTGGAGTCCGGTGTGAATTAGAATGGGATTCTGCTCATCTACAGGACTATACATTTCTAACGATATGAGCGGATTTCTCCTATGATGAACACCAGCTGAGAAAAAGGAGGAAACGAAACATGCTTGCCTATTAATATGTAGATGTATCACAAATTCTTATAAATTAAAAATAACCCAAATTTAAGGTAAGTTTGAAAATATGTAGATCAAAAGGTTAAAAAGATTAAGAATATCAGTTATAGAAATTTATCACAATTAATTATTCATGTGTTAAATTAATTTGTTTTATTCTGTAAATGTTTAGTTTTTATTCATTTATTTTTTAAATGAAGCTAGCTAATATTATTCAACACATACAAATTTCTGATGTAATATTCAAAATACATGTCTATAGCCCGTAGCCGGCAATGCCAGGGCCAGACGGTGTTTAGGCCTATAGACAGTTTTATCGTTGACGCGTGTTTGGTTGACGGCCCAGTTGTCGATCAGTTTGTTTAACGGTTGCGTCAGCTGTTGGTAGTACACCAGTTTGGCAAACAATTGATATACATAT
Source organism: Neoaliturus tenellus (assembly GCA_030545055.2). Classification (NCBI taxonomy): domain Eukaryota; kingdom Metazoa; phylum Arthropoda; class Insecta; order Hemiptera; family Cicadellidae; genus Neoaliturus; species Neoaliturus tenellus. Next base: position 155,528 of record JAQYXR010000016.1, on the reverse strand, counting down.
GTCCTACACTCATACTTATGTGTTACTACTAAAATTTGAGTAATGTATTTCGAGAAGTTTAAAATATTAGTAAAAGCACCGATATTACATTTAGTTCAACAAGGGTTATACTTAATGGCAAAATTATAAAAATCCCAGTCATAAGAAATCAAACAAAAGAAAAAATAGTAAATTTACGATGGTTTATATATTTTACCTAATACATTTTCAAACTTTCTAGCTGATACATCTAAGTAATTAAAAATGGGTATCAGATATATTTTGTATAGGTAATTAAAACTTTTACCATGTCCTCCGAAGAGTTTACAGGGGATGTAGTAACTTTCGTATAACATGAAAATTCACAAACGGGTCTCGGAAGGTAACTTCACCCCTAATGGATGCATTAAACTTCTCAAGGGATCCATTTTATCACATCAACATAAGATTGAAAATATAAAGTTGTAATTTCTGTCCGTCTGTTATTATGTATTAAATATATTGTTTATCACTGTCGAGGTAAAGATAATTAAATTGAACATTTTTATTGTATATCATTTAAATTATTTCAATTGAAAACTTTTAATTAAATAAATTACTGTCTTAAAATATAGGGCATTAATAATTAAACAAATATATATCTCATATCATAGATAATGTCTATTAACGTAAAAAGTTGCTGCAGGGTAAAATACTTTTCATAAAAAGTAAGGTATAATACTTTTTCCTAAATCATAGTACCTTTGTCTTAAAACTTCAACAGTAAGACAGTTGCAATGTCTTACATGCATACTATAAAATCGATTATTCCTTATCGTTTTTATATTGTTTAGCGAAATAATACCACGTAGGGGTCGTTTAAATAATATTAAATGAGTAACTTACTGTTTGTAAAAAAAATTAAATATAGTAATTAAATAAACATCACAATATTTTGATATGATAGATATTCCGGAGTCATCTTGAATAATTAAACTAATCCCAAGGCTCATTCTCTGAGGACACGAGGGGCGAGGGCTGTAAGGTCTTACGGTGTATTTGCATACGACCTCGTCTTGTTCATATTATATAAAGTGGCTGGTAAACTAAATCAATTGCTTAACCCTTTTTAAAAATCTTATTAAGATAAAAGTATGTAGGGCCTACTTTTATTATGATTTAAAAGGATTGTTATCAATAGATCTTAAACTATATTATTAATCTTAATCTTAATTGAAAATAATACATTATAACTGTTCTTAAATTTATTTATTCATATGAAATACACTATTTTTCTATTCAGATGTAATAAGATTTTGCAGCCAAGAGCTGAAACTAAACAACATTAGTTATGTGCATATGCCTTGACCGGCCAAATTTATTAAACATTTCCACAGAGAGGTTCGGTTGGCGTGTCTTATTTTATCTTAATCATCTTCAATATTCCTAAAAAGGCTTAAATTCAAGACACACAATAAACATTCTGAACCTTTGTTTATTCTAAAATATGTAAAACATTTATTGATATTTTATAGATATGATTTTAAAAACATCACTTAAAACTTATTGTGAAGTTTACTGTACTGACCTTAACCACTACACAAAACTGTTTCGAAGAATTGAAACACTTATTCCTTTGCTCCCCCTATTTTAGGAATACAGTACGTTTAGAATATAAAGATTATAGCCAATGTTGATAAAAAGTTTTGTAAAGATTGCAGGAAATGTGTTTTGTCAAGATTGCAGGAAATGTGTTTTTGGCTAGAAAATACTGGGAAATTTTAAGTAAATTAATGTAAAAAACCCAAGATAACAGTTTATTGAAAAAGATGTTCAATATAAAAAAAACTGTACTAGTTTACCACAAAACCATAAACTAACTTTTAATAATCTATTATTGAAAAACTTTCAATATTGATATATATAATTTTAAAATGTTAGTTATATTACATTTTAAACGGTAAAATATTTATTTTATTCGCTTAGAGCAAACATCCATCATTTGCTTATTCTAATGTCACCTTTATAGTTAAATTCCCATTAATTAACTCATTGTCTCCTATTTAAGCAGAACTGATTACAATTAATATTAAACATCCTAACAATTTGGTAGTCTTCTGAGACGTTCCCGGGTTTCACTATGTAAACAGAGACTAAACAGAGGTAAACATAGACTACAAGACAGTAAACACAATATCCTCGTGTTTGTCGCAGTGCAACTGTAGGACCACCACCGTCCTGTAGTTTCAGTATGATCACATCTGTGACGATACCTAGATTCGATGTGAATTGGTAAAAATGGAAACCAATTATGATAGGGAAAAAATAATGATATGAATGTTTTCGTTAGAGTTTCATTGTACGCTCAGCAAGTCTAACAGACAATTGCTCCTAACTAATGTCAATGTTGAAAAAAACTATTGTTAAGAAATGTGACAAGGTGTGTTGAAAACTATTTTTTATCATTCTGCACGAAATCAGCCAGTTTTTTGTTCTCTCAATAGTACCAAAACCGATTCTTTTCTGTCCTAGGACTGAAAAATCATCTGGAGAATTTTTTAGGTCCTAGTACTGAAAAGTCAGCTGTTTGCCAAGTATATTACTATTGATTTATTTATGTTGATGAACAGAATTTTGAAATTCAAACGTTATGAAAAGCATTGTTTGTAAATAACAGAAATATAAACACTGCATATTACTTACTTTGTAAATATAACCTCGAAAATAAAACTTTATAGTTATTATTTTTAAAGATCAAAAGTCTAATTTTCGCATTATGATAAAAACCGTTGTTCATCACTCGGAGCAAAAGTGTCTTTTTAATGCTTAATCGTTTTTAAAAACTCGGCTGCGCCTCGTATTTAAAACACGATTGCGCACCAAAAAGACCCACTTTTGCTCCTAGTGATGAAAACTACTATACCGTCCATAGTTAGTTGCCAGCAATGCCAGAGCCAGACGGTGTTTATTGTTGACTCGTGTTTGGTTGAACAGTTATAAGTTAAATAGTTGTCGAACAGTTTAGTTGCCGGTTGTTGCGTCAGCTTTGGTAGCACACCAGTTCGGCAAACAATTGATATACAGCTGTTAGACAACTAATGACTAGTCCATAGCTAAGCCGGCCATGCTAGCTAGGGCTAGACGGTGTTTATAGACAGTTTTATTGTTGACTCGTGTTTGGTTGATGATAGTACCTGAGGGTCCAGCATTTGCTCAAACAGGGATATTCATTATAGTAATATCACTTAGAAACAGTGCGCTAAAATGCTCAGTACAAAAAGGCTTATTTCTTGTTAGAGATGAGTTCGTTTACTCCGCTCACTCGCCTTTCAGCCTACGTACCTGTTCATACGGGGTGCTGCACTCTTGTGTAAATGTATTGAAACGCCTGTTGAATCTGTAACGCAAGGTTTCTAATCATATACTATAATACGAGGAATCTCTGAAGGGATGTGTGTTTCACGATCTCGAAATCTAGCTGTTAGATTTTGCTTAAACTTTGCATTAAAGAGTGTTTCGGCCCAAAAATAAGTTTAGAAACAGTCTCAATCCCATGAAAAATCAAATTTGATCTACATTTAAGTTTAAAAATTGTAATTTTTAACATTGGTCTTATGGGTTGCTATTTTGGTAACGAAATAACAACTAAATGTAAACAAAAATAAAGGAACATTTATGTTAAGCAGACCTTTTGAAACAGCTGTTAACTGTGAAGAGTAAAAATAATTTATCATTTTAAGACCGTTGGTTGTTGGTGAAAATATTAAAATAGAATCAAAACCAACGAGCAAGGCTCGGTCAACCTGGTACTAATATAGTTAACAGCTCTTTTTATAATTCATACTAATGATTTTGTTTTTAAAATCCAATTCAATTCTACTAATTAGTTGCTTCACTTGAATTTTATTTTACCTAAACATTCATACTCAGAAGTATCAATTACGGTCTTAAAATGATAAATTATTTTTACTATACATTAGTACAGTTTAATAATTTTGTATCTAGCTGCCATGCAAAATCACATGTTAATATTGGAACATGTAGCCTGCACCTCGACAGTTGAGTCAGCTATTTTCATTATTTCTTTGTTTTGATTTTTAACTCCAATAAGACTGATGATAACTTTTTTTTAAGTTTTAATTAAAAATTATAAAGAAATAAGATTTTGCCTGGCTTAATCCTGGCTCTTGCCTGCCTGCCTTTTGCCTGTATTTATATATTTTTTTATTCCAGAGCTAAGTTATTTGCAAAGTTTTAAGAAAATCGCTTTAGCCACTTTTGAGATACGTGTGCAAACATACATACATACATACATTAAAATGTATATTTGTAAATTGGATGTTTGTATGAATGAATGCCGATTCATTCATACAAATATACCTTAATCGTACAAGAGTATAGGCAATGAATACAAAAACGTAAAGGAGGTCACATCCCACGTTAAAAAAACATTTTATTCCGCTAGGAGCGCTGTAAACTGAACTTGAGCACTCCAAATAGAGATAGCGCCAGAGGAATCGGCCTAAACATAGTACGAGAGAGAGGGAAATATTAAATTTCTTACTATAGTAGGATTCACGAAAATAGTCCGATGAGAGTCAAAACAGTGTTGCCAAATTTATTCTGCAACACATGTTTATACTGTATTACACATGGTAAACTTAACAAAAATGACAACATTGCAGGGCGAGAGGGGGTGAGGGGAAACACAGCTGTTAAAATTCCATCGGACTATTTTCGTGCATCTTACTATAGTATTGTGTCGTTAAAACACTATTTTAAACATTAGTTACCTAGCTTATTTGGTATCATTGGGAAAGCTTTTTTCAAGAAGAATCGTTATTTTAAGTCATCAAATCCTTTTATTATGAAGACTTTCTCGTAAGGGCTTTCAAATTTAATGAAGATATTTTATTGAATCATATGATTACAAAAATAAACTAAGTTATAAACGTCGTCATGGTATCCCTCTATTTTCAAATTTGTTTACATAGGTTCCAAATGAGCACTAATGTAGGCGGACGGAAATAGTGTTCCTACATTAATTGTGAGAATTGGTCCAGCAATGGTTAAACTGTTATAGGTTATGTATATTATGTGAGTGCAGTGTGAGGACGAGAGAGATTCTTTGCTGGTGACCATCTGCAACAAAGTCAGAATGTAATCTATAGGTCATTGTCTCGTGCGCGCTCTCATGGTGGAGTGCGCTACTATGTCAACAGAAACTTTCTTAACCATTTCTTCTATAAGATGTGACCTTCTTTACGTTTTTGTATTCATTGGTATAGGATTCAGCTGTTAGACGACTATAGTAGGATTCACGAAAATAGTCCGATGAGAGTCGATGCATTGTTGCCAAATTTATTCCGAAACACATTTTTATACTGTATTACACATGGTAAACTAAACAACAAATGACAACATTGCAGGGCGAGAGGGGGTGAGGGGGACTCAGCTGTTAAAATTTCCATCGGACTATTTTCGTGCATCTTACTATAATCACTTGTCCATAGCCAGTAGTCAGCCATGTCAGGGCCAGGCGGTGAGACAGTGTTTATCGACAGTTTTATCGTTGGCGGCCGAGTTGTCGAACGTGAACGGTTGTTGCGTCATCTGTTGACAGGGGCGGATTAAGGATGTGATTTTGGGGGGGGCGGTTTCGAAAATATAGGCCTTCTTTTTTGCCGTGGATACGAAATGTGTTGAATGAATAAGAATCGTTAGGGGGGGGGGGGTGGTATTTTAAACATGTTTTAAAACATGTTTAAAATAATTGTTTATTTCCTATCATATACTATATTAATTAAATTTAATTTATGATTAAGCTGTAATACCGGATTTACCACGTCGACCGCTATACCCTTGCTCGTTGGTTTTAATCACAACTTTTGTCATAGTATCATTGTAAATAGACTATTAGGCCTTACACTAACTACCAACTTACTGACTGTGGTGTATCCAAATTATAAACAAAATCTACCCATAGATGTTTATATAAAATAATATAATAAACAGATAGGCCTACATCGCTACAGACACTCCTATGGTAATTAGTTTTAGGTTAGGATTTGTTTCTCACAAAATTCTCGCTATTGAAAGGCACATAGGTTACATAGAACAACCAAAGTGATGATCCTAAACTTCTTTATTTTAAATTAACTAAATTTTGAATTTAACAACAAGTATTGTTACAAAAGATAAAACACATTTAAAATGAGAAAAAAATTAAGATGAACTAAAGTAATTGGGTACAGGGTTAATCCAATTAAAGCGTAAAAAAAAACAACTAAACACCTTGAGTACAAAAACATTATTATAATAACAAATTATGCTTTTTAGTTTCCTTCATCATGGCGAATTTGTTGATTACATTTTCTTGGTCCACGTCGATGTCCCGATGGATGTAAAACATCGCTAATCCATTCAGACGACATTCGATTCGTGACGAACAGGCATCACGGACAATGCTGAACATCTGAGGACCGTGTTTACTGTTAAGAGAGACGCAGACAAAAGAATGATACCGGAAGGTCGTTATTATTAATACATTTTTATATTTAATTATTTTAATTAGAACAGTTAGTGGATTTGTTATGTTTTAAAATGAAAATTTAAAACTTATCCGTTATCTGCTTACGCAACAACCCATGATGTAATAGGCCTATAGAATTTAGATAAGGAATTTTCAGAACAACCGTAAAACAAATATGTTTTAAATTAATTCTTCAGATTTCTAATATTAATAATTTTATTGTTTTAACACAACAAAAATAATTATTATTAGAAATCTGAAGAATTAATTTAAAACGTATTTGTTTTACGGTTGTTCTGAAAATATTCCTCCTCTAAATTCTATAGCATAGGCCTATTACCATTGACTTTACATACTTTGTTTGTAAAGTCAATGCTATTACATCATGTGTTATCGCGGAAGCACATAAAGGATACGTTTTAAATTTTCATTTTAAAACATAACAAATCCACTAACTGTTTTAATTAAAATAATTAAATATTAAAATTTAATAATAATAACGATTATTTTGGTATCATTCTTTTGTCTGCGTCTCTCTTAATAGTAAACACGGTCCTCAGATGTTCAGCATTGTCCGTGATGGCCGTGCGTGGCATTTGCGGAGTTGGTAACACTGTCGGTGCTACCCCCACTCCTCCTCTGAATTTGTCCTCAACAAAATGACAACGGGGAAATAGGCCTGTGCTGTGAAGTTAGTCGGCACCCTCAAGTATTACCGAGTTGCAGTGCCGCAGCAGCAGGCGTGAGGCATACTCAGTAAAAGCGTGGTGAGGTGCCCGCCGACGGCGCGGCGCTCGGCGCTCGGAAACAATTTTTTTAATTTTATATGTATCACCTTTATTTTGTACATACCTAGTTTAATCCTTATTTTGTTATAATTTATCTCTAACAATATTACAATTACTAAAACTATAATCATACACGTATTATAATTTTTAATAACTTGACAGCCAAACAGTATTTCAATCTCTGCAGCGGACGGGGGGGGGCGGACGCCCCCCCCCCCGCCCCCCCCCCCCTTTAATCCGCCCCTGTCTGTTGATACCATTTCAACGGACCATCGATATACAGCTGCAGTCAACTACACAATGGCGTCTTGTTATAAATACGCAGGTGCTTAATCCATGATTATGGCCTAAGTATAGAGGAAGCCTTGGTCATCCTACTGGGATGAGAATAAGCTATGTCGGAAAAGGGTATGTTATAATAGGAGAAAATTATGTAAATATTTGATACACTAGGAAAATATGATGAAAAAAACAATTATTCCCAACCATAGTTGTATTCTGTGGCACCCCTTGACTCTGATATATACGTAAAATTAACAATACCTTAACGTGAAATCTGAACAAAACAGAACAATAAAAAACCAAGCAACTTACCATACTTACTTTATACAAAGGTCTATTTTTATTACAGAAGACCAATCTTAAGATTATATGTTAGGTATATCCAGTTGTAAACTTTAATAAGACTTTACAGGGGATGTAGCAGTGACTTTCGTACAACAATGAAAACTCATGAATGGGTCTCGGAAGGTAAGTTTACTCTTAATGGATGCTTTATGATCTCAAGGGATCCATTTTATCACAACAACATAACTTGGAAAGTATAAACTTGTATTTTCAACATAAATTCAAATGTTGCAGGTTTTTTTTATTGTTTGGAAACTAACTAGGGGTTTCTAATAAGTTAATAGTAGTTAATCCTATACTATAATACGAGGAATCTCTGAAGGGATGTGTGTTCCATGATCTCGAAATCTAGCTGTTAGATTTTGCTTAAACTTTGCATTAAAGAGTGTTTCGGCGCAAAAATAAGTTTAGAAACAGTCTCAATCCCAGGAAAAATCAAATTTGATCTAAATTTAAGTTTAAAATTGTAATTTTTAACATTGGTCTTATGGGTTGCTATTTTGGTAACGAAATAACAACGAAATACAAACAAAAAGAAAGAAACATTAATGTTAAGCAGACTTTTTGAAACAGCTGTTAACTGTGAAGAGGTATAGTTGGTTGTTGGTGTAAATTTAATTGCTTTTTTACCTTGACACTATAACAAAAGTGAATAAAAACCAACGAGTAAGGCTCGGTTAACCTGGTACTAGTAGTTAATGTAACAATTGTATTACGAATTAGGTTAAGCAACAAGTTACGTGTAGTTTTAGACACGGCAACGTAAGCAAGTGTTTATACGAGTAGATATACTTTTTAAATTACCATTAATATATTTAAACGCAAAGAAACTGTAACTTAAAGAATGTAAAGAAACTGAACAATTAAATGAAACTTAAGGAACCTTCTCCGAGGACAAGTGATGTAGGCTCTTCTATTGTATTTATCTACTTATTTTTCAAATACCACTCGCTCACGTATCAAAGAAGCTCCATAACCATAAGTTGAAAGTTAGCTCGTACGTTCTTTTTTGATAGAGAGTTGAGAGAGATCATAGAGAGTTCTCGTACGTCGTTTTTGATAGAGGTTATCTATACTTATTTAATACGCTAAGGGGTTTTTTGTCTTGAGAACTCCTCCTACAATTTTCAACCGATTTTCAAGTTTTTGGTGTCGTTGGATAGGGCTTGGTCTGTAGTTGTTTCCGCCAAAAACTGGTAAGAATCTGATGGAAAATAAAGGTGTTATACACAATTGAAATCTCAAAATTTCCCATTTAAATAACATTGGGATTGAATAAAGCATTTTAAACATCTGTTAATAATCAGCTGTAAATACGTGTAGTTTTGGTGATTGCAGATATTCACAATATTGGATTGGTTGTACGTCAATGATTTAGAGATAAAAGTAACATTTGTATTGTATTAAAGTAAATTGCTCGAGTTCGAGCAACACGTTTACTAGTTTTAATAACTTGTTTATTACACTTATTTGAAAGCTTTTAAATATTGTTTTAGAATATTCTCTGTTAAATTAAAATAAAACTGTTTCATGAATATGTGTTAATAGCAAGTGTGGTGCTTGGTACTTTAATGATAAAATTTAAATTTATTGTTGTTTTTGCAGATTATAATATGTCAAACTTAAATTAAAATTAGAGTAAAATAGTAATTATAAGTAAAACTATAGTGACATATGATGCCAACTTGTGTGTCAAAATGCCTCATCCAATAAATTTATTAAAATATTATTTAATAAACAGATAATTGTGTTTTCATCATGAAAGCTCTCATACTGAGGCTATAATGTGCAAAAGTTCTTGTAAAATCTTTTCAACAGTTAAAACAACGGCTTACTTTTCATTATCTAAATAAGCTTAAAACTATATAGAGGGAGAGCACTACTCCTCCGTATATGAAATTATTTTGCTTTTCAAATGTTATTAAAGTTGAATGCATAAACATTAAAATTTAATAGTTAATTATTAATATAATAAGTATTCATATCCCTGTTGAAAAAATTCCACTTTCCACGAATGAAATAATATTTCTAAAATTATTTTGAATCTTTATATACCATGATAAAGTGTGCATACTTTACATTCAAGTTAGGATATTACACAAAGGTTGTAAGAATTACTGCTACACCAAGTCAAGCTGTAGTCAAAGTATGGAATTAAGTAACACTTAAACAATACGATTATCTGCGTATACGTGGACCAGCTAAATTGGGCATTACCTTTGAATAGCCCCTACAGAGGTTCTGCTGGCGAGTCTTATATTAGCTTAATCCCCTGCAATCTCCTAAGGGGCTTAAAGCCTGGTAAGATACAATCTCGACTGATATTTATAAGATCCTGTTGGGTATTTTACGGTTTTAATTTACAAATATTATGTAACAAGCTTCTTTAAATTTATTGCATTAGTTACACAAAATCAGCGAATCGATTATAAGAAACTGTGGTAATTAATGCTTTTTCTTCTTCGTTTAAAATTTATATTGTGGTTATACATCGACAAAATGTTTGGTTAAAACTGAGGAAAGTCTGTTTCGACTTAGATAGTTGGACATTATTAAGTACATTCTCATAAAAAGATTAACAGTCCTTAGTTATAGTTTGATGAAAACATGTTTCGCGAATGGTGGAAGGACGATTTGTCTTTTGTACCTTAATTGCAGATAATGCAACTAAAGTATTAAGAAGTCATTGATGGCTTAAAGGATGGGCTGAATACAATAAAGGCTTCTGAGACAATTCTAAAATCACCCTACACGTAAATCAAATCAAATAGACACTCACACCTCGTGCATACTTCGATGATCTGAAGTTATATTACAAAATGCACTTATCGTTTACTTTTCACGTTGCTTTTTTAGTTGAAAAAAAAAAGATGTAAGTTACCAAATTCCTCAATTTCATTGTTAATTTACAAATCAAGCTCCGTTTATTTTTTAATTTGGCTATATACAAGTTTTTTTGTATTATTTTATTTTTCTTGCCTATAGTACAGAGTAGAAGTGAAAGTGTTCTTTACTTCCCCATTGGCAGCATGGAAACTAAATGTGTTTTACCTCACACACGGACCTAGTTGTCTTGTGAGTAACAGTTTCCTTTATATATGTAATTTTTATAAATAGAAATCAACACATTATATCTTGTATGTTGTGATATAGTTACATATTTTACCTTATCTGCAACCAAATTCAAATTGAGAAATCACTGTAATAAACATGTTAAAATTTTATAGGTCATACGGGTTATAGGCTGTTAACCATCTAAAATGTAGCCACTCAGATATTGCTTGACCTATCGTCGTTCTCACTGACATGTGGTCACACTCTTTTGAGGTTAGGTACATAAATAAGGTAAAAAAATAAATTGTAATGGAACACTGCTGATGTGCGAGTTGCTCAATTTCTATTTAAACATGTTAAATGCCGAGCTAAAACCTGCGTTTTAATGCAATAACTGTACGTTTAAGATCTCATTGAGCAACGGGTTTGAATTTGTTTGAATTATTTACCTAATTTTGAAGTTACTTGCACAGTAGTATCATTATTGGTGCTTATTACAACAGTCATGAATCAAATATACTTACATTACTATTAAAATTTTGGTATAAAGTTTAAAGATGTTTTAATAGTTTCCTTGCAAAACAATGAAAATTTACTATTATACTAATGGAAATATCAACTATGCAGTTTGTTCAATAGTACATCCTATTATTATGATGCAATGCAATACCGGAGCCAAACAGTGGTTTTTGTAATTCCTATGACGGTTTGGTAGTCTTCAGAGACGTGCCTGCTTCTACTATGTTAAGAGTAAACAGACGAAACAAGACAAGTAAACACAATACTCTTGCATTTGGATTGTTGCAACTGCAAACCACCACCACCGTGCGCCGTGCTCTGTGGTTTCAGAATGACAACGTCAATGCTCAGCAGTCAATGAAAAAGGCGTGTCCAAACATTCCTTGAAATTTAAATCCTTTAATAGGGTTGGGAATCTTAACAAAATTTTTTGGGTAATTTAAAAATATTTTGTATGTGCTTAAAGCAAAATAAAATTCACTAATGTCATAAACAGTGAGTTAAAAACATGAACTTAAAGATTAGCGTATTCTGGTTACAATATATTGTCAGATAAAGAGAACTTTTGCTTACGGTCTTAAAAAGTATTATGAATATAAAAACGGACCTTTGATTAACCCTATGATTAACCCATTATTGTGTAATAATGTTTTAACAAAGTTGGAATTTAAAAATTCCAACTTTAAATACCAATTCAATTGGCTTTCAGTGATAAGCCATGATGTACACAAAAAAAATATTTTTACGATGTTAAGTTTGGTAAATTTAGTGAGGTTTTTAGCATACAAAAATTTATATCGACCATATGAAGCTATATACTAAGTTTCATCAATATCAATTATTATAAGGCAATTCATAATATACTCAACAAGGCGATACAAGTTTTGGCCAAGTCATAAGCTGTTGTTTCAAAAAATTTCAAAACATTAAAAAAATAAAGGTTCAAGACTAATAATTTAATTAATAATACTTAGGCTACATGTGACATATCGTCGTAAAGATCATCAGTATTAGTAGACTAACAGTAACAAATTTCAATCTGAGGGATTCTAGGGGCATTAGTTACGGATATACAGGCTATACCGTAACATTTGATTTGTTTGCAAACAAATTGTCACCATTTTGAAACTGTTGAGGATATTTAAGTTATGTATTTTCAAAATGTTATTTTTACTATACCTTTAAAATGATGTATAAACTGGCATATGTTTACATTTGAAAATACTGAAATGCAAACATGTTCCATAATTTTGGAATACCCTGTCTTTATACATAGTAAAAAATATTTTTAAGATGTTAATTTTAGTCAATGTTTTGGACATAATTTGTAATCCATCACCCTGTATCTCACCATAGGATAACATATGCATTATTGTTCACTCATTGGATAGTAATATGTAACACCATCCCTATGCTGTACAACATTTTAGACCTCTTAATGAATGTGGAGTAAATTGAAACATTGGTACTATAATGCTGAAGAGGATAGAAAACATTTATTTCAAAGCTATTAAAAATACTACGTCTGATAACAGGATATTATCTTAATCATCCTACATCGCTCGCAAGCAACGCCTACTGCACTCTACCGAAGGAACCAGTTCCATACAGCTTTTTCATTTGCGACGTGAGAACCACGGTAAATGCCTCTGGTCGAGACCTATGAGAGATATTAACCTGTCGCCGAGAGGGACGCGAGTCTAGCAGGAAGTCCAGGGACTGTGATGTGCTCAGAGACGCCGCGGTGCCCGCAGACCCGACGGAATACTCACCGAGTTGAAGAGAACCGAAATAATTGCGACAGGAAATCAAACAATGGGGCTATTTGGAGCCAAGAGCCGTGAAGACGTGAAGTGCGAGGGTTTTTTGTTGAGAGAATTTAATAAAATTTATCAATGTATTAGTTGCCGCTACATACATCGAAGGTATTAATAATAGGCATATGCTGTTAAATTGTCCAGAATGGTTTTAAGAAAAATAGTTTTTGTAAAGAGTAAATTGTAGTAAAAGCTGTAGACCTAGTAAAAAATATAACAATTTAAAATTCAATTAATCACTTTGAAAAGTAAATTAGTGTATTTAAATTTTATTTTGCATAGTTTTTAAGTATCGTAACTGTAAATGTCGTAAAGCTAAGGAAACCCAAACGAATAATAGACGACATGACTAATAACTATAATGAAATCAATCTCCTACTGTAATAGTTATCATAACACTGTAAAGTTTAATGTTTATGTGGTCTCTTTATTTTTCTATTTTTTTAGGTAGGAAAAGGACCGAGGAAGGTCAACTGAAACAGATTCGAACGAATCTGTCATATATGGTTAGTTTCGGTCTCATTAGTTCCTCCTTCTGTGAAATTAAATTCACTATTTTTAAATAGATTATTTTGAAAACTAACTTGTTCATCCTGCAACGTTTCAAATAATTGATCCCTTAACAGATCAGCTGAAACTGAATTATTAAACTCCACTTAAGGTAAAGACCCTGGGGAGGCCCAGGGGTCGTTTCGGGGCCTTCCTAGAGCCGACGCTCTTACAAATATTTGCATACCATCTTTTTAACTTGAAGTAACTTTAACAGTGGAAATAAAAGTAAAATTGTTGATATAAAACTTTTTAATGTGATTATATATTACTTACAAATTCAAGAAAATTCAAAAGGGAAACATCGAGAAGTATAGGCTCGACTCTCTTGGAACATCGACAACGCTTAGGAAAAACTCAGTTAAAATTAATTAAATAGCGATTGCAAATTTTTTTTACTGTTTTTACACTTTAAAAAATTTGTACCTAAACTTGATGGTTTACTTGTAGTTGTGAAAAAATTAAACAACACAAACACAAATCGACCATTGGGGCACAAAAGCACATACAGTATAGGCTATATCAATGTGTAAATGTTCGTGTACATTACACTGACAGATTTAAATTTTTGATGATTAAGAGTGATTTCAAAATATTGTATTAATATCTTTCACCTATGTAGATAAAACACAACCTCCGTCAGTGGATTTAGACATCCACTTTATGTCTTACGTTCTTGATGAAGGTAAGATTACTAGGAATCATTAATTGGAAATTGGTATAATAACTTGTTATTGAAAACTGAACGATCTTGAAGAATGATAAATTAATAAACTTATTTGTAGCAATTATGACAAAATTATTGAAACTAACATATATGAGTTTTATATGAAATATCTAGCTAACTGGAATAACAGATTATATGCATAGTTTTGTATGCGTGAGATTTTTTATAGAAGCAAAATAATACATATTATGAACACTTAACTATAATAATAATTCCTATTCATGATATAAACACTTTGATATTTGAGGTGTTTAGTCAAATATTACGATACTTTTATTGTGTTCGATTGGATTCCACATACTATAAAGCTTTCATAAGGTAAATTTACATGCATATGTGAATTAAGTACCCAGGAAATGTTCGGTTGGAAGTTTGTAGGGTCGAGCAATTTCATACGTGACTTTTGAGTTTGCGGCCGTTGAGGGTCAGTGAAGGGTGGTTTGACCTGCCACTGGAAGAATAATTTGGCAAACCTAAAAGTAGCACGTACATATCCCTCTTTGGCTAGTATTACTTAATCTAGGCGACATTTTCTCTACTGGAATAACGTAGTCCTACACTCGCCCTTTGGTCTTTTAAAATGTAGTAATGAGTAAAGACTTCTCAACAATAAAGACACTCATTGAATATTTTATTGCTTAAACTTATAACGTTCTTACTTAGGAAAATATCCAAAAATAATAACACGATAAACAAACAGGGACACATACATTGCGAAATAAAGTGAATTAAAAAGGAACGAAAGACTACAAACTGAGTCTGTGTCATAGTTTCAACGTATTCCCGAAGGTATATTATGAAAACTGCAGCATATTTGCTTTAGAGAAACAGGAGCGCAACGTATATTATTCCAGATGTTCTTGCTGCATTTTCTCCTTGAAATTCTTCTTGAACTCAAAACATATTTTTCATGCGATGTCTCCTTATTCTTTCCAGATATAAAATAGCTAACTGGAAATAATTTTTGTCAAAAAAGAATAACATCATCATATTATTGTCACAGAAAATACAAATTGTAAGTAAAATATTAGAAAATAAAATAAAAATGTTATTTTTATTTTATCGCTATTATTATTGTTATAAAATAAATATTATTCAGAGTTATGATAGTTTATTACGTGATTTAGGTTGATTAATTATTAATATTTTGTTTAAATTAAATATCTAAATTGTAATTTTGGTTTTCAGGTATTTTTATTTGACCACGTAAAAATTTTAATAAATTAAATACATAATAATTTTAAAGATAAATAGATAAGCTACAAGTGTGGAATAAAGAGTATCCTCTTGTGAATTTCACATTTGCCAATTTTTATTACTGTACTAAATAAACTGTAATTGTTTTGTTAAGTGTCGTTGGTTGTAATATTTGTTGTTTTTATACTAAGTTATAAAATTAAGTTTTATTTCCAATGGTGCTCTGACCAAATCATATCGTTATCAACATATTGCTTTCCTCCTGATAAGAAAAAACTTTGCAATATTTAAGTGAGTAAAAATCGGTGAAGTTCAGAAACACTATAACGTCACCTTGGAGACCGCGTTGTTTACCGTTTAAGCTGTTTACCTCTAGACACAAAGTTTGCAATACTTGATACGGTGGCTAAATATAGTTTCATAAGTATTGAAGTACCTGGAGTTTTCCATTTTTAATGAACATTAAGAAAAACTGGCTTAATATGATAGTAAGTAATAAAATAGTTTGCATTATTTAAGAATTGTAAAAAGGTCGTGGACAAATAATTTGAGACCTTTGGGTGTGATTACTTCTACAAAAAGTTTTGAAAAACGATTAACAGTTTATGTGTTCAAAGGAAAGTTATACTAAATTTTTACTTTATGTGTTTCCTGACAAAATATTTTATTGCTAATAGGAAATTCCTAGACTATCCAAATTGATGATGAAACAAATTTTACCTTGGTTTACATCAGACATGACATAAATATGATTATTTCAAACATAAATTATATATTCAAACAAATTTAATTATTGTTTACATCAGGCATGATATCAATGTGATCATTTCAAGCATAAATTCAGGATTCAATCAAATTTTATTTTTGTTTATATCAGGCATGACATCAATGCGATTATTTCAAGTAAAAATTCTAGATTCAAAAAAAATTAATTCTTGTTTACATCAGACATGACATAATGTGATTGTTTCAAACATACCTTCTTGATTCAAACGGATTTTATTTCCATTTTCCCTTAAACTGTAGAACTCCCTTTCTTATACATTTGAAATTAAAACCTAGACAAAAATATAAAAAATTATATTTTTATTGTTAAAAATATAATTTTTTGTGTAATTGTACTAATCAATGCATCGGGTCTATAAACATCAATATTTCAAATATTAATTTAACTTTTGTTTCTTAAATTAATTTCTATAGCCAAGGTTGTGTATACACCACGTATTATTTTAAGGTTCAATTCTGAAAACAATTAGATTATTACCAATAAGTACTGGCCTTTGTTAACATTTT
Organism: Neoaliturus tenellus; assembly: GCA_030545055.2. Lineage (NCBI taxonomy): Eukaryota > Metazoa > Arthropoda > Insecta > Hemiptera > Cicadellidae > Neoaliturus > Neoaliturus tenellus. Next base: position 138,467 of record JAQYXR010000016.1, on the reverse strand, counting down.
TACACAAATCTAAGGTAAACAGTTGGAAGCAGTTTTCAGCAAAAAGATTAGAGAGTGTTTTTTGGTCAGGATAGCATAGATAAGTCAATAATAATTCCGATTTCTTAGTTTACTCATTTTAAAAGTGAAACCACTTAAAAATATGATATATAGAGCAAACGAATTCATCATATATGCTACACCAAGGGGTTGAAGTTGTCAAAAAAGTGAACAAAATGCAGAGTAAATATGGAATAACGAAACAAGTTTAGCAAAATACTTTTAACAACAGGCCTCGACTAATTTTTATTACATTTTAGTAGTGTTAGAGCCAGCCTGACAAAACCACTTGACCTTGACTGACCATCGTACAAGTACAACATAAGCATAGTTGTAAAGCAAGCGGTAACAAAGATAACACAACCTAGATCGACAGCTATGCTAACCTGACCTAACCTAACCAAACTGAACCGCATTTTAAATGTGTGGTGCCTATACCCGATATGTCCCAAACCTTCAAAGTCCCAATACAAAAACTATTCTCTGACAAGTAAAAGCTCGAATACCAGTGGCAGTCATCTGTATAAGAGTGGAATGTCCTTATACTATATAATTGTCACTAATTAGGTAATTTCGAAGGATAAAAGTCGGCTGGGGTCCCAGTGCTCATTGAGCGAATGTGAATAATTAAACAGCGTTTAAGGCTAAAGACCGTGGCACTCCCGACGGACCCGGGGCGAACTACGATCCTGGCTTATTTGCATCTCAAGCTGTTATGCATCGAGGGGGACTCGTAAAAATATCCTTCGCATTCTAATCCCTGAGTAATCGACAAATAAAGTTTTTATGGAAATTTCAGGATGATTTCATGTGTTAGTAGGCATATCAACACTTAGGCTACATTCTTATATTTTCATTTTTGACAGTTTTGTAAATTTTATTACATTTATGTACATTTTTGTACATTTGTACATATTATTATTATTCCTAACTATTAGAAGCTAGTTTAAGCCTAGTATGAAGTTAAACAGTAATAGGAGATCTGAAAAGACGAAGAACTTTTTAAATTGGACAACAACCAACAAGTAACCATTTAGTAATTTTGTTAAATGGTTGACATATAAAACCATTGGCGATATTTTGTGTGCTACTTAAATTTGTAAATTATTCAGTTACATTTTGGGTAGTCGTTTCGGTTATTAGGCCTACTAATCATACTTGTCATCGTTAGGGTCTCTATAACTTTAGACTACAGATTGATAAACAACCACAATAACTTCAACTTTTGTACATTAATAGGCAAGCAAGAATATTTTATTCCTTTTATTCTCAGCTCGTGTTTATCGTAGGAAAAATCCTCGCATACCTCCAGAAAGATAGTGTCCTGTAGATGATCAAAAGCCCTATGTAATTCATAGCCAATAAGTTTAAGCCCTACATACATACTTTGAAAGTTTCGATTAATCTTATGGAAGAAGGGTATACGATTGAATCATTTTACAACTGTTGCAATAACTGATGCTGTAGCAAATCAGGAAGAACAGATGTATTAGATATAAAACATTTTCAAACTATTTGGATTGTTTGGATCTCCATCAAATGAAAATTTTGCCGAATTTCGACCAGTGGTAGTTTCAAGTCCTTATATCTTCCACAACTAGAAGGCGTATTCCGCGTATTCCTCTTTTTAACTCCCACAGGACACGACTAGATGAAGTCTACTAATTATATCACATCCCTTCTACACTCATGAACCATTGTCGCCTTAGACGCGGCTAAACCACATTATTTTCTTATACTAATATTATTATATTACGATATTAATTCCTAAATTTGTTACAGAAATTAACAATACCCTTTTCCTGACCCCCCCCCAGTAGTGTAAAATTGCGGCCGCTGGCCCAGTTCAAGGTCACCTGAGGGATGACGTCATCGAGGTCAATGACCTCACCGATGACGTCATCGATGACGTCATCGATGACGCAATCGATGACGTCATCACTAATGACGTCATTTCGATGACGTCACACCCATGACGCCACAGAAATGACGTGCTGATGACGTCATCGCCCCTTACGTCATCAAAACGACGTCACCGACGCCACTAAGGTCAAGGTCACGCAGAAACTTAAAATTTTTTAGCACTTTTGCCGTTTCTCGCACTACGCTCCGAGTTTCAGTCAGAGTCCCCGTGACCTTGACCACTTGGAGCGAATTTTCGACGAGAAACGGCAAAAGTGCCAAGTTAAACTCGAGTTTCTGACATGACTCTGCCTAAATGGGCAATCGGTTATCCCTCAGGTGACCTTGAACCAGTACAACGCCCGCAATTTTATGTTACTGTGACCTTGAACACTTAACAACGGAGCGCCGACACCGATGCGCACCCCACGACAGCCACCGAGTGACTGACTGTCAGGCTCTGTGTATGCTAGGTATATCGGCTTGAGAGACTAAGACTCTAAACTGTCAGGAATGGGAGTAACTAACTGAATTTTGCAAGGAAAAGTCATTTCATCCAATATTTTAAACAAATCCTCATCAGTAAAACTGACATTAGTCTGTTTTGTATAAAACTTAGGGTGTCCGCGCAACAGTTTGCGCCACTTAGCTAAAGTTGAAACTCTCTTAACTTTGAGCGGTGGACAGTGAGCAACTAATAAAGTCTTAACACGGCTAAGTTTCTTACCTAAAGTGTCCTGCGACATGGCTTCACCTCACAAAAGTCCGCACAATACTGAGAGACTGCTTGTAGCGCATGAGTCAAGGGAAAAGAGGTGGGGGAAACAGCAGGAGTGGGGGAAGGTCACAGTGGCGGGGGAAAGTGAGGTGGTACGCTGGAGTATCGCATCACTTCACCATGAGCTGTCCTACAGTCAACACACTGTTCTCTTGGCCCGAGTTGGCACTAGAAGAAACATTTCTGTACAGCTTAGGCTGTGAGAGCCGAGGAAGCAAAGTCAAAGTGGAAATTGTGTTAAACTCCAAGATGAAGAGTCTCCTAAATAAACTAATTGTATCCTTGCAATCTCCTATAACTTTAGAGAAATACCACTTTATTAAGCGACACCTTATACTTTGGCAAAACGAAGCGGAAATGGAAAAGATTACAGTAAAATTAATTTAACTTAAAACCTGGACTGGACACTCATGGCGATACCACGTGGCGTGCAAACGCCACCCTAAACATTACAAGTTAGGTTATTGAGCACCTCTGGTACGATAACCGATGTGCTAGAGTTAAAGTGTGATGACCTTGAGTCAAAACACTGAAATACTACAAGTCGATATCGTCCCAGAGTTAAAGTGTAGTGACCTACATTCAGAACTTGTAAAATTACTTACATATAGAGAGCTAGAGAACAGCGAGACGCACCGCATGGAAGCCGGAGACATACTGGCGAAGCGGTGTTGTGCAGCCTAGGGACCCAGTTGTGGTGGGGGTATAGCCAACACTTAGAGTACAAGTGTTGTGGGTGACCTTGACCCACTTAACTTACCTGACACCCCCCCCCCCGACAAAAAGTGCGAACCCCCCCCCCCCGACAAAAAGTGCGAACCCCCCCCCCCGACAAAAAGTGCGAACCCCCCCCCCCCGACAAAAAGTGCGAACCCCCCCCCCCCCCGACAAAAAGTGCGAACCCCCCCCCCCCCCGACAAAAAGTGCGAACCCCCCCCCCCGACAAAAAGTGCGAACCCCCCCCCCCCCGACAAAAAGTGCGAACCCCCCCCCCACCCCCACCCCCACCCCCACCGCCACCCCCACCCCCTCCCCCACCCCCACCCCCACCCCCACCCCCACCCCCACCCCCACCCCCACCCCCTCCCCCACCCCTGATATCCTGGGCGTGGCAGCCCCGGCGGGGATATAAGGGGGTCCAGCCAGAGCCGGCTCGCAGTCCGCTCCCGCGCGTTGAACGTGAACGACCGGGACGGACCGCCATAGGCATCACTAAACATTGAATGGCGCCTTCAGTGTTTAGCGAAGTCTACTCTAACTTTAAGACTTGTATTAGTTGTAAGATATTGCGCTTGCGTTTGGGTATTGGGAATTGTTTTATATGAGAGTGTTTTACTTGTACCCTATGTCTCCTGTGTCTTTTATCCTTTGTGTCTTGTTTGTTATATGTGTTTAATGTGTATGTGCTTGTTCCAGCATTGACTACGTTGAGCTCAATTGTGTGTTGTAAGTGTGTTATATGTTTCTAAAGTGTATACGCTTGTTTTAGCAATCCCCCCTTGAGCTTTTTCAATGCTCAAAGTAAATTGTAAAGTCAGGGAACGGGAGTAGGCCCCCGTGTAAAAGCATTTTATACCAACGTTAGCATGAGTCCTCTCAGGCATGCAATATTGCGGCTGGGTTTGGGACTCGGTCCGTTTGTATGCTGACATGCAGACCACAGCTGTGGCCAATTTGCGGTGGCCTCTGCACTCGGACCGAGGGCGTAAGCCACTAGGGCTGTCCTCAACCTCTTGTTTCCCTTCTGGAAACTCAAAATTATGTAAATGAATCTTTGTTAGCTATTTGTGTTTTTAGTCCCCAAGGCCCCCGAACATTCGTGGTTCGCCATGGATGTACGGGGGCCGAAATTTTTTTAATGTCCGTGTGGCCTTGACCCACAAAGATTTATAAAAATTTACTGCATTGATAAAGTTAAATAGTAAAGGTAGGGTACGGGAGTAGACCCCCGTGTAAAACAATTTTAAACCAATTTTAGCATGGGTCCTCTCAGGCATGCAATATTGCGGCTGGGTTTGGGACTCGGTCCGTTTGTATGCTGACATGCAGACCACAGCTGTGGCCAATTTGCGGTGGCCCCTGCACTCGGACCGAGGGCGTAAGCCACTAGGGCTGTCCTCAACCTCTCTCAAAATTAAGTAAATGTTTTGTTAGCTATTGAAAAGACAATGCAGTAAATGTTTACAAGTCTTGCGTGGCGAAGGGAACACGACATTGGATGTTGCCTTGTTGTCATAGTTGGGTCTCTTTGGAGGCTACAGCGATGACAACCCAAGTGCCCCACACCCCCATCGGGGGTGTGGGGCTTAATTTTTTTAAAGTTTTACCGTGACCTTGACCTAAATATATAAAAGTTTTCAAAATTCTTTAACAGTCAGGTCTTATTAACAAGGTAAATATATTAAGCTCTTTAAAAAAAATGTACAAGTCAAGTAACACACAAGGTTTGACTCGTCTATAAGTGTGTCTTTTTTGGAGGCTTCAGCGATGTTAACATAAACGCCTTAAGTGAGGCTTATTGTTTTAAATTGACCCCCCCCCCCCCGACAAAAAGTGCGAACCCCCCCCCCCCCCCGACAAAAAGTGCGAACCCCCCCCCGACAAAAAGTGTGACCCCCCCCCACCCCCCCCACCCCCACCCCCACCCCCACCCCCACCCCCACCCCCACCCCCACCCCCTCCCCCACCCCTGATATCCTGGGCGTGGCAGCCCCGGCGGGGATATAAGGCGGCCGGGTGGCATGCACTTCTCATTCCTGTCCAGGTTCCCGTACCGGACGGTCCTCTCTCGCTCCTGAGATTTTATTTACTTATTTCAATCTTCTTTTCATATTTACTCTTTTCATATTTACTCTTCATTTATTCGCTTCATCAAGATGGGTCTTAAGCTCAAGAATTACCCACCAGCTTCTTCAACCTCGGCCAACACGCCTCAGCCCTCATCGTCCTCCGCTCCGATCCTAGAATACCTCATGACAGCGCAGATTCTGAGCTGCCTGACGATGCCGCCACCGCCGCCGCCACCGCAGCCTGCCTCGATGCCCAGCCTTTCACCATTGCCACCAACATTGGAAGAGGTTGGCGCACCTTCGGCTTCGGAAGAGGCTGGCGCACCTGCGGCATCTTCAAAGAACCCCAGCGGACGAGTCCTGATAGCCTCTCCAGCACTCTCTCTGCTATCGGACTCGGGATCGGAGTCTGCGGTGTTCGAAGAGGCGCCAAGGTCGAGGATAACCCCCTACAGTCGAACTAAGAAAATCCTATCCTACACCAAATCCCAATGTCCCTCACCCATATCCCCCATGCCACCTACACCAACCAAACCACCCCGTAAATCAATCTTCTCCCCCGAACTTCCCTCAATCGACCTAACCCGTTCACCTACCCCACCCAAAATTGTCTGCAGCCTACCTTTTGACCTACTTAAACCTTCACCTCCCACCCCCATTCCTTCTAGCCAGCCTAAACCTGACAAGCTCCAAAACACTCCAGTAAAGCGTCCAACACAAAAACGTAAGCGTGTTAAACTCCCTGCTGGCAAGGGTAATAAATGCGATTACGTGTGGATGTCAAAAGACTTTGGGATTCTTTGCTGTCAGAAGTTTGCTGTTTTAGATAAAGACCGTTGCCAAACGCACTTGAACAAAAACATCAATCTTCCGAGAGTAAGACCCTACAGTCTTAACAACATTAGGTCTAAAACATCCCAACCCAGACATCCCCACAGTCCGCAACCGCTTGATATTAGAAGACTTAAAATGGATGAAAAATATTATTTTATTGCTCAAACTTATGGAGCTTTTGATGCCAAAGTAGAAATCATTGTAAAAGGTGATGGCAGCCTTCATACAATGAAAGTACCCGTTCGGATGGTACAAAGACAATTTTTCATCCATAAAAAAGGCTATCTAATACGAAGGGAAGGATGCCAATCTGTGTGGGAAATGGATTAGGATGTAGGCCTACCAAAAGAAATTCTAAATTGTTAGGTTGTGTTGGACGATATTTAAAAAACAAAAATTCTTCTTCCAAATTATTTTTTCCAAATTTAGTCCTAACCCTCTTAAAGTAAGGGAGAGGAGTATTACACAAGTCAAATAATAAAAAAAAAAATACTTGACTTGTATAATACTTTAACCTGGCGGTGATGTAAAGTCACTGGGACAATCTCAAACCGTGTCCTTGAGGGTGAAGACTAAGTTACAAAAGTCTTTAACAAATAAAAAACTTACCTCCAAACGCTTGTAGCTTGCTACAAGTGTTTGGAGGTAAAAATTTTTTAAAGTTTGAATGACCTTGACCCACATAAATTACTGTTTAAAGTAAACTGCTAACCTTACAACTTATGTCGTGTATCACGTGATACCCCCCACTCTAACGCTTTTAATAAGCTTGTATGAGCCGTTCATTTGCTTCAGTCCGTTCCTATGCTCTGTGGTAAACATGTCACAGTACAATAACAAAGGTGGAGACTTCTTGATAAATGAACACAATGCTTGGGAAGTGCTAAACCGGCATAGAATGGAAGTTGAGTGTTGTATAAGACGAGATGGGTCTACATTTTATCTATGTATTATAAACAAACAAACCCACAAGTATGAACACTGGACAAAAATTAATTATAACAACATAGATGAGCTGTTTGCTTGGGTTTTTGAGGTGTGTAAAGTTATTGAAGAAACCAAAATGATGGGTGTGCTAAAGGTATGTAAAACCGATGACCGCGAGGACTAAGGGAAAGTTAGTGGAAGTCCTTAAGCTATCCCCCCCCACCCCCCACCCCCTCCCTCACCCCGGGGTTACCCCCACCACTAAAAATGGGTATATATAGGAGTGGTGATCAACCGTCTTCTCATTCTGCTTTACACTGTTTAGCTGAATACTACCATGTCAGCCATGAACATTCCAGCCTCTACCTCTGGCCCGACCGCATCCAACTCTGGCTCAAGCTCTGGACCGATCCGGCGGGGCCGCCTGTCAAAGCGTCGCGTTCGGTTCTTCGGATTCACTCCGAGCAAGACGGAGTTGTGCAGCAGTGGAGCCTCCAGAAGAGAGTCTAGCTTGTATGAAGAACTCCAGCAGGTAGTGCCAGGTGTAGTGGTTGGTGCATCTTCACAGGAAGACACTGTTAGAGCTGCTATAAGATATATTAAAGGTTGTAACGTATTGATAGAGGAAAAGAACAGGTTATTAGAGGAAAAGAAGAGGTTGTTGGAGAGTGCACACAGTGAAATACTTTTGATCCGGAAAGAATGGGAAAAACTAATTATGAAGTGTGACAGATTGTTAGATGATAGTGATGATAGTGAGGATGAGAGTGGATAGGTGTGGGTAAAGACTCGGACTGGGACTTGCGTGTTTGTATGAATGTGTGTGTGAATGCGGAATACAGAGCGGGGGATAGATCACTCTGTGGCAATGGACTAACATGCCACTTAGTGATCTATCCCCCGTTCTGGTAATGTTTTTGGATGGCCTTGACCCACTTTACCAAGGCTAGCTAGTACCCCTACCACTGATAAGTGTATATATACGGGTATTAACGTGCAGTTTGGTTATTCTGCTTTGTACCGCTTAGCTGAATACAGCACTGTAACATGGCTTTCAACTCCAAAACTTCTCAGGCTTCCTCTTCTTCTTCAAGAAGGCGTGCTGCCAACGTTCTGCCTGCTACTCGTGGACCTGCTCGACCATTCCACAGCATAACTGTTGCTCGGGCAAACGCCTGCAAAGCTCCGATGCTACGGACCTTGCTGGAGGTAAGCCAAGACGGACAAGGCTTTCTCAGTCCTGGTCAACGGCAGGAGCAAGAAAGGCGTATGGCGTACTTCAGGCTGCAGGGTGTAGTTCCCAGCTTGAAGTTAGGCGATCCGAGAGTAGCAAGCATCAACGAGGCAGCGGACTACATATCACATCTTCACAGTGTTTTAGAAGTAAAGGACCAACAAATTGAAAACTTAAAAGAACAATTGAAACAATTTAACTTTAATCCTGTGGAGTTTGTGGAAGCAGTGATGAGTGATAGTGATGATGAAGGAACTGAATATATATTGGGTATGTAATGAAAGACTTGGACATGGACATGTGTGTGTGTGTGTGTGTGTGTGTGTGTGTGTAGAATACAGAGCGGGGGATAGACTACTTTGCGGCAATGGACTAGCATGCTGCTTAGTGGTCTATCCCCCGCTCAAAGGGTAGCATTGGATGACCTTGACCCACTTTACAGCAAGGACAACCGGTTAACTGGTATAAAAGAGGGGGTCTATACATCTCGACTTCATTCTGCTTTGAACCTTCCAGTGGAACGCTAGAAACAATGAGTGGATCGCTGCTTGGTGCTAACTTGGACAGGTATTCTGTGATGGTACACTATGAAGATTGTAGAGACATGTTGACGGCTGTGTATGATTGTTTGGTGAGAAAAATCTTTCAAGAAAACTGCCAATTTATGTTAGCGTGGAAAAGAAACTTGTTTGTTGATGGTCATGCTACAATGCAAAGCATGAACCACCTTCATGTGTTAAAAGTAGGACATCATAATTTGGACGAACTGGACGATATGTTTAGGGAGCTGGAGTGTTTGATACATCAGGAATGTAAACCATGTGAAATTGAAATTTTTAAATTGGATATGGAATTAGAATAAAATGTGTTAAACAGGACTTGGACTTGGACTTGATTGAGGTTTTGTAGAACAGAGCGGGGGATAGATCACTTTGCGGCAATGGACTAGCATGCTGCTTAGTGGTCTATCCCCCGCTCAAAGGGTATCTTTACGTGACCTTGACCCACATAAATTGTATAGTTGGTGGGGGTATAAAAAGGGTAAGCAAATTGGATGGATACAACACTTCCATACCATGGCTCCACTTGACAACACCGTGTTCCATCGCAACAGAATTGTCTCTATTCTGGAGGTAATACCTCTAGAAATTATAGAAGTAGAGGACCAACTACCTGCGGTTGATCAAGAAGAGGAGGAGGAAGAGATAATGGATATTGAAATGGACTCTGACGAAGCTGGTTCAACGGACAATGAGGTGGACTTGCACGCCTACGAAACATTAGAGTCGTCATCTGAGTCGGAAATGGAATTCCAATTGGAAATCGAAGAAGAAGAACAAGAACAAGACACTCCCCATCGTCCAATGGATAGGATGTTAGTTGCCAGAAGAATTATGTATTGTCATCGCTGCCTATTCCGTGATGAGGATGATTCCGACTCTGATGGTGATGTTTCACCCTTGTAAAAAAGTTTAAACAAAAAGTTAAAAAAGAATGTGAGCGGGGGATAGAGCACTTTGTAGTAAATGATGCTGCTTAGTTCTCTATCCCCCGCTCAAAATAATAATTCCAAATGACCTTGACCTACATAAACTTGCTCAAACAGACGTCTTTGAAAAAACTTGTACAAATTATTGAATCTAGACCAAATATCATCAATTTATCAAGCCTACTGATAAATGTATTACAAACGGTTGTGTAAAGGCTAAATTTAGCACATGAGTGATAACCTGTTTCCATATGACGTCACTTTCCCCACCTATCTGCCTCGGATATAAAGGGTCCCGGTGGAGTGCGCTGCTCATTATTGCGTGGACATTCACAGAGTGTGCATTCAAAGCCAAACTGTTTGAAATGGCTCTTTGCGACATTTGTGGGGAAATCTTTCAAGACGAAGATCTTTTCACCATACACAGAGAATTACATGAAGACGAAGATAGAAAAGAAGATATTACCATGAATGAAATAGACTTAGACTCAATTGATCGGTTTTTGGAAGAGCACCAGAAGCAGACGGACTACTGGGACAGCTATCTACAGCAAATGCAAAGAAGAAGACCTAGTGTGATCCAATTTGCTGGTGCTGGACCATCTACTGTTAGAAGACCTTTTGAAGAAGAAGACACTGAAGAAGAGGACACTGAAGAAGAACTAGAAGATGTGAAACAACTGCGCACCACGGCCTTGCCAGGACGAGTTGTAACACATTTTAAAATTAATAATGTTCAATTGGAACTGGAAACATTTATAACCCAGGCTAAGGAACTTGTTGGTGGAACCTTGAGGGAAGAACTACAAAGATTAAATTTTATTAAATTTGGAATGGTGTTAGAGGCTATGTTTAACAATACTGATGGTGAAACAGCATTGAGAGCGTTCATTACCAAAAACCGAACCCTTACCTTCACCTCCAACATCGATGATATTATTGAAGAATGCTTGGAAGAACTTATAACAAAACTTCAAGAACATGAAGGAAGAGGATCTGGATGGACTTTGTCATCAATTGAAGGTATGGATGTAAGGGTTCACAAGCATGGATATGGTTTAAGGGGTAGTAGTTTTATCCCTTTACCAAAGAAAATCCAAAACACTAAATCGTGTAGGAATGTGCAAAATGAAGGTAATGAATGTTTTAAGTATGCAATGTTAACCAAGTATGTTAAAGATCATCCTGAAAGAGTTGGTAGAGAGTATTACGAAAATGAACACCGCTACAACTTTCAAGGCCTCACCTACCCAGTTACATTGAAAGACATAGACAAATTTGAAAAGAAAAATCCTGGCGTTTCAGTGAATGTTTTCGGTCTGGATGATTCGAACAACGTTTATCCTTTGCGGGTAGTAAAAGTTGAGCAAAGAAACCACACTGATTTGTTACTGATCACTAAGGGTGAAATTTCACATTATGTGTGGATAAAGGACTTTGCATCCTTGATTCGAAATCAATTATCAAAACAGAGGCGTAGGTTAACAGTGTGTAAAAGATGTTTTTGTTTCACATATAAAGAAATAAGACAAGGAGGATTAGAGTGGTTGATAGAACACAAAAGACTTTGTAATGAAAATTATGAAGTGAAGATTAGTCTGCCACCACCATCTCGAGCGTGTATCCAATTTAACAAAACAGTTCACCAATATCGGATTCCAGTAGTCATCTACGCAGATTTTGAATCTACGTTAGTACCACAGGAGCTGCCGGACGGTGAAGTGACTAGAAGAACAAAATATCAGTTGCATCAACCCAACAGTTTTTGTCTAATAGTGAAATCAACCTTGTCTGAAAACCAATTGCAAAACTATGGTTTAACATCCACTCCAATACTTTACCGTGGTGAAGAAGCCGCTAAGTATTTCGTAGACCAGTTGTATGACATTGCTGAAAAGGTACAACGCTTGTATGGTAATGTCGTACCTATGGAACCTTTGAATGAGAATCAACAAGAAGAATACAATATGGCATCAAGATGTTATCTATGCGAGAAGAGCTTCAGTGAAGAAAATCCAAAAGTAAGAGATCACGATCACCTGACAGGTTTATACAGAGGAGCTGCTTGTAATTCATGCAATATAAATTACAAACTGCCCCACTTTATCCCTGTCGTGTTACACAATCTTAGTGGCTACGACTCCCACTTCATTATTCCAGAGTTAGGAAGAGATGATGGTAAAATTGATGTTCTTGCTACAACATTGGAAAAGTACATCAGTTTCTCAAAAACCGTAGGTAAAATTAAACTTCGCTTTGTAGACTCTTATAGATTTATGCCATCTAAATTGAGCAGATTGTCTGAGAATCTACGAAGAGAAGACCTAAAAGAAACCAGCAAGATTGTACCTGAAGATAAATTGGACTTAGTATTACGTAAAGGAGTATTCCCCTACGACTACATAACATCTACAGAAAAATTTGAAGAAACCAGTCTACCACCGATCGAAGCCTTCAACAGCAAATTAAACGAAAGTGAAATCTCCGTTGAAGACTACAATCATGCTTGTAATGTTTGGAACCAACTAAACATTCAAACCTTAGGGGAATATTCTGACTTTTATATAAAATTGGACGTAACTCTGCTGTGCGATGTGATGGAAGAATTCCGAAACACCTGCTTCTCCGCCTATGGACTGGACCCTCTACACTCGTACACATCTCCAGGATTAGCATGGCAAGCTATGCTAAAGTCAACCAACTGTCGACTGGAACTTCTAACGGATATCGATATGGTGCTCATGATGGAATCTGGTGTACGGGGCGGTTTGACACAAGCTGTAACACGTCATGTCAAAGCCAACAACAAGTACATCCCCGGCTTCGACGAGCAACAACCATCGGTCTACCTTGGCTACTTTGACGCAAACAACCTTTATGGTTGGGCAATGTCAAATCCGCTTCCCTACGCTGACTTCAAATGGATCGACCCGGCCACCATTGGAGACATCTCACAGATTCCAAAGAATGGTCCAAAAGGCTATATTTTGGACTGTGATTTCGAATATCCAGAGCACCTTCATGACCATCACTACGACTTGCCTCTCCTAGCCAAGACTGAAGTTTCACCGACAGGAAGATGGCCAAAATTGATGATGACCTTGGAGAATAAGGATCGCTATGTGGCTCACTACTGGGTAGTTCAACAGGCTCTTGAATTGGGTCTACGTATAGTGAGAATTCATAGAGCAATTGAATTCACCCAGTCTTGTTGGTTGAAACCATATATTGATTCCAACACTGCAAGAAGAGCTGCAGCGACAACAGCATTTGAAAAGGACTTCTATAAATTAATGAACAATGCCATCTTTGGGAAGACCTTGGAGAACAAAAGAAAACACAAAAATGTAAAATTAGTGAGTGATCCTAGAAAATTGGAAAAATTAGTGCAAAAACCAAATTTCGGAACATCCATGATTATAAACGAAAATCTAGTCGCTGTCAGTATGAAGAAAACAACAATAGTCATGGACCGTCCGTTATACATAGGTATGTCGATTTTGGATATAAGTAAAACCCTGATGTATGATTTCCATTATAACAAAATGGTTAAACATTATGGAAGGGAAAACATTGGAGTCGCATACATGGATACGGACGCGTTTATCTACTGGATAAAGACTTTGGACATGTATGAAGACCTAAGGACTTTTCCATACAAAGAAGATTTCGATTTTTCTGACTATCCGAAAAACCATCCAAATTTTAATGAAAAATATAAAAAAGTAATTGGAAAATTCAAAGATGAAGCAAATGGAATGCCTTTAGAAGAAATAGTGGCGCTGATGGCGAAATTGTATTCATTTAAGATGTACCACGAGAACAACACACCGACAGTGAAGAAAGCAAAAGGAGTGAAGACATCTTATTTGAAAAAACACGTGACATTTGACCACTACAAGACTTGTTTGTTTGAAGATACTACGATATCAGCAACATTCAACAATATCCGAAGCTTCAAGCATCAAGTCTACAGTGTCACCGAAATTAAAAAAGCGTTGTCAGCTCGGGATGATAAAAGATACATTATGCCCGACAAAATCCACACTCTTCCTTTTGGCCACTACTCTCTAAACCCTATCAACTAGTAACCTATTCTTCGTCCTTCTACAACTACGACCTTATTCCTTTCTCCTTCCGTAAAAAAATGGGGAACACGGCAAGTCCAACGCCGTGTTCCCCATTTTTTTACACAAGTTTGGATGACCTTGACCCATATAAATGATGTGAATATTTAAAACAACATTCATTGTGATTATACATGTGATACAACAAACATTGAAACCTGCAATATGAAGGACTTGAAGCAACAAATTGTCAACGAACTTCATAAACCTGCAAGAAGAAAGTTTCCACGAAGAAATACGGTGATAAAAGGAATTAATGATTTATATCAAGCGGATTTAATCGAAATGATTCCTTATAGCAAACAAAATAAAGGATATAAATACATATTGACTGTTATTAACTGTTTTTCAAAAATGGCAGATGCTTTACCACTAAAAGATAAAAGTGGCAAAAGTGTTACAAAAGCAATGGAAACAGCTATACAAAGAGACAAACATACTATTAAACATTTACAAACAGATGATGGAAAAGAATATTTTAATAAGGAATTTGCAAATTTAATGAAAAAACACAATATAAACCATTATTCAACCAATTCAGAAGTAAAAGCCTCAATAATCGAAAGATTCAACAGAACTTTAAAAAGTGCAATGTATAAAATGTTTTCCAACAGAGGATCGCACATATGGATTGATATGTTACCAAAACTTATAAACGATTACAATAACAAATTTCATAGGACTATCGGGATGAAACCAAACCAAGTAACTAGTAAAAATGAAAACCTTGTATTAAAACGTATAAAAACGAATACTAAACCAAAAGTTGAAAAACTAAAGCCTAAAAAATTTAATGTGGGTGATAAAGTGCGAATAAGTAAATATAAAGGTGTATTCAGTAAAAGATACCTGCCAAATTGGACCAATGAGGTTTTTACTGTATTCAAAGTACAACCTACAGTACCTGAGACATATATTTTAAAAGATAATAAAGGACAATTGCTTGAAGGAGGGTTTTATGGACATGAAATGTTAAAATCAACAGTAGGCGATGTATATTTAGTTGAAAAGGTGTTGCAACGGAAAAAAGATAAGGTCAAAGTACGATGGTTAGGATTTAATAAGACGGAAGATTCTTGGATACCTAAAAAGGATTTGATATAACGATAGAGAATCATTTTAGGTTGAACCATTACAAA
Organism: Neoaliturus tenellus; assembly: GCA_030545055.2. Classification (NCBI taxonomy): domain Eukaryota; kingdom Metazoa; phylum Arthropoda; class Insecta; order Hemiptera; family Cicadellidae; genus Neoaliturus; species Neoaliturus tenellus. Next base: position 123,209 of record JAQYXR010000016.1, on the reverse strand, counting down.
GGATGGAGATAGTACCACAAAAAGAGAGTTTTACTATTAATAATATAGATGAACTCACAGTGGATAATTCAGATTTCAATAGTGGGAAGCATGGCAATTTGTTACCAAACACCGTTCGTTGTCTGGTTACCGGACCTTCCAACTGTGGAAAAACTAATGTAGTATTCAATTTGATTACAAACCCTAAAGGATTACGATTTAACAATCTATATGTATTTTCAAAATCACTACAACAACCAAAGTATCAATTATTGGAAAAAATACTGACTAATGTGCCTGAAGTTAAATATTTAAAGTTTAATGCAAGCGAGAGTGTCATGCAGCCACAAGAAGCTAAACCATTCTCCGTGTTTATATTCGACGATGTATCTTGTGAAAACCAAAACACAATAAGGAATTACTTCGCTATGGGTCGACATAACAACATAGATAGCATTTATATTGGCCAAACTTACAGCAAAATACCTAAACAACTCATTAGAGACAATGCAAACATGTTAATTGTATTTAAACAGGACGAAACCAACCTAAAACATATATATTTTGATCATGTAAATGCGGATATGACATTTGAACGATTTAAAGAGTTGTGTGGAAAGGCTTGGGCTGAAAAGTATGGGTTCCTAACAATTATGAAGGAACAACCGCTAAACAATGGTCGATACAGGATAGGATTTGATAAATTTATATTAATACATTAAACGTGGTATAACACATTCATTGTTGTACAACACGTCTTGCTACAAACATGGTTAACCAAGAAAAATTAGTAAAAGAAATAAAATCACTTAGTGATTCTATTCGGGCTAAAAACAGAGCATTGAAACTAGGTATTAGCGAGAGGGAGAAATTCCTTGAATCTACTTTTAAACCTATTACTGAACCCTTGAAACAATTAAACAAAAAATTTGCTAAACCTGTATTGGAAGGAGATGCGATTGCACCTATTACGAAGTTTGAAAGAGAAAATGTAAAATCAGAAGATTTTAGTGATGAAGACCTGGAATCCTCTACGTATAGTGGTTTTACCGGTGGAGAACCCGAAAGAGAGCTAGAATCACCGGACTATAGTGGAATAAAAGATTTATATGAAGTAAAAGCCAAAAGAGGACATGAAGTTGTATCAACTGCTAGTGAAGAGGAAAAAGAAGAAGAGACAAGGGAAGGTCCGTCAAACATAAGCTTATTGGGTGAAAACATTCATAACAAAGGACCTTTAGGAAGGAAATACATGGTAAAAATGTTACTCGGAACAATTCCTAATAAGAATTACCATAGTTATGGAGCGAGATTAACAGAAGACGGTTTAATGATAGGTAATAGCCCGTTAAACGTTGACGAACATGATAATATTGTCATTGGTGATCAAAGGTATAAGGGCACAAAAGGATTATTTGAATTATTATTTGAAAATAAGCCTTCAGTATCGGTAGTGAAAGAAAAAGACATGGAAGCATATAAAAATATTTTGGAACAGACAAATGCATATAGGAGAAAGTATTTACCTGACCAGCCTCCTTTTAGATCTAAGTCTTTAAAATATAAAGAATTTGTATCCAAGTTAATACCAACTAGAAGACAAACAATGCCGTTAACACAAAGAAAACCTGTAAAACGAAGATTTATGGCATCCACTTTGGATGTAAGTGCTCAGGAACGAAGAAAAAGAAGTAAGTCCGTTACGGGTACAGGTTTAATGAAGAAACTATATAACACAAATGTGATTTATTACAATAATATCAATAAATTGGTGGATAGAATGAAACTAATACATGAAGCTAAAGAAGCGGGTCATACTGGATTGGAAAACGAATGGGTGGCTTTAGTGGATGAACTCCGAAACCGTGGGGTAATCTCATAAAAATGCGTTACTCCCTAGAATACTATTCAGTTGCACCATGAGTGTCGACAAGTTCGGACGTTACTCCTCGGATGGGTTATATTATGCCAATAGTTTAAAAAGAAGTGCTGGTTTACCACAAACACCTGATGGAGATTATGATATGAGTAATAAAAGGTTAAAAAACATAAAAGATCCTACGGATGAAAACGATGCAATAAATCTAAAAATATTAAAGGAAAAGATATCGCCAACATTAAAACTACAAAATAACACATATGACGCAGAAGATCATAGAATTATCAACGTTGGTAAACCAAATCAAAACGGTGATGCGATAAACAAAGGTTATTTGTCATCTGAATTAAAAAATACGTTAAAATTCAATGGGAAAACGTATAGTGCCAACAATAAACGTATATCCAACGTAGATGACCCTAAAGATGCAAAAGACAGCGTAAATAGACGATATTTACATTCTTTGATACCTGAAAAGACAAAAAATGGATTTTCTTTTTATAAATTTGTTATTAACGATATAGGTTATCCAAAAAATGAAAATGATGCTGTAAATCTCAAATATATAAAAGATCATTGTGTCATACGTGATGTGGGAGTTATCGATTGTCTTGGCAATTGTTTGGCGAATGTAAAAGATGGTTCAGCACCATCTGATGGTGCAACAGTGGGTCAAATGAAAGAGACTTTAAAACAAGAAACATCTGGATTTGTAAAACAAGACCAAGTGGTATCACGGCAGGGGGATGTGTTTGTACAAGGAAATGAAAAGTTTACATTACTTGAAGAAAAGAATAAAGTTATTGATGGATATGTATTAAGGAATAATGTTTGGGATGGTAAAGGAAAACACATGATACATATAGCTCCCGCGACATTGCCTGGTAATGTTGTTACTTTTGAACAGATAATACAATTAGAGCCAACTGGACATAGATGGTGGAATTGCAATAACAAACGATTAACAAGAGTTGCAGACCCTGATTATGTAGATGACGCTGTAACTGTTAATTTTCTTGTTAAAGTGATAGGTAATATAATGTTTGATATGCATAATTATATTGCAAGCGGACAATATAATCGTGTTGATGAAAAAATGAGAAATTTATGGATAAAACAAGACATCCTTTATAAGTATTTCTTTAATAAAACACCACAACCTTAAGGATCCACATTTTTAGGATCCTTTTAGTATTTAATTGATCAAAAGCATAAATAAAATCATTTATGTTTAACTTGTCGTAGAGGTAACACATACGTTGCGAAATTCAATTATAAAAGTGCATTATGACATTTCAATATATCAGTCCATATCGAGACACTGTAAGGAAAGGAGGTGGGATCACGTCCACAGCGGTTTCTCTATTAAGTAAAGCCTTAAATCGAATTCCAGTAGGATCCATAGTAAATAGAGCAATAGACGCATTACCATACGAATTTCATATACCGGGAGGTTATCAGTATTGCGGACCAGGAACTAAATTGAAAAAACGACTGGAAAGAGGCGATCCTGGCATAAATAAGTTAGATCAGGCTTGTAAAGAACACGATATCGCATATTCCACGTTTGCCGATTCAAAAAATAGATCAATAGCTGACAAAAAGCTTGCGGACATAGCTTGGCAACGAGTAAAATCAAGTGACGCTAGCATAGCAGAAAAAGCAGCAGCTTTAGCAGTAACAGCAGGTATGAAGGCTAAAACAGCAGTAGGAGGTGGAAGAAGGAGGAGAAGGAGAGTAAAAAGGAGGTCAACCACAAGAAAACATGGAGGAAATATAAAAAGAAGACGACGATCTACAAGAAAAGGCAGGAAGAAGCCCACCGTGTGGTCAATGGTAAAAAACGGGGCAGGTCTTTACCTAAGACCTTATCGTGCATATTAAATGAAAGAAATCAATTGGTCATACCACATAAAGCATTAACCAATATTGAATTATTTAAATATATTTCCTGTTTAAAAATACCATTTTTCCGCGGTGTGTTTATGAAAGACAGTTTACCAAAGAAAATGTGGCAAAATGAGACTGGAATTGTAAATTTGGATAATACTGAAGGGCCTGGCACCCATTGGGTTTGTTATAAGAAACTAAATAACAATGTATATTATTTTGATAGTTTCGGTAATTTGCCACCACCAAAAGAACTTCAAAATTACTTTAAATCTGCTAAAAACATATATTATAACTATAAAAGAGAACAACCTGATAATACTTCAATATGCGGCCATTTATGTTTGGAATTTCTAGCTAAAAGTATCAGTCACTATTGAGATGTCTTCCTATACGGTATCATTAACAGGAAAATCGTCCACTTTACGAAGTATCCTTTTTCCAGCGTTACGCTTGCAAAAAGGAAGGTTTTGGGAGGCGGCACTATTGGATTTTACAACTTACAACTCTATCCCCAATGTTACGGAAGGTAAAAATAACGTATTGCATTATTATAAGGGAAAGGATGCCAGTGGAAAATTTACAGACTTACAAGAGTGCAGGTTACCCACAGGTTCTTATGAAATTGATCATATAAATGAATTTTTGCAAACTAAAATGGGAAAAGACAATATAACATTAAAAGGTAATAATAATACGATGAAAGCTGAAATTACTTCCAAATATTATATAGATTTCACTCAACCAAACTCAATTGGTGATTTATTAGGATTTTCCAACGATGAGCCTGTTTTAGAACCAGATGTAACACATTCCGGTAAGAAAACAGTAACAATATTAAAAGTCAATAGTATAGACATAACTTGTAACATTATACAAGGTGCTTACAGGGATGGGGCTAACACCCACATCATACATACTTTTTACCCAAGTGTACCACCTGGATTTAAAATTGTTGAAAAGCCACAAAACCTGGTATATCTACCGTTGAACACCACTTTCATTTCAGACATCGTGTTGAGCGTATTGGATCAAGACGGTAACTTGGTAGACTTCAGAGAAGAGCCTATTACGATTAGATTACATTTAAAATCGACACTTTAATACAAAACTATGGGTTTAACATTTAAAAGCGAACAACCTACGGGAAACCGCATTAGTAGCTCTTCAGCTGTGGAGGAGTTAACACGCGAGAACATTCGTTTCTTAGAGAGAATTGGATTAAAATTAACCGAGTATGGATATACTGGATATAGCGCAGGGTCCAACATTCGACGAAACCCTATGGGAAAAAGAATATCACACCCACAACCCTTACACTTCATCGAAATTAAACAATAACGATGAAATTCGTATTCCCATACAAAATCAAGACATTTACACACTACCATGTGAAAGTTACTTGTATATTGAAGGACAAGTTACTAAAAAGGACGGTACTACTGTTGGTACAACAGTTCCATTTATAAATAATCCTATGGCTTTCCTATTTGATGAAATTAGATATGAAATATCAGGTGTAACAGTTGATTCCACTAAGAAAGTAGGTATTACGACAACTTTAAAAGGATTAACATCTATAACACCCAATGAAACCAATTTACTTAAACCTGCCGGATGGGTATTACCTACGATTGACACGATCACTCCAAATCCAAATGGATATTTTGATTTTCATATTCCATTACGTTTGCTGCTTGGTTTTGCTGAAGATTATAGGAAAATAATATTAAACGTTAAACAAGAATTAGTTTTGTTGAGATCTTCTAACGATAAAAACATTATTAAAGCTGCAGATGCTACTACAGATGCGACTTTAGAATGGAAATTAAAATTAGACAAAATTGTATGGAGAGTTCCACATGTTAAATTGGCTGACGAGCATAGAATGCTACTTTTAAGAAAATTAAAAGCCGATCGTGATATTGTTATTCCATTTAGAAGTTGGGAATTTCATGAGCATCCCAGTTTACCTACTACGGATCGACACACTTGGACTGTTAAAACATCGAATTATGTAGAACGAGCCAGGTATATTATATTTGGTTTACAAACAGGTAGAAGAGACGCCATTACTAAACATGCAGGACAATTTGATCATTGTGACTTGAAAAATATTAAAGTTTATTTAAATTCACAATTCTTTCCATACGACAATCTAAATGTGTCATTCACTAAGAAGAAATACAGTATATTGTACGATATGTACGCGAGATTCCAAAGTTCATATTACGGTAAAACAAATACACCTTTATTACCACCTGACAAATATTTCGATGCCTACCCAATAGTTGTAATCGATTGTTCTAAACAAAATGAATCAGTAAAGTCTTCAAGTGTGGATATAAAAATAGAAATGGAATTCAACGATGCTATACCGGCTAATACAACTGCATACTGTTTAATTCTACATGATAAAATCGTAACATACACACCTTTAACTGGAATTGTTAAAAATGTATTGTAAGAACCGGTTTTGTTTCATTCCGCGAGTATAAAAGCAGAGCGTACAGACCGCTCCTCATCAGTTTGTTGCCTACTGTTGTATGGGTAGCATCGTATTCAATATGGCTTCTCCTAGTGGTACACCTGAAAATGTGGTAGATATTGAGAAGGAGATATCTGAGTTTTTAGATCCTCAAGGTCACCAGGAAGGAGGTGAACAAAACGTTTGCGGACAACTTCACGCCAGTAATAATGTTGAAGAAAAAGGTAAAAGAAGAAAGACTATACAAAAGAGAAAAAGGGATATTGAAGATAATATTTCTCCAAACATATTGAGTGAGGTATTTTTGCGAATATTTTACCCAATCTCTTCCAGTTTGGATAAAAGTGTTTTAATCGGTGTTATGAAATCTACAGATTATTCCCCTACTGTAATTTTAACTCATGGACCCAAAATGATTTTGTTTACGGACAGTGCTTGGGAATCGTTTATGAAACATTTGCATATGCTAGAATGCTATTTAAGTAGTAACATGTTTGGAAGAAAGACAAGGGTAGGACTTTTGGATTCAAATGTGGAAATTGATATCATTAAACAACGTGGTGATCATCAGCTACGGTTTAGAGACACAACAAGACATGATAACAAAATTCAACTTAATCGAGAGGAGTTTTTCATTTTAACTTGTGCTACTGAACCTATAACAAGATACTTGAGACAACTGGTGTTTTCAAGTTCGATTATTAAAGATTATCTGGAAGACACTTTGGACAAACAACCGGACGCACCTATATTATACGGACCTGTGGATACTTCTATATTTAATAGAGTTCCTCATGAAGTACAGATGTGGAGACAATTGGAAAAGTACGCTCAACTACATAAGAAATCAGTAAAACAGGAAGAAGAGGAAGATGGAGGAGAAGAATCAAGTGTTAGTGATGAAAATGAAAATAAGGAAAATATAAAGATGGAAACTTAAATGACAATGGTTAGTTTTTAAAACAATAACCAACATTTTGTGGGGTTAGGCCTATTGGGGACGGTGCCCACGTTAAATATACACCAACGCGCCAACAACTGTACGGCCTGGTATAAAAGTAGTACCTACCGTGGTGTGGAAATCAGTTGACCTCCTGACTTCGTAATGAGCAGACGTGTGACCTTCAAAATGGACAAGGGAGAAGAACAACAAGTAAAGTCCAAGCCTGGTATTATTGAGTTTCAAGCGTTTCGTGGTAATGATGATAGATTCATTATAAAAGAACTTGTGTTTTTGGACATGAATACAAGTGTTCCTTATTCGTTTTTATTTAAACCACCATGTTCTTATTCGTCTTTAACTAGTAAAGCCGCTACTACCAACAGATGGATTTCAAAACACTTCCATCATATCGATTGGTATGATGGTTTTACAAGTTACACGGACTTGTATCACATTATGCATCACTTTTCAGACAAGTTTACCAATATTTACACAAAGGGGCTGGAAAAGAAAAGATGGATCGAAGGATTTACTCATGTTCCGGTTAATGATGTGGAATTGGATAAGAATTATCAATACATGCTGGAAACCATATGTATTTGTACAAAAAGCCCAGAACATGATAAAGATAGACATTGCGCTTTGAAAAATGCCTATAAACTCGCCTCTTACCTTCAAAGTGGGGAATTGGGGAGTGGTGGGGGTAACGGAGAGTATATAAGTGGGGAGCAGACAGGGACCTGGCATGAGTATTACTCGAGATTCCGAGACGACAACATCTCCGAGCAAGAAGACGATCTGTAACCTGACCATGGCATCTCACCAGTTCCTTCAGACTTTGGTCGAGCAGTTCAATGCTAACTCCAAGTCAACAATATTACCTGTAAAGAAGTGCTCGGAACTAAAAGACGAGAAGCACTACATAATCCATGCTATGAAGAAGATGGAGACTACAGTTGGGGAGGCCATCTGCTGCAGTCTCAGCGAGGCACCGTTTACTCCGGGGGATGAACCAAAGTTCCAGGTGTACCTGCCCAAGAGATTCGTCCATCTTCTACAAAACGAGGATCTTCGCTCTATTCAACCCGGGTGTCTATACCTGGTGTCCCACGGCTGCACGGGTAGCAATTCTACAGAGTTGACCATCCACATCGCTGACAAGCAGCAGTGTTAGATCTAAGTTTTAATGTTGTACATATGTTGTTGTAATGTTTTATAAATAAACGAATCATAAAAGACAAAAAAGATAAAAAAAAACAAAAAATGCAACATATCAATATGTGACAGACTTCACGTATTGATATGTTGCATTTTTTTTTAAACTTCGCGGGTGACCTTGACCTTTGACCTTTGCATTTCACAACTACCCCCACTACCGTAATTACCCCCACTACCGCATTAGGATTCAAACCTGCTTGGATGCGAAAAACGGTCATTCTGTTGCCAACTAGCAAACGATGAGCACCTTGTACGAGCTTTGCTTACAACGAGTTATAACTGACGCATCTTTATTCCAGATGGCTTTACGAGATAATATCCCTATAACAGTAAAGCAGGATATCGAGGAGTACAAGAAAGATAATAGAGGGTATTCGGGATACTCCTGGTATAGGTTCCAAGACGGGGAAAAGTTTTGTAGGCCTTGTGGCAATGCTGCCGTCAGAGACCTTCGACGGTTCGTACAGGAAGGTGGTAGAAAACAGTTTGGATTTCTAGCACCAATGTTTAGATTTGAAAACTACAAGGACACCTGTGCTATTTGTTCCATCCCTTTGTATCAATGGAAAAGGTTTAGAAGTGTTTAATTGCATCTTCCATACCCCCACCACCATCACCCCCACCACTTTTCCATGTACCTCCAAACGCTGTGCCTCGGCTTCATTTCTACTCCAGCAGCCAACCTAGCAACATCAGGATGTCTCTCAACGTCAGTTGCGCAAGTTACGAGGAGGTGAGCATCAAGACTCAGCAGGAGCTAAACGACTTATACAAGGAGTTGCAGCTGATGGTGGCACGAGGCTACCGTATAAATGTGCAAGTTTACGCTTGCAATATACGGAACACCCGGCAGTCAAAGAAAGAGCCTGGACACTCCTCGACGGCTTCCTCACCAGCGTCCATGAAGACCGAGCCAGACAACTTGGACTACTTCAGCTGACTAGCAGTTGTATTTCTTGTCCTAACCATTGTAGAATATGTATATTTTTTCATTATATTAAAGAAGTAAAAGAGCAAAAACACCTATCTTGTTACTGACATATAAGCTCAGTAACAAGATAGGTTTTTTTAAAACACAATTTGGATGACCTTGAAACTTCCCCCTCCACTGCTTTTTTACCCCCACCACTTGACTATTGGTGTACATGGCACATCGCAATTGGAAACCTCATTCCATCTTCAACAGCCACACCGACAACATCAACAATGGCAAACCTACCAACAGATGAAAGATGTCCTCACGCATGTTGTGACTTCGTCCACGAGTTGGAGAAGAGGATGCAGGAGAGGGCGATAAGAAGAAAACAGATCCACTCAGAAAATATCATGATAGTCAACGGCTATCTTTTATTGTTCGGCCTTATTATGGTTGTACTTTTCATACTGTACGGCATAGTCACATGTGTCGGCAAGGTTGCAGAAGAAAACGCTCGCCACCATCAATTGGAAAGTTTCAATGTTACTTTGTAAGTTTTCCTTTTTTTAAAACTCCGTTTGGATGACCTTGAAAATTCCCCCACTACTCCACCACACCCCCCACCACTTCACCATGTTCCTGCATGAGCATCACATCAACCGTCATTCCTTGTCCGACAAGCAACCATGGCAGACAACAACACCATCAGCCAAGCTGACTCCACTACTGATGTCGGTACAAGTACGGGTTGGACACTGTCGATCGATAGTGTACACTATTTGGAGTCAATTTGCGAACGTATGAAGGAAATACTGCGGGACAACCCTGGGATCATAATACAAATGAATTTAAATTATGATTGGTCCCAAGTTAGAATGCAAGGGGACGACAACAACGGTCAACAATCTCCACAATATTCGCCCATGTCCCCGATCTATCCTTACGGCGAGTCTGACGTCGATGAAGATGAGGCTGATGAAGATGCAGGGGACAACGAGGCTGAAGAGGAGTAAGCTTCATTCCTTTTTTTTTAAAACCTAAATTGGATGACCTTGAGAATTCCCCCTCCACTATTTCCTTTTTTTTAAAACCCAAATTAAATGACCTTGAAAATACCCCCTCCACGTACTTTTGGTTTACCCCCTCTACTTTTCAATACTGTTACCACAGTCTGTAGCTCACATCATTCCTTGCTTAGCTATCATGGCGGACAGCACTCTTTCTCGAGTTGACTCCACTACGGATGAAGAATGGCCATTTTCCTGGAATGTTCATCTGCAAGACTCGGCAGAAGTGGATATGTTGCATGAGAAATTGGTGTATGTATTAAACGAAAACCCCAACATTGAATGTAGAATGACTATGGATTTCGATGCGACAGGGGTCCACACTCAACCTTCCACTTCCAGCCAGCCTGAACCTCAGCTACAGCCGAAGAACTTTACACATCTTTACACTCCAATACGGCCGGAGGATGTGGTTATCAGCGAGGCAGACTCTACTACAAGTTATATTGAACCAACCAATTGGAAGCTTGTTGTTGACACCTTACACAAGGTCGACTTAGTATGTGACAAATTAAAGGAATTGATGATGCAAGATCCTGGTCTTCGTTTTAAGATTGATTTGTTTTTCATCTGGGGAGCACCTGCACGGGGCTCTTCGTCTGACAGCTCTCTAAGTACAACGGATGAGGAGGAGGAAGAGGACGACTAGTTATCTTTTTTAAAACTCCGTTTGGATGGCCTTGACCTTTCCCCCTCCACTGAGTTTATTTAAGGTGCACTCTCAATGACTGCAGCATCATTTCATCGCGCACCTTCACCACAGCAACATGGAGAGTCAACTCAACTACTGTTGCGAACGGAAATGTTTTTCATGGCCGAATGACATTGATGTTGCGGATGGCCTGGCGTGTAGAAAATGTGTAGCTTTTGGTCAATGCATGTGTAAGTGCAAGTCTTGGAAGAAGCCGAAACCGGAGTTGAAGACATTCCATGTGTACCAGATGAGAGGGCATAAGTACACTTGTTGCCCTGAACGTTGCATTGAATTCACATTAAAACAGCTAACTGGCTGCAAATTGTGCAACAATCATTTTGCAGGTTTTTGCAAACACTATTTAGGAGCCTGTCAGTACAGATCAACTTGGCATACAGAAGCACTCACTATCAATGAAATCGCTATAGATACACAAGAGTAGTCTTTCTACTCTTTTCTTTTTAAAACTCCATTTGGATGACCTTGACCTTTCCCCCTCCACTCACCTTAGTTTATATAAACCCCATTCCCACTGACCACAGCATCACTTCATCGTGCTCCCTCGTCAAAGCAACATCAACTATGGAAAGTAAGCGCATCTCATGTTGCGAGCATAGGTGTTTGGAGATACAGGGCGTCACATATTGTGCAAAGAAGCGTTGGGAGGAAGAGACGGGGACAACCTATTGCTGTGAGGATAAGTGTTTCCTCTTACCAAAGTGGCAAGTGGATGGGCTGGCCTGCCGGCAATGTGAATGCTTCGGATGTTGCAGGTGTAGATGCAAGAACCAACAGCTGCCACCGCCGGTACTACAAACTTTCAAAATCTACAAATCCAAATACTTTTATACTTGTTGTCCGCAGCGGTGTATTAAATTTCACTTCTCCAATCTTACCAATTGTCGGAAATGCTACGGACAACCTGATGGGTGGTGCACCTGTTTTCTGGACTCCTGCCGCTACAGATCGGATTGGTTTACAGATCCATTAGAGATTGATGAGGTCGCCCAGGAAGCACAAGAGTAGTCTTTCTACTCTTCAACTTTTTTAAAACTCCATTTGGATGACCTTGAGATTTCCCCCTCCACTTCCCCATATACCTAGAGTACACAGAGCCTGATAGTCAGTCACTCGGTGGCTGTCGTGGGGTGCGCATCGGTGTCGGCGCTCCGTTGTTAAGTGTTCAAGGTCACAGTAACATAAAATTGCGGGCGTTGTACTGGTTCAAGGTCACCTGAGGGATAACCGATTGCCCATTTAGGCAGAGTCATGTCAGAAACTCGAGTTTAACTTGGCACTTTTGCCGTTTCTCGTCGAAAATTCGCTCCAAGTGGTCAAGGTCACGGGGACTCTGACTGAAACTCGGAGCGTAGTGCGAGAAACGGCAAAAGTGCTAAAAAATTTTAAGTTTCTGCGTGACCTTGACCTTAGTGGCGTCGGTGACGTCGTTTTGATGACGTAAGGGGCGATGACGTCATCAGCACGTCATTTCTGTGGCGTCATGGGTGTGACGTCATCGAAATGACGTCATTAGTGATGACGTCATCGATTGCGTCATCGATGACGTCATCGATGACGTCATCGGTGAGGTCATTGACCTCGATGACGTCATCCCTCAGGTGACCTTGAACTGGGCCAGCGGCCGCAATTTTACACTACTCCCCCCCTCCACAAAGGTGCACGTGTGATCCTAGGTGCGCCGGAGTGGCAACGACGCATTCCGACCATAGATAACATCAGTGGGCACCCGATAAAATAATGACAGGGCAAATGAGCAGCGCCAAATAACACCCTACCGTGTTTGTGTATTACACGTAATGGAGGTTGCCCCCCCTCCCCCCCGCCACCGCGCCTCCCGACCTTGGCGGGGCGATCTCTATCTCTGCGCTTTGTTGCGGTCCAGTCTGAGATTGAATCACCACTCGTCACGTGGGAGATTGTGGATAAGGGGTTTTGACACTTAAACGGCCACTTCCGGGGGAAATTATTGTCATTTATTGGTAATGAATTGGGTTGGGGGAGTGGAAGGCTTAAAGGAAGAGCTGTCAAAAGTATGTGGAAATAAAAGATTAAAAAACTGGAGACTGCCTACTGGTCAAAGTAGGCCTACGACCAAAATTTCAGTTGATCTTGACCGTCTGGACACAATTAGTTTAAACTATTTAATTACTGAAACATCCGTTCTTCCTGATTTGCAAGCATTTACTGTTACAACTGTGTGATGATTGAATCAATTGCATTTCTTCGTTAAGATTTAACATTGACAAATTTAAAGCATGTAGGGCGTAGCCCTATGGACTGACGTGAGTTACAATGGGATTTTGCTCATCTACAGGACCGCCACTATTTTTCTAATGGTATGCGTTGATTTCTCCTACCATGCCCCAAATCTGAGGAATAAGGAGCAAAAGCCTCGTGCTTGCTTATCAATATTAAGATCATATTGTTGAAAATATTGAAGTTGTCAAAAAGTTTTACAAAATACAGAGTAAGGAATAACAAAACACGACTAACAATAGTATATTTCGTCACAAGGGCCGAAAGTGGCGTTTTGCCGGCCCCGAGATCGTGTTTCAAGTTCAAGACGAAGTCGAGAACTTGAAACGATCGAGGGTTGGCAAAACTCTTTCGGCCCGAGTTATGAACGACATTTTTCATCACACTACACAATTCAATAAATTCTAAACAAGTGGAAAAATTACTTTTTTGTTCATAACAAACAAAACATAACCTCAACTTCAACTAACCTAGCAAGATGTACTGCTTTAGTTTCTGGTTGCTAGGCAACCACTTCACAACATCTAAGGCCACGAAAAACTAATACTCTAACGGTAAGTGACTACAGCTGATTCCAAGGGAAAAGCACTATTTTCCCACCTACGTCATACATATTTAACATTTGCTATCAGCTGAACTACTAACTACGTCACTGATTTGTTATTTGTTGTTGTTGTTAAATACCTTCTAATATTCTAGATTTCTCTGCTACCGTTTCCATTATCGCCCTAGGCCGGCAAAACAGGTGTTTCCTTGGTAGAAGTGAGGGTCGAAAACAGGTGATATCGATGTAGTGTGATGAAAATTGCTTTTTTATCAAGGGAACTATACTTTATTTTGGTTATCTGCCTCAACTTTGCTTTTGAAAGTTGTTACAAGAGGTTACAACACCTTTTTTTATATTCCGCATATGTCACTGCAGTGGCGACCACTTTCGAAACTCAGTGATGTATCATTCTTAAGCCTAAATAACGTGAAAACTCACTCTAAAGAGGTCGTCAAATAGTTCAACAACACATACATCGAACACGAACGAGAACGAACACAATACAACGAACGTACACTACACATGTCAATATTTAATTAAAATTCCACGGCACGGCAAATACGGGGTGCAGGTCTGGACTGACAATGGATCGTGATTTACGTAATATAAATTAAGTCTTAAGAGTTGTTATCTGTTGTTGTTGTTGTTGTTAAATACCTTCTAATATTCTAGATTTCTCTGCTATTATTTCCATTACCGCCCTAGGCCGGCAAAACAGGTGTTTCGTTGGTAGAAGTGAGGTTCGAAAACAGTTGATATCGATGTAGTGTGATGAAAACTACTATTAACAACAACCCTAAATCTTTAATTAATTTTTTCTCTTAACAAAAATATTTTTTAATATTTCCTCCTTTCTTACCAAAGCCTTTTTTATTTTATTATTTTTTTAGTGGTACCTAATAAGGCGGTTTTTTGCGAGAAAAATCGTGAATTTTCTATCTAAACGATGAAAGTTTTTTTCCAATTAACTAAGTTAGTGGGCCTAATTCGTTTATCAGTTACACATTAAATAGGCACACTACCATATAGTTGTACTTATTTTAACACTTATGTAATAAAACACACACAAAACATATCTAAAAATATTTATTTTGACATCATTTTTATTAAAATTTACTAAAAAATAATAATAACAGTGAACAGCATATCTAGAAGTGGTCTGTAGCCTAATGACATAACTTTAACATTTCACCGTAATGTGATGATAATATAAACTACTGTACAATGATACAAAAAACAATTCTTATTAACACCTTCCTCGTTGAAATCAATACGATTACATTGCACTGCGGCAATATTATAGTTATGCCATTACCTGCGGCCCAATAACACTTGACATACAATAGAGAGCATTGCTCTCGCATCGATGCAGTATCGTAGATGACAAAGCGCTCCAAGTCTAGACACCGGACAGTGCTGCTGCCACACTGGCGGCGGCGGAGTCGGGAACTAAACGTCACTCTGGGAATCGGCCTGCTCTCTTCATACTTTCGCATTTTCAGACAGTTGTTTTATAATAAAAACGTATTTTTATTGTATACAAATGTAAATTTGATTACAATAAATAAACTATTTGATTATTTTTGATCTTTAATTTATGTGTTAAAAAGTCCTGGAACGGCCTAGTAATTAAAAGAAAAAAATTATCTAAGTAATGAAACTTTTTTTCATATACATAAGCCACATAAATGTACTTCAAACTAATGAAATTGTTACCTTTTTAAGGGGGCTGGCCCCTAGGAAGTGAGAAGACAATTTCAAATGTGAGCATATGTAGGTTAAGGTGTACATCAAATTAAAGGTCTCTATAAATAGAGGAACAATACCGCAAACTCAATATAAAAAGGACGACACAGTCAAAAAAGTGATCAAACTTTGCATTAAAATCGCCTTAAGGAAAAGAAATATGCAATAAGGGCGACAAATATGCTATAGGGCCTACACTCGACCTTTTGACGTCGATTGTAAAAAACGAATGAATAAAGAACAAATTTCAAAATTCAAATAAAAATAATTTTTAGTTGTTATTTTAAATGATTTTGTTTAGTACAGTAGTATTTTATAGCTAATAAAAACTATCGAAACATCACTGTACCTAATTACTTCCTATAAATACAGTACCTAATTTGTAATAGGCCTATATTTCATCATAACCAATAAGTGAAATTACGTAGTGCATAATGTTTAATACAAAAAACTTTGATTGGTAAAGTTCCGAAGACCTTATTAAAGGATGAAGAAACAACTTTCGTTTTACAATGGCTTGGAGAGTGCTGCTGGCACGATACTGGGGCTGGATAGTGAACTACACATCATAATTCTAAACAAGGGAACGCTCCTTGGACACTGAGAAATAACGCACTGATACGACGGAGATAGCAAGGAGAATATAAAGTTTTAATACATTTCTCAAACATAACTTATTTAGTACCGTAATTTTAGCTATAAAAGATAACATACATAAATTGACGTTTTATTTAAAAACCATGACAACTGTAATAGTAAAATGTTATGTTGATTTTTTTTTTATCAAACCTCATTGAACTAAAAATATGTTTCTAAGAAATAAATTTTATAAATTACTTAGAGCTAAAGTAAAAGTACAGTATTTAATTAAGAGAGATGCATTTAATTTATACAAAGTTTGGTAAAGACATTTTTTGATAAATTTTATACACTTTATAAAGTGGTACAGATCTTATTTTATGGGCCTACTCTGTTTCACTATTTAGTACCAGGTTTACCGAGCTTTGCTCGTTGGTTTTAATTCACGTTTGTTATAGTGTCATGGTAATATAGCTATTAAATTTCCACCAAAAACCTACTATAGTAACTATTCACAGTTTACAGCTGTTCCTGTATTTTGTACACATGTCGTTGTTATTTCATTACCAAAATAGCAACCCAAAAGACCAATAATAAAAATTACTATTTTAAAACTTTAATTTAGACCAAATTTGATTCTTCCTAGGGTTGAGGGTGTTTCTAAATTTATTTTTGACCAAAACACTCCTTAATGCAAGGTTTAAGCAAAATCTACCAGATAAATTTCGAGATTGTGGAATACGCATCACTTTAGACAGTGCTCGTATTATAGTAGGGCCTATAGGATATTAAAATTGTTTTTCAATTACTGCCTTCTACATATCAATAAGGTTAAGTGGAAGTCTTCCAGTGTAAAACAAAGGTTATCAGTTAGGAAGAAATTCCCTTTTATGAATGTTTATAGTGTTCCAAAGGAGAGTAGCGTTGTCCAGTACACAGGTAAGGTTGTTTCAAGGGGGTTTACACGCCGTACAGCTCCCTTGCAGCATTACAGCTGCCACATAACCCTCTAAAGTGTAGTAATATACGTAGCAACAGGTGTCTCGAATGGTTCCAAGCATTAGTTCAAAGTGCTGTATTACTCGGAGTTAGTTTATCCTTTCTTCAGAACGTAATAATTCAGAGTATTTTCTACACTACAGCATTTTCTTATTACTTTTGGATATGTGTAGTGATAGTAGTAAATGGTCCCCACGTAATAAAAAAGGATAATTTGACTCATGTACTCTGGGTGCGCACCTTCGACCGTCCGAAACTTTTCCATAATGTTCAACAAGCCAAAATAATTAAAAAAATTAAGTAAAAATATGTCCTAAAATGATTTACCCGCTAACCACCATTTTGTTTTTTATACTTAATAATTTTTATTTCTGTAACGGATCATCGTATGAAGTTCATATTTTGCATGAAGATTAATCACAGCAATGCTCATTTCGGGGAGAATAGTTATTTGTGCTTCTAGGGACTAAAGTACAATGTTTTCTCCCTGAAGGGAAAGTGTTGTCGCCCGAAGGCGAAGCCGAGGGCGACAATTTCCCTGAGGGAGAAAAGTACTTTAGTCCCTTGATGCACACAACATTTTTCCTCCACCTACACGAATAAAATTTAGGCCTAATAGGCCTACCGTAGATAATTTAACTTTACCTTCAAATGATCCCTTGCTCCGGCAAGCTGGATCTGTCACATCAACATAAAAAACACACAAGGTAGGCCATATCAATTTTAAAGAACACGAAAAAACAAAATATAATTTAAGCCTAGTCAAAAGTTTTACACTTATGTTTTGGAATTCTTAGGTTAATAGCCTACCCAAGCGAAATGTAAACAAACACCTACACTGCCACGGCCATCTCTAGTACTAGAGATGCTGCAGTCAGCAGTGGGTGAGCAGCAGCTACATCTGCTATTAGTCAACAATGAGTAACAAAACAAATACAACTAACAGCTGACTGTGGCTCATGTTCTTTTTAATCTCTCTTTTAATGTTATTCTTATGTAACTAACTTTAGCCCCGTGGTACGGAAAAACTTGAGTTCTCCCTAGGTAGAAAGATTAAGTATTCAAGTCACATGGGATAGAAATTAGTACTTTACTACTCTATTCCAAGGAGTAAAATACGGCTTTAGATAGTAGGTGGAGGAAAAAGTTTTTTTTACGATTTGTATTTTTAAAATGGTGGCCGTTTTAAACTTTTGAACTCAAATATATCTAACCTGGCAAATTTTATCAATACTTTACTAGAGCCAAAAAATTAATAAGTTACATTATCTAATCAGTGGTACCAAGTTTGTAAGGATCTGACAACAAATATAATTAAAGACATAAATAATAAAGATATAAATAATGAAAGACATTGCACTGTTTGTTTTATTGGAAATAAATAATATTTGAATTTGAATTTTAATAATGGAGTTATTGAGATTTTTTTACTAAAGTTACCTTAATTTGAATAAATTTATTGCAAAATCAACGTTTTTATGAAGAAAAATCTAAACAACTCCCTTATTTGCGGTCAAATCTCTACACACTTTTAACCACTGGTTAGATAATTTAATTTATCAATTTTTTAATTAATTCAATTTTATCAATTTTGTTAATTAAATAGTTTTATAATTTTTTTTTTATTTATAAATTTTGGTAAAATTTTCCCGTTTTGATATATTTGAGTTCAAAGATTAAAAGTGGCCGCTATTTTGAAAATATAAATCGAAAAAAAATTCCTGAAAAAGAGCATTGCTGTGATTAAAGTTCATGCCAAATATGAACTTCATACAATGATCTGTTACGGAAATAAATATTATTAAGAGTAAAGAACAAAATGGTGGCTAGTGGTTTAACAAATAATTTTAAGACATATGTTTATATAAATTTTTTTGATTCCTTTAGCTTGCTGAACAACATGGAAAAATTTTAGAACAGTCAAAACTGGACACCGTGTAAAACGAATATTAAACCATCAGCGTTGCTACAAATCGAATTAAACATTCGAGTTATGAAACTTAAATTTTATATGAAAATGAAATTCATGAAGATGTCTCAAGTTCGAGTCTTTCTTACTAAGGCGGTTCATCACAATTTGAGTGTATAATTCAAAGTATAAGCTAAAACACCCACTGCTCTGGTTTAATGTAACTACTGTTTTACAATAATCTCAGTCATTAAACTGTTTTGTCAGTTATGAGTCCCGTAAATCCAAACAAATTTTGCCGTATCTTGTTCGGTTTAATGAATTATTGGAATACACGGAGTTCATAAATCATGTATAGTATAATTACATTAGTATAATTACGGTATGTATAGTATTTACTCAGATAACCTCGCCGTTTACATATGAACAGTAACGCTAACGACGAATTCTTCATTTTTAAATAAAGAAATCAGTATTTTTTCGTAATTTGTTTGGAATAGGTAGATTTTTCGTGTAGAAGGGTTCAGAAGAGAACTCTGTTGCATTAACCTTTGTAGTAGTTGTCAAGTCAGGAACAGCTGAATTGATTTGAGCAGTAATAACTGCTACCGCAAGATCACAGAATTGATGTTTTCAGCACCGAATACTCTACCCTGCTTTCTAAACATGAACAAGGGAGTAAGGAGGTAATTGTCAAATAGCAGGTGCAGCAAACGGTGATCCCATGCATTACTGCTATTACTGCATCTGTGCATTAATAGCGTACACCACTAGTTAGCAACAATGATGTTTACAGCACCGAATATTTTCCCCTGACTTCTAAACATGAACAAAGCAGGAGTTGTAAAACATCAGTATATATGACGGTTCTCCTATGCATAAATTCTGTGCAGTAATAGAATTATAGGTTGCCGCTACAAGTTAGCAGCAATGATGTTTATAGCACCGAATATTCTCCCCTGCCTTCTAAACCTGACCTCAGCAGTAGTTGTCGTATAGCAGGTGCAGCGGACGGTGCTCCCATGCATTAATCTGTGCAGTAATAGAGCCCACCAATAGATCGCAGCAATGAAGTTTACATCACCGAATATTCTCCCCTGCCTTCTAAACATGACCCCAGCAGTAGTTTTCGAATAGCAGGTGCAGCGGACGGTGCTCCCATGCATTAATCTGTGCAGTAATAGAGCCCACCAATAGATCGCAGCAATGAAGTTTACATCACCGAATATTCTCCCCTGCCTTCTAAACATGACCCCAGCAGTAGTTTTCGAATAGCAGGTGCAGCGGACGGTGCTCCCATGCATTAATCTGTGCAGTAATAGAGCCCACCAATAGATCGCAGCAATGAAGTTTACATCACCGAATATTCTCCCCTGCCTTCTAAACACTACCCCAGCAGTAGTTGTCGAATAGCAGGTGCAGCGGACGGTGCTCCCATGCATTAATCTGTGCAGTAATAGAGCCCACCAATAGATCGCAGCAATGAAGTTTACATCACCGAATATTCTCCCCTGCCTTCTAAACACAACCCCAGCAGTAGTTGTCGAATAGCAGGTGCAGCGGACGGTGCTCCCATGCATTAATCTGTGCAGTAATAGCGGCGGCCGCTAGATCGCAGCCCTGCAGCCCTCTGCGCCGGATGTCGTTTGTCTTTTTTGCCACAAACGAGGTTGAGCGGTCTACAGGTGAGGGCAGCGGCCAAATGAACTTGAAGGGGACAGAATTACTTTACCTTCAATTTTCCTGACAGTATCAAACGGGCACACATATGTTTACCATATTATATATTATGACAAAAATCATAATAAAAATCTGTTTACTTTACAAGTTTAAATTGACTGGTGCTTTCATTTCAGATTGACGTGCATTCTTAATGAATTTAAAATTACATCACCACATTTTTATATAGGCCTACAGCGAAAGAAATATTTTCCGTATGATTGTAATTAAATCTAAAGCTCAGTCAATCAATTGCTTACATCTCAGTCAGGCGGCTGAAAAATCTAAAAAAGTCCAAACGTTTTTAAAAATTATAAAGGCTCCGATATTTGGTTTATTACATAGTATATTTAAAAGAAAAATGTAGTACTAAAGAAAAGAGAATCTGTGAAATCTGGAATCAACCGGCCAATCAAAGGGATTTTTCAAAAATTACTAAGCAGAAAAAAATATACTTATAAAAAAGTGATTTTAGCAATATATCACAAACAAACGAGTATCTCATCTTTTACTCCTGTTACATCTTCAAATCTCTAAGTTTAACATTCAGCTAAACTATCTTTTGTTAAATGAACTGCTATAGTAAGAGCTGTGGTAATATTAATGAATAGTAGGTGGTGAGGGAGGAGAAGAGTATGGTTAAAAGGGTGTATAAATGATGAGTTGCATTATCCCGACCAAATAAACGCAACAAAATGTTATGCGAGGGTAAATACTCTATCTTTAGAGACACAGTAGGATAACATCAAGTGTAACCCCCCTTGATGATAAAAAATCTAAATCCTCTCAACGGTATTTATTCATAACTTTGGTAAATAATAGCAACTGTATAGTAATGATATTAAAGCCATTTTTGTTAGAAACAGCTACAAATTGTCGACTTGTTTATTACTTTATTGTTATACAATAATTTAACAGATAATGTTGGTAGTATAAAAGAAATTGTACGCAAAAATTGTGTTCAGCCTTTAAGCAAGCTATACTCGTGTTCCCACTTCAAATGGCTTCATACATTAATACAATCGTCTTCATAATACAATCGTTGCATAAGTTACTAACTTAGTACCTGAGGAGCGAGCTTTTGGTGGGCACATTTATACACATTTTTGCAGTGATAATCCATCACATAAGCCTGTCTTGGAATCCCTAGTCCAAAACGGCAAGTATTTTAGTAAAGACGATCTTATTCGCTCAGCTCACTCGCCTTTCAGAGTATTTTCATTTACGCCTAAGGGTGCTGCAGTATGGTGTTAATTTTCTGAACCACGTGTCGTGGAAACTGTGACATGTGGGTTTGGGTTTTACTTCTTCAGTTTATAAGCTTATTGTACTATTGTTATCTAAACATTCTTTCGTAAAGAAAAATTGTATTGAAACATGTTTAACCGCTTATCACTCTCCTTAAAGTCCCAAAGTAAATCGATTTCCTTAGTAATATTTGTTAAATTTTCAAAATTTCGAGGTATGAGGGGTCTAATATAACTATTCAACTAAACACTTACCAAGTTTAAAGAAAATCGGTAGAAAAACGGCGTCCGAAACCGGAGAATAAAATACCATGTTTTGCATTTTACAAGCCGGCGTATGGTTAACATTGCGCAACAATGGGCTACTGGCGCAAAGGTGAAGATGACTCTTAAAACGACAAACTGAAGATTTTTCCTAGCATAGAGACTTGTGTAAGGCCTACATATTATTTGAAAAGAGCTTTTCGCTAAGTTTTAAGATAATTGTTTGAGCCGTTTCGAGAATGTATGTGCATGCATATATACATACAAATATACCTTACTCGTATTAGAGTATTACAGGCTAGAGTCTTATCTTAAAGGAAGTTATGTAACCGATTAACAAATTTATTGTACAAAATGCTTAACTTGGTAGGGTATTTATCTCGTTCAAAGAGTTCCTTGGGTTAGTTTGCACTTTAAAATTCCTGTTAGCGACTCAAGTAGCAGTAAATCAGTACTGAAACAACCAAAGACACTTTGACACGATTTTACCACATTCTCCACGACCTAGACTACAAAGTCGGAAGACTCATCACCTCGTCTGGCCTCCGATAAATCATCAGCATTGCTCAGTTCCGTCCGAGCCAACTGCCAACTGGTTGAGATGCCCAACGCGCCGCTGTTTAAAGTAGTTGTCGAGTTTGGAGCCAACTCTGTACGTGAGGCCGCCGAGTTTGCGAACCGCTTCCAAATCCAACAGATCGTCGCCAACTTGATTGTCTCTAGTTTCTTAGTTTTATATTATTTTCTAGATACAACAACAAACTTTCTTTCCTACAAGTATGATTATTACTTTATTTAGGACCTAACTAAACATACCACATATTTTTTACTTAAAAAATTGTTATAAGTTTATATTTTGCAAGTTATTTAACGTTATACAAAATTAAAAAAGTTCACATACATATTGTAAATTGACTTACATAATATGGTGCTATTTTAACTGCAGTTTGTAACTAACTAATTATTTTATAATATTATTATAAGAAAGTAGTTCTGAAAAACTGAGGTTTTTTTAATGTGTGAATTATTGAGAGGATTAAGCATCCTCTTGGACATTCGCATGGCATACATGCTAATATTTAAAAAAATCTAATGTATCTTTTATCGATGACTTAGTTGCGAAAACACTGATTGGATATAGAAATATAATACAAACAAAAGTTTTGAGTTAAATTAAAGGTCCGAGAAATTAATAAAATCGAGGGGGTTTTCGAGAGACCAGTTCACAATTGAAAACAAACCACAAATTTGTCCTTTGTAGTTTTGGAGGGTTTTTATACTAGACTCTAATAGTTGTGGTATGAAGTGTCTTGATTTAGTTGTATGTATAACACATACTGACTATAAACAAGTTCAAAGTTAGAAGAAATCTATCACCTACAAAAGTTACAAGAAACCAAAAATAAATCAAAAACCCCTCCCAACCCGAAGCACAATTTACGACAGGGGTGTGGCAATACCAATAAAAGTATCAGAGATAATCAAAGTATTAAATTCACATTAAGATATAAAATCGCCGGAAGGCAAGGGATATAATTTATTCATTCGATTCCGTAGGTGATAATGGCAGGCGATTTAAATAATTCGGGCACCATTATGAAAATCGAGCTTACATGACGGGTGTAGATGATTTATAACTTATTTCGGCACCTCGGATGCATGTAATGGCCCCCAGGTGGCGGTAGTGTCGTTGTCGCCGTCTGTTTACAAATGTTGCCGATTGGCGCGGCGTTGTGCAATGTTACAAATGTCCTGACCGGTTGCCACCGGCTAGTTGTAGATTATACTTGTAGATACGCATAAATAAATGTCCGACCCGGTTCGGCACTTAGTTATCCGAATGTCACTGATTCCACTTGTCTCAATCATCGGTAATAACACGGTGTCACAATGTCTTTGATAGCTCAACCGGTGGTTAGGTTACCTGCTATGAAGTAGGTTGAGGTATTGTGCAATTATTCCTATGAACTCCTTAAGAATCATGATACAATTTTATTATTCATTATGTGGTTAGGAAAAAATATGCTTTAATAAAACTTTGAAGGGTTGGATTCAGGCTGCGAAAAATCATAAAATATAAAACAACGAAACGTCACGGCTTCCCGACCTAATTAAACAACGCGAGTTGTTATTTAATGCCATTTAAATTCTATAAACGATGATTTCAAATGGCAAAAACAATAAAATATTCATCAAAAGTGAGTATATGAGCAATATTTTGAAAAAGGTGTAGAAAATAAGTAAGAATACTGCTCACATTTTTCCTTAGCTGCGTTGGACGAAACCTTATTAAAATCAGAGTTACTATTATAAGTTACGGTAAATTACAGTTAACAATGATTTAAAATGAGAACTCTCTTTACTTCATAGCAATGATTAATGCAAAGCTAACAATTTATTAAACCTAGCTTTCCATATGTAATTTTTATAGTGGTGTAGATTAAAAATAATTTTCATGAAAAAAAAAACTCAACTATGAAATAAGAAAGGATAACCCATCTGAACAGATTTATTTATAATATTAATCTATCCATACAACAAATTTACAGAGGTATTTATTTTGTTTCGATATAAACAATGAAAGCCGTTAATAACGGAATGAAGTCCAGGCGCTTGATTCAGTATTATGGAAATGGGAATGTCTACCGAGTGGCGCGGCCTCGTATCTCGTAGCAATAAACAAGCGCGGCCGCGCAGCCGCAGTGCGCGGCGCCAGTGTCTAGAGCTGCGCAGTGCCGCTGTCCAGCGATGCGCAGTGCTCGGCGGAGACTGAGCAGGTGCTATCCCACGGTCCAGAACGGCGCCGGCTCTCTCAACTGCTGCGAGAATGAGAGCATCTGAAACTTTATGTTTTGAGCTGTTATGGGCTCTCTGCTCATAAAACACTGGACAGACGTAATAAGTTATCTTGAGTATTATAAATTAGTGTAGGGTTTAAATTATTCTAAAAAGCGTATAGCACCGTTGATTATGTTACATAGGAGGCATAAAACAATTATTTTCAAAGGAATAAAACTTGTTTAGTTTGGATATTTTAGAATAATAGAATAGAATAACGATTTATTTCTCCATGTATATGCAACAATCATGAGTACAATAGAGATATTTAATAAATAAACAGAAATGAAGTTAAATCACCACAACTAAACTTAACTCAATCTAAACTATAATTTGAGTAAACAATAGGATCTTAATTTTATGGAGTTATATACAATGGAGAAATAAATTTAGGGCCCCTAAGGCATAGCCTGTCACCGCTTAGTATATTTTACCTAAAACTAATGCGGTCTGAACAAAGTTATTAACAAACAAATTTATCCTTGCTTAAACAATAACACATACTTATTCTAAATACAGGATAATGGAATTAATTATAAGATGTGCATAAATCACTATAAATAAGTATTTACGACAACTGAGTAATTATTTTGTTCTACTTAAAAAACAAGAAATTAAAAAATCGGATTAAACCTATTAATCATTTTAAACAATTCTTCTAAATTTGTAAGATTTAAAAGCCAATATCTCATTTTATTCAAAAAAGTGCCTAATGATTTTGAAAATCTTATGTCAATAGGAAATTTATTAAAACTTTTTAAGCGAAAGAGCTATATGATTTTGTAAAAAATGTATCTGGGTACACTGTCATTTCTAGCAGTTCTATAAATAGGTTTGTATTGAAAATTCATTGCCGTTTGTGATATTAAATAGTTTTATCATTTTATATATGAAATCGCTTTCAAAGGTTTAAAGGTTAAACCTAAGTTTAAAGGTTAAAGGTTTATTTTTCATTTTATAAAAAGGGGGTTTGAAGGTTCGTATTATTTTATATTATAAATACGATTAATTCGTGTACTACGCTTTATAAGTTTACTTAAATATGTTAATGCCACAATGTTTGTGAATATAAGAGGGGTTTTTCTAAGACCCTCAAATAAAAAATAAATCTGACATCAGTGTCTGTCTACTTATAGTAAAGTGCAATACTATATATCTCTAGTATCATACTTTTACAGACTTAAAACATTATTTTAATATAAAATCACTTATAGTATTACTGTTTTAATATTATTATTATGATTTTACTTTTTTGCAGACATTATTTATTTTGTACCTCTCATTATTCGTGCAATTTGAATTCGCCCATTTGAAGAATGCTTTTTTGGGTTAGTTTCTTTGGGTTTGTCTTGGTTATGTCTGGAATTACAAAAAAAATGACGTAACTATTATGGTTATTTTACATTATTACTAAAACTACAAAATAACAGACACAATCTAAAAATATATAATTTAGGTCCGGACTTGGTTAATTAGGGGTCGGGAAATTTTGTTGACAATTGTTTAGAGAAGATTTCTTCTCAAACCTCCGGCGGAAGACACTAAAACGAAAGTACAAAAAATCTGAACGCTCCATTTCACGGATGAAAGATTTCCTGTCAAGGAAGGAAGTAATGAAAGTACGTTTCTAATTAAGTGTGTTGTAAGATTATATAATTACATCCTTCATTATGCTTTGCTTTCTGCAAAAATTATTCTATTTGTGATAAAAGTACTTCCTATGAGTCATGAACAAATAGTTTTCTTAAAACTGTGTGAAAATATATCTGAATTTTGATATTTGTAAATTGTCAAAATATAAATAACCCTATGTATCTCAATTAATATAACTAAGTATTCGATATGCATCACGATCCGATTTCTTAAAAAACATTATTTAGTTAAACCGATTCCCATAATCCATGGAAGCTCTTAACCCTTCATCCAGAGATTTTACTGTGCAACGAAGTGTTATAGGGTTGAAGTATCATCGGGTGATATAGTGAGACAGAATATTTAATATTATTAACTAGACACAATTAGTTTGATAAATTTCGTAATGATGTAAGGTTGATAATGGACACCACTACTTATGTAGTTTGTATTATTTATCACTAAAATTTCTCATCAACTATCAAAAGTGCAAAAAAAGTTATTTATAAAGAAAGCATTACGCAATTAAAAGCAGTTCTGCGAAATAGGAAAATTAATTGAACTCACTTGTGATATTGCCTGATAATAAAATATCAATAGTAACGAACCAGAGAAAACATTCAAAGGAAATCCCACCCTGGAGAACAAGATTAATGAAAGCTATATATCTCAATAAATTAAACATGTTTTTACTTCAAGAACTGCCCTTTTCGTTATTTAATACTAACCGTACATGGTTGAGTCCTTCGTATAAACATAATTCAGACTTCCCCATACGTTTTCTTGACGATGAAATATTCTTATGCGAATGAAGTATTTTGCCGGCAATTTCAAAGTAGCAGCTGTAGGTGTGTAAATCTCGTAGCCAACGACAGGTCAAGGATTGCAAGGGCAGCGATAACCAAGACTTGTTCTGGTAGCTTTCATCGCATGGACTGGACCTTTTACACATCGAGATAAGGTTGAATCGAAAAGGACTTTCAAGGATTTTATGGGAAAGAATGTTGTCCCAATACAGGTTTAAGTGCTAAACACTGATGGATTGGATTTACACATTTTTTGCTCGATGAAGTTTATTGTTTAAGTAACATTGTGTGATAACATTCTACATGGTTGCTGGCTGGTAGCTTCTCTAAGTTTTATCACAGAGTAAAGAAGCTTCCTTACTCTGTGGTTTTATTGTTCAATTCAAAGGGCTCCTATCAACGAAGTTAAATAGATATAGAGTGCTCATCACAGGTTAATTTTGTGTCCCTTTTTGATTTGCGACATTTTACCCATAATTCCCGCCGTTTCCTTGGCAACCATCCCACACTTTACTCTAGTTTCCTTGGTTACTAGTTTTAGCTACTCTGATTGTTCGCTACAAGCTTCAAAAATTAGTGATGATATTTTAAAAACATATGTTTATTTGTTGTTTGTTTTAAATTAGTTTTGTTTTGATGGTCTGTGAGCAGGCTATTGAAGTTGGTTACCATAGAAACGTCAGATAGGTGTGGGTAACATGGTAAATTACTGTTGGGAAAGTGTAAACAAAAGGACTGGTTACCAAGGAAACGGCGGGAATCATGGGTAACATGGCGCCAATCAAAAAGGGACACTTTTCCCTATCTGGTGAGCACTCTATATCTATTTAACCTCGTTGGCTCCTATTATATTGTTTATTTTATGACATGCAGAGTAACCATTAAATTATGAATCACAGAACACCGAGTAACAAAAGTTATTCTTAGCTATAAATCAAATACTATAATACGAGCAATGTCTGAAGGGATGTGTGTTCCACGATCTCGAAATCCAGCGGGTAGATTTTGATTAAACTTTACATTTTAGAGTGTTTTGGCCCAAAAATAAGTTTAGAAACAGCCCCAATCCCGGAAAAAATCGAGTTTGGTCTAAATTTAAGTTTAAAAATCGTAATTTTTAACATTGGTCTTATGGGTTGCTATTTTGGTAACGAAATAACAACTAAGAGTAAACAAAAATCAAGGAACATAAATTTTAAGCAGTTTTTTTAACAGCTGTTATCTGTGAAGAGTCTGGTGTAGATTTAATAGCTTGATTAATGTGACACTATAACAAAAGTGAATTAAAACCAACGAGCACGGCTCTGCTAAGCTAAAGTATACACATAAAGATTGCCAAGGAAACCCGCACATGCTCCGTGTGCTTATACTTTAATGTTACTTTACAAAAATGACGATAGTTGGGTCATTAATAATATAATGTGCCGTCTATTATAAATGGATGCAAAATTAAAAGAAATAATTAATAGACTATCTACATTCTATGAGTTATTAGTAAATTAAAAACCATTTCAATATATTTAGTAGATTATTTTTGCGGTATGTATTTGTCTTGATGTATTTGAAATCATACCTATTTAAAGAATAACTTATTTCTAAAATTTTATTTCTTTTTGGTGATGAGTAACCAATCTAAATTAGATGTGCTATTTAGTAGAGTAAAGCATTACTTAATCTAGCAGTTTACTGTTAAGCTCCTTCATGTTGTTTAAACAATGCGCAGTTTTTGGGAAATTTTTTTGACAATTTTGATTTGTAACAATAGTATCTTAGTGTTTGCTTTGAAATGTATCGTTCTAAAGATATCATATACATATGTAGCTTCTGTTTGTGTTTATGAAAAATTGTTTTACTGCCGCATGAAACAATGTCATTTAGTATCTTTCAAGGCAATTAGAATCCTACCAGGTAGCGGACATCTGCAGACGATACTTTCCAATCCACGCCAGTGACGTCATCTTTGTTTACTTTTTTGAAAACTCAAAACTTTAGGTTAAAAAAATTTTTATCAGTATCATTACGAATAGATCTTAAAAATTCATGCAAATATAGAAAGTTAGCTGTTTTAAATTAGAGCAATTTGCTGTTATATGTGTCTTATAATTGGGTAAATTCAACAAATTATTCTAAATAGTAAAGAATTAATGACAATGTTACCGTATTCATGTGTGAAAGTAAGATTGGAAGAGGGAAGATTCTTCACGAAGGAACTCTGAGTTTTGTGTGGTTATTTTCAAACAAATCGACAGAACTATAAGAATTTTAATTTTACAATAGGATCTATATATACCTACTCTTAATTGTGATTGTAATTATTTCAGTATAGGCCTTCCCGATGTATTGTACATGATACATTTTAATTGAGTTAGTCCTTGTGTAGTGCCAAATTTTATTTCATAAATTTCATCTTAAATAAATAGTTACATAAGTTCCATAATATTGTTTCAATTCATTGTCGGTACCATACTTTAAAAAGTAGACTAGATTTTCTATATATAAAAAAAAACAATATATTTTATAGACTTAACTTACTTTCTGCTTACTTATAGCTTACTTAACTTACAGTAGGCAATGAACTGTTGTTAGGCCAATATTCCCATGGCCTATTATTTAGGCTGGTAGTGGTAAATTGTATGTCCAACATCTCATTCACTTCCATTGAAATCACTATTTCTCTTCAGTCTTTATGGCACTTAAATACATTAATTTCAAATGCAGATACTGATAGGCTATGCCTATACTTTGAAACCTTGGGCCTAATTTATAAATTTTTGTTCTTCATTATGGATTAGCCACTGGATCACGTACTTATAGCAAAAGAATGGTTTACAATACCTGCTTGTCTAGTGATCCGGAGGGGTTAGTTTACACTACCACGGTTTCGGGTCTTTTTGCCCATTATCAAGTGTTTACAGTTACAGTTCACATTAATCCTTCATGGTGAAGTAGTCAGTATATTAAAATTAACAATATACTAAGTTAATAATTTTGGTTCACCACCCATCAGTGGTTCATTTTAATTTCCTTGAACATTTTGTAGTCTATTACAAGCACTGGAATAGCCTAAAGCATTAATAAACATGGCCTATAATAGAGTTTTTACGAAACACGATAGATCTTACGGTAATCACTAAACACTTTCATCTTAAAATTTTAGAATAATAATTTATGAAGCATGGTTAAACTGAATAAAAACTTGTAATACTTTCCATTTTCAATGAGTTTTTGTAACTTTATGGAGTAAATGGCAAAATCCACCATTAGCCTGTTTAACCCTTTGGGTCCCAAGGGTTAGACTACATTTTTGTTTCAAAAGTCCCGTGTACTATGGCTAGTGTCAGCTGATGCGGCCCACCTGGTCAGTACCAGCTGTTACTCAAGAATCCCAAGCCAGTAACACGGGTTTTGTACATGCTTTAAATAAAAATTAATAACTCCCTTATTATTGCACTTAGAAACAAGATTTTGGTTTTGTTTTAAAGGTAATTGTACGTACTTTTTAATTATATAAATTTAATTGGAGTTATGTAAATAACTTTTTTATTTTTTAAAAATTTTATTTAAAAAAATTTGCATTTTACAAAAAAAATTTTTTTGAAGCTCAAAAAATGCCAATGAAATATTTTTTATATAAAAAAATAGGATATAATACTGTTAATTAACATGTAAAGATTATATTTTTAAAATTTGGACAAAAAATATTTACAAATAAAGTTTTTGTACAATTTTTCTTAGAAGACTGCATTTATAGAAAAAAACCGTACTCACCAGGTTTTTATGCAGTGATGAATAATAAATCGTTTCCTCGTATTAAGTTTGTTTACTTCACAGAATAAAAACATTATGAATAAAAACAGCACTTAAAAATAAAAATGTCTTCTTCCAGCATAAAAAATTCATTAAAAAAACTTATTTACATATATACAGTTTTGGTTTGAAGGACGGCTACACTTTGCATTTGTGATTGGGAAGACAGTCCAAATGGCATCCAAGTTTGCAGTTAACACAAATGGTTTTGGACCTTCTTCTTTTCCCTTCTGGATTGTTCTTTCCACTACAAACACAGCAATTCTTTTCCTTTGCTCCATCTAACTTTTCAAGGCCAAATTTGCGGTTTGGGGAAGGGCCAGGGCCATCGCCACCTCCTCTTGCATCAACTCCTGGATTTTTTTCAGCAAACCATTCGTAGGCTAATTCCTCAATAATTGAGATCTGAAAATGCATCCGAGATATTGGTCTGTCCGTGTTAAGCTTATATAACACATAAGCATTTAAAATCATTCTGCCGAAAATGTTAAAGATGACTTTTTAAAAATGCTTCATGCATCGACGTTCGTCAAGGTAAGTGTACAGCATCTGATCTGTTCAGTCGATGCCTCCCATTCCATGATTGTACTCATAAACTATTTGGGGCTTACATTTTATAACCACCTTTCCTCCCCTTCTTAGGACATATCGGACGTTTGTAGCTCGGGCATTTGATGAGACGAGAATGAATTGGGTCTTGTTCGTAGATTTTTCACGATAGGCCATCCACAAAAATGGACCTTTCCGTACATACACTTTTTTCCCGACGGGATATTTACCCAGCAATTGTTTGGGGATTCCTATTCTGTCTATACGGACTGTCCCTGTCAACCAAGTCTCGTTTTGGTACAAGTATCTTAATAGCTTTTTAGAAGTGAAAAAGTTATCCAAGTAAAGATGGTACCCTTTATTCAGGCAATTTCCCATTTGCAACAGTTTCTTTACAACAGAGAAACCTTGGCCTAGCGTATCGATTTCCTCTCTATTGTCTTCATATTTTTCCCCCTGTAACAATAAAACTTTACGCAATAATTTGTTTTGGCGTCACAAAGGACCCACAACTTGATCCCCCATCTGTGATGTTTTTTCTTTGGTAGATATTGAGTGAGCGCAATTCTTTTTTTTGTTCCAACCAAAGACTCATCCACCGAAAGCTTTTGGAATGGAGTGTAAAAATGTTGAAAGAGCCTATTACAATGATCAATTAGGGGCTGAAATCTTCCGCACGGATCATAATTGGGGGAGTTTTGCCGTGACAAAGTTCTGGAATCAACAATATGAAAGTATTTAAGGATGGCCTGGAACCTATTTCTGCTGAACATTTTCCCGAACCATTCGCTCTTTTGAGATGGAGTCGTATACCAGTAGCTGCGAATTGACGGTTTTTGTAAAATGCCCATGTTCAAAATTACAGCAATGAACGCTTTCATCTCATGTACAGTTACGTTAATCCAATCTTTCATACGATTTCTAGCCAATTCATTTGTTCTAAAAAAGTCCTGAGCATATCTGTTTGTTTCGTTAGCTAAAGTACTTATTAGGTTCATAGTAAAGAAAAGGTAAAAGTATTCTATGGGTTTAGAATTCCGAGGAGGGCAATGTTTGGGGCCAGGCAGTTCGGAGAATGTGAAATCATGTCGCTGCTCTTGGTCCTCATCATCTCCTACTTCCTCCCATTCGCTACTTTCTGGACTTGTCGGTCTTTGATTCCTCCCTCGACCTCTACCTCTTGTAACCCCTCTCCCCCTTCCTCTAGACATTCCTCCTCTCCCCCTTTCCCTAGGCGTTTGGGCAGACGTTCCTGGCAAATTTATCGGTAAGGGATCATCAACGGCTTCCTCAGAAGCATCATTAGGAAGGCCTGTTTGCATTATTAATTCTCTAAAGTTATTATTATGCCTAGGATGGTCATTTTCATCATCAGAGCTTGACTCGCTGACATAGTCAGTGAAATTTGCTCGCCTGGGCCTATTTGCCAAAAAACTAAAACGGCTTTTTCCCTTACTTGTAGGATCGTAATCGGGGTCTTCGTCAGTGTCGTCTACAACGTCGTCGGTTGATTCTTCTGAAGATTGTATTTCTTCAATGGAGTCGTTACTGTTGTCTTCGTCCACAAAGTTACAGCCACTTTCTAATACGTTCGTAATGAGTGTATCTTCACTGGCGGTAAATAGTATTTAGTGTGACGGTAAATAGTGTTTAGCGTTTACCGTTGTGCATAAACTCTCTAACTAGCCTAATATAATTGATAGTGTCACACATGCCAATTTTCATTTTCTACTACAATAATTATATTATTAAGTAATAAATAGACCCAGGGCCTAGAGATTTATTTTACACAAAGATTTAGGGACAGGTGAACTTTGAAGTCCCAACTAACTTCGGCCACAATTGGAGGCACCACCCACCAATCTACAAGTACAATGTGGTTATGCCTAATAATATCCCTCAAACAAACTTTTGTGTTTTAAAATACAGAAACATGTCTTTCTCAAACTAAAACAAGCTTGTCTGAGGCAAACTGTTGAGGGGCTTGATAAGCTATGGTATGATTATAACGTTTTTCTGATTAAGACAACAAGAGTTTTCTGTCAAAACTTACGCTCATCAGTTTTCGAGGTTTACCAAATGACTCAAGTTTCTAGTCAGTCTTAGGCTACTAGAGTAAAGGCGGGTTTACACACAATGATAAATTGAATGACA
The DNA here is from genome assembly GCA_030545055.2 of Neoaliturus tenellus. Classification (NCBI taxonomy): domain Eukaryota; kingdom Metazoa; phylum Arthropoda; class Insecta; order Hemiptera; family Cicadellidae; genus Neoaliturus; species Neoaliturus tenellus. The sequence continues at coordinate 89,062 of JAQYXR010000016.1, read as the reverse complement.
AGTCGGTATGTTTTGTCGGATATCCGACGTTCGTTTGCACGTAAAGATTAAACGTAACGATTTGTCTGAACGTTATGATGGTGCAAGCACACGTTCCGTCTTTCCGTAAAAGTCAGTCGGTGTTTTCCTCTCTGTTATAATGTAAAGTGAACCATATGTGGTTGTAGGGAACACAGTCACTACTGAAGGCTGTGGATTACAATGGTGTGTTCTTCTTCTCCCTTCCTATTAGAGTTAGAGTTATGGTTTAGCTAGCACGAGATGTGTCGGGTGTTATGTCTACCATTTGTATAAAAGTGTTTTTTCAAATCCAAATAAATCGAGTGTCTCGTAAAATGAGTATTATTTCTACACCACGCCACAACATAAATGGCGACGATGGAAGAAAGTAAGTTTACCTACGTTTGGATAGTTTGGAAAACTTGGCTAAATTAACTCGACCACATTGTCAATGGAGCACATTTGCTCGTGATGTCTCAAATTGGACACTCACCATTTTTTGATCACAATAAGGTGGAATTCGCCATTTTCAAGTCCAGATTGACTAATTATTTCATAGCCAATGAAATTAAGAATGAAGACAAGAAGAGAGCAATTCTCATCACTTCTTTGGCAGACGAAACGTTTAAACTGCTGCATGGACTTTGTGTACCTGATGATCCCGAAGATAAGAAGTTCGAGGATCTTATTTCTACCTTGGAAAAACATTTTACCCCAGTCAAGTCCTACTTTACTTCGAGGAGAAAATTTTTCGGAGCTAGTCAAGGTGCTGAGGAAACCGTTCGAGAGTTTGCTGCTCGTCTACGAAGTCTCGCTGTCGATTGTAAATTTGGAACTGAACTATCCCTGGTACTACGAGATGTTTTCTTCATCGGAATTCGTGATGATAAAATCAAGGAGCGGCTGAATGAAGAAGATGCGTCCAGTTCAAGCTGCACATTTGATAAAATGATCAACCTCGCAGCGGCTCGGGAGTCTACCTTGGGAGAGCGGGAGCAGCATCAAGCGAAGATTTCAAAAGGTGTAAGCAACATAAACATCAAATCGGAACCTGGTGAATGTCATTATGTAAAACCAAAAAGGTATGTTTCAAAACCTAAACATGAATCGAGTAAGCCTAGTTCTTTAGGTAATTCTAGATGCAAACATTGTGGTAGGAATAATCACATAAGTTCAGATTGTACTTTCAAAAATCACACTTGTCATATATGTAATGTCAAGGGACACTTAGCCCCTGTATGCAAAAGTAGGCCTAAAGGGAATAAATCTAAATTTCCTAAGCCTAAATCTAAAAATAAGTTTTTGTGTGAAGTTGAAAAAAGGGATGAAATGCCATGTAATGATAAGCCTAATTTTGGTGAAAATGTCATAGTTAGACCTAACCTTGAAGCTGACTCTGGGGAGATGTGTGACACATTTTTTAAGATTGAAAATCTTATTAGGCCTATGAGTAATATTTGTCAAACTACTGCAAATAATTATGTGCAGCCTATCAAACTATCTTTAGATATAGGCCTAGTTGGTAAGCCATTTTCACTTGAAGTAGATTCTGGGTCCATGTACAATGTCATGTCAAAGAGCTTGTTTGATAAGTATTTTAGTCATGAAAAATTGGAAGCGAATGACATAAGGTTAGCAGACTATGTTGGTCATATTATCAACCCAGTAGGGAAAGTTAGGCTTAACACTAAGTTTAACAATATTGAACAGCAACTTATTTTCTATGTTGTTCCAAATGGTGGTCCACCGTTGCTGGGTCGCGAAGGTATGAAGGCTCTTGGAATATTGGTTAACAATAGTATATATTTAGAAAACAGTGTTCAACAGCCTAGACCTAGTGACAATGAATGTAAACCTAGACCTAACATAAATAATGTTTTACCGCAACCTGAAACTCATGTACCGGTAGGGCTACCAAATAGTGTCAATGATATTGTTAACAAGTATCCAGAAGTGTTTGATGGCAATCTAGGGACTTTCAATAAATACAAGGTAACGTTAAGAGTCAAAGAAGGTTCTAACCCAAAATTTTTCAAACCTCGAAATTTACCTCTAGCGTTGAAAATACCTGTTGAGAATGAGCTAAATAGGCTACTTAAATTAGGTATTTTAAAAAAGGTTGACCATTGTGATTGGGGAACTCCAATCGTTCCCGTCCTTAAGCCTGATGGCACCGTGAGATATGTGGGGACTACCGGTTGACTTTGAACCCAGTTTTGGTTGGTACCGAATATCCGCTACCACGCATTGACCACATTTATGCAAAATTTTGTGGTGCAAAATATTTCTCTAAGATAGATTTGAAAGATGCCTATCAACAGTTATTACTGTCCGATTCATGTCAACATCTCACAACCATAAACACTCATTTAGGGTTAATGTCGTACACAAGACTTTGTTTTGGCATAAAGAGTGCCCCAGCTGAATTCCAGCGGGTAATAGATAATTTACTTTGTGGTGTAGAAGGAGTAGGAGCACTGCTCGATGACATTTATGTCACGGGGAGATCTGAAGCAGAACATAACGAAAGATTAACTTATGTTTTGAACCTCCTCAAAAGTTGTGGATTAAAAGTAAAGCCTGGTAAATGTGTGTTTGCCAAACAATCTATTGAGTATTTAGGGCATATAATTGATGCCCAGGGTATACATGCAACTGATAAGCACATTCGTGCAATAGTAAATGCAGAGAAACCTACTAACGTAACAATGCTCAAATCTTTCTTGGGAATGGTGACATTTTATCTAAAATTTATCCCAAGAGCAGCTGAAGTTTTACAACCATTATATGCGTTGTTGAAAAAGAATATACCATGGCAGTGGACAGATGAGTGTGACCATGCTGTCGAGGAAGTTAAGAGGATTCTAACCTCAAAACCGGTACTGAGTCATTTTGACCCCGACTTGCCCGTACATTTAACAGTTGACGCCTCAGCAAAATCTGTAGGAGCAATTTTGTCGCACGTTTATCCGGACGGAACGGAACGTCCTGTAGCATTCGCATCTCGGAAATTGAGCGAAACTGAGGCTCGGTATCCGCAAATTGAACGGGAAGCATTGGCCATTATTTTTGGCATCAAAAAGTTTCATGATTTTTTGTTTTGTAAGCGTTTCACACTTATCTCAGACCACAAGCCAATGATATATATTTTTGGTGAAAAAAAGGGTATCCCTGTGTTTGCAGCCAATCGCTTACAGAGATGGGCTTTTATCCTTTCAAACTACAATTTTGAAATTAAATTTGTGAAATCAGGGGAAAATGTAGCCGATTACCTATCTAGGGTGATTATTAATGAAAATAGCGTTCTAAATAATGGGCCTATAGAATCTAATGATGTTGGTTATCTCAACTATGTACACGAATCCTGTCCGTTTATCGTTGATTGGAAGAAAATTAAGTTAGAAACTAGAGTCGACCCCGTTCTAAGCAAAGTTCATAGTATGATAATGAATGGCAACAAGTTGCCTTATAATGATCCTGTGTACAAACCATTTACGAATAGAGTAAGAGAGCTCACTGTAGATCATGGCTGTGTTATGTGGGGTTATAGAGTTATTATACCTAAGAAATATCATAAGGATATTTTACAAGAATTACATGCAAATCATTTTGGAGTAAATAAAATGAAGGAGCTTGCTCGCTCGTACTTCTGGTGGCCGAATCTTGATATAGAAATCGAAGAAATTGCCAAGAACTGTAATGTATGTTCTAAATTTAAGAATGTTCCACCCAAATCAGTGTTGAAACCTTGGCCTTGGCCTAGGAGAGCTTGGACCCGTATACATGTTGATTTTCTTGGGCCCGTCAGTAACAACACTTACTGTTTTGTCATCATGGATTCAACATCCAAATGGATTGAAAACTTTATTGTACATAGCACTAGTACAGAAACTGTTATTAATAAGTTGTCTGAAACCTTTGCGCGATTTGGGTTACCTCGGTTCTTAACATCTGATGGTGCAGCATGTTTTACAAGTGAGTCTTTTCAAAATTTTTTGAAAAAGTTAGGCATTCAACATTTAATGGGTGCCCCATTCCACCCTCAGTCGAATGGAGAGGCAGAAAGTGCAGTTAAAATTATTAAAAACTGTATTCGCAGAGCACCATACAACCCAAATGGCGCAAATCTGGCTCGCCATATAAATGATTTTCTGTTTCAATACCGTAATACGGTACATGCCACGACTGGTGAATCACCTGCTAAGTTGTTGCTTAACCGATCTCTTAGTTGTATATTTGACTTGCTAAGGCCAAACACTGTTGATATTGTAGAGAGAAAGCAAGTAAAACAAATTAAGAATTACAAAGGTAAAAGAAATAGTAAATTTGAAGTAGGGCAAAATGTATCTGTCCAAGATTATAGGGCCCATCATGATAAGTGGCAAACGGGTGTAGTTTCTAAGGCTTTAGGATCACAAACTTATAGTGTTCAAACTTCTGATGGATTAGTGTGGAAACGTCATGTTGACCAAATTTTACCCGGTAAGGAAGTAAATGAGGTAGAATCTTGTTCAAATAGTAATGTTGAAAGTTCCAGAAAGACTAATGAAATAGATTCTCAAAATGTTTCAAATGATCAATCTGTAACAGTAACTAAGGAAACCCCTGTGGTGTCTCCTAAAGTTAGGCCAAAAAGGCAAATTAAACCACCTAATCGGTTCTCGCCTTAAGTATTTTTTTTCATGTCTACTTTTTTTTTGCCTACAATGTTAATTGAGTTGTTAAAATTGTTTCATGTCTGAGAGTTTGAGCTTATGTATCTATATATATATTATCTGATTAAGACTTTCCGGATTTATTGTATTTTTATGGTAGACCTATGTTTATTTTATTTTCCCAAGAAGGAAGGAATGTTATAATGTAAAGTGAACCATATGTGGTTGTAGGGATTTCTGTCAGAATAAGCTTTACTTTTAATGTGCCATAAGCAAATAAAGCTTTTGTACAGTTCTATAAGTTAAACTCTATCAGGAACTTTTGAGAGGCTGACGCAAGTCTGACATTTCTGTTCCTTCACCAAAATAAGCTTAAAAAAACTGGTAAGCAACAAAACTTCAAAACTTAAACAACATATGGAACTTACACTACACAGTAATCACTCGAAATAAGAGACGAGATATGAGATGACGACGACAAAACTGCGGTAAAATAAGGTGTAACGATTTACACGCTACCACTTGTTGATGCCAGCTTGCCAAGCAACGACTTGTCGTTGCAAACCCGCGAGATTTGTGCAATTTTCCACAAACCTTCCAATCTGGCTTCAACTCAGACAAATCGTAACGACTTGTGGTTTACACGGTCCGTCTTGCATGCACCGTCATATCTTTCAGACAAATCGTTATTGGTACGTTTTATCGTTATGTATAAACCCGCCTTAAAGGGAAATTATTATATAGTGGCAACTAGGACGGTTTCATTATTTTGTCATAACATTTTCAAAATAGGCCTATGTTTTCTTTCAAAAGTAAGAAAACTGAATTCTTAACTATACATTTCCCGTGATATTGGTATTTTTGATTATGAGTATAAATATGTTGGTCATCATACTATCTTAAAATATCACATGTTAACACCTTCCAGGTATCTATAAGCAACTATATAAGTGCATTTAGATAGGTCTTACTGATGAATTCATGACATTACAACCTAGAATGTGTTTCTTCAAAATACACCGGAAATGGCTCTATAAATCTCACATTTAGCTAATTTTTAACATTTTTATCAGATAATATGATATGTTTCCCATCCTGTAGTCTTAATAGTTTAGAAAAATATAGAGATTGCAACTCTATGGATATCTATGCACTTTTCAAAAGTGATTACACGTGTCGGAATCTGTTGCGGCTGAAGATTTGCAACCCGTGATATTACTATACGTGTAAGTATTCTGATAGCTTTAAGGACATGAATGATATCTAAACATGAAATAGATGATTATATTGATGGATTGCAACAATAATCATAACAAATTTTACAAATAACTTCATATTACGAGTTAAAATAATGTAAATTCCGAGCAAATCCGACGGGGAATTTTGTAAATTCACATCTGGCTGTGAAATCAATAAAATATATGTCATGTAAACTATATATACACCACCATTTACATTAATGACAAGTAAAACTAATGTCATATCCCATAGAAAAGAAAAATAAACAGTATGTATGACAATCGCATCGCCGGTAAAGTCGCTAAGTGGAAATTTTGCGGCCCGCAATAAAACTACCATTATTCCAATACTTACACAACCTTACCTCTTATCTTACTTATAAATAATTACTACCGTATCCAATATATATATTACCTACCTCTAGGTAGTATTTAAATTGACCATTCACCATATAGCTGTGATCCATCGCCGCTATGAGTCATTCGGTCATCTGAGAGTGACTAATTTTGTGATAACAGCCATGAGTTATTACTTAAGATGTATCACACAACTGGTGAGTCATAAATTTGTCTATTCCTATCTTATATATAGGTAGTTAATAACCTGTAAGCTTATAAAATAAAAAAATTAAATATAATAGTGAAATCAAAATTCAATGGGATTTCTTTCAATTTTAGCGAATTTCCCTATAGGGAATACGCTATTACGGTAGTAGCCATGGTAAGACCTAAGCCCGGGACCACTTTACTTTTTCATTTTGAGGTCCCCAGAAGCCAAAAACACCGTTCGTTCGTTTTCATATATATGTATATATATATCTATATATATATATATATATATATATATATATATATATATATATATATATATGTGTGTCCGTGGTACCGATAACCTTTGAAGCGGACCTCCGATTTTGATCAAATTTGGTATGAAGGTGTAAGACCAGGTCTATTTTCATGAGTTCGCGAACCAGCATTGTCGGGTTATGGGAACGGGGTTTTATGGGGTTTCAAAGGGGTCAAAAATGGGTTTTTGGCATTTTCGGACCTAAATTTTCAAAATTCATCAATTTTAACTAAAACCATTTGAAAGAGCTTAAAAAAACAAACAATTTAGTATTTTGAATCTTTAAAATAGCTTAACTGGTTATAGAGAAAATTCAAATCAAGTTTCCCATGTTATTCTTATGGGTAAATCTTTAAAAAGTTATATATCGCTTATTTATCAACATATCTTCATAAAAATTTTTATGAACCTTCACTAGGTGGTGAGTAGTTAAGATTTGATCAAAAACCCCCATGGCAGCAAACCTACATGCTAAATCCCATGGTATTCTCATGGAAAATAATTGTATAATGGGAGCAAGAGAGATGGTGATATAAGGTATCTGTTCCTAATCAGCTGATCAGCTGTCTTCTGCATATTTGTCAAATTTGAAATGTTTATGTTTTGTTATTTGTAAACAAATCTGTTCTTTTGCATGGAAGCTTTGGATTATGCACTTTTATTACTGTTAAAAAAGTCATTTATTGCAATATAAATATTAATATATGAATTATTGAATAAAAATAATTTACTCAGAAATATAATGCCATTAAATATATTATATTTCCTTGTAAAGATTATTAATTATATAAGATAGCCACAAAGTTCTTTGATGTTGAAACAATAATTCTTTGGTTGGAAATTCGCTGAGTACGCAGGTCTGCTGCGACGGGGGTATTTTTTTTTTTCTAAAAAGCTGAGAGAACAACCCCTAATAAATTATACCAATTCTGCCTGTCCTGTGTTTCCCTGGAGAAGGGATCATGTGCAGGCCAGCACAGGACAGGTAGAATTGGTCTCAGGAAAGGGGAAGGCACCGTGTTTCTGAGTCGATGGTGTTCGCCAACGTTTCGGAGACATTGCAGTCTTCCATCTTCAGGGCCATCCACGTAGTTTTCACCACAGCCCAAACTACTTGAAAGGTAACTACTAACTACCGGTACTTGAATCGTTGGCGAACATCATTGACTCAGAAACACTACGCCTTCCAGAGGCCATCTCAACAGGTAATGATATCGTCCGTGGAAGCCTCAACTCTCCAATAAATAAGAACATTATTTAAAGGAATGCTTCATTAGCCTATTCAGTGAAGCAAATCCTGTGGCTTAGGCCTAATCAGAACATAATTTTTCATTAATTTGCTTTTTAAAAAGTAGGCCTATATAACAACACAATGCTGTTAACTTAATGTGTGTTTCATTTTATCAAATTTCATAAGGCCTAGGCCTATTTTAAATCATTAGCCTACTAAAATAAAATAACCTATAAGTAATCCAAAAGAATGTCACACACTAGGCTACATTGATCTAAATAGACCTATGGTAGTTTCGTCATTTCCCACCCTTTAAATCACATTTAATTAATTTTGGAAGAGAACATATTTCATTTTTCAACTTATATTTTGCAATTGGAAGAAATTTCCCAGAGGTAGGCTATGCCTCTCAGATGAGTTTGCAGGTTTATTTCTGTAGACACACTATTTGTTTAGATACTAGATTGGCAATATTTTTTAGTAATGATGATTTGTCATGAGAAAAAAATAGTAATGCTATCAAATTGGTGAGTTAGAGGAATTTTGCAGTGAAATGCATCTGGACAAATTAAATTTCACCAAACACTTAACTGGACGACTGAATGATTGAATATTTTATATTCAAAACATCATATTAGTCTTTACAGTAAATTTAATTACTAGAAACTGAATTTCATTAAAAAAGTAATGTTAAAAATATGTATTTGTTAAAAAAAAGTCAAGTTAATATTGTTCAAATTCTCAACATAACATTTTCTTTTCGTTAAGGTTAAAGTGTTGTACGAAATGTAAACAAAATTGCAAAAAGTAAACAAAGATGACGTCACTGGCGTGGATTGGAAAGTATCGTCTGCAGATGTCCGCTACCTGGTAGGATTCTAATTGCCTTGGTATCTTTCAATATGTATACTTTGTAAATAAGCCATATGTTAATTAGTACCCATATAGTTTTTAATAACCCGTCTACACATAGTTAAAGATTATATTTTAACATATTAAAGTAGATTTCGGTGGCAAATTCTTAAGTAACTTCGGATTAGAATTTAGGGCTCGCATCATTAAACTACATAGTCGACCTATCGAATCAAGTTTTTTGTTCCAAAACTCTTAAAGAATTTAAAATTTGTTCTGAAACAACACATTTATATTGATTTTCGATGTAAAAGAATTCTCGTTATGTGAATTTTTCATCATTAAAGGTTATGTTTATTTGGTATTTAAGTTGTTCATGTTGCCAAAATGCAGATCTAAAAGGTTAGTTTAAACTGAAATGGATATTTAATTTCTTGTTGGGACGCCTAAAACTTGGCTCGCAATTAAAAATTGAAGTTAATAAATTCAAGCTTTAAATAAAATATATTTGTGTAATGTTTGAGGTTGAAAACTACATTCTGGGAAACTCATTGGCGTATGTGCATAAAATAGAACAAAATTCAGAGGAGCTCGTTAGCTCAATTAACTATTGAGGTGTTACCAAACATAACTTAGATAATTCCATATATTTTGTTACCCGGTGAGGTGATATGTAACCCTCCTTTTAGACTATTAAATTTATTATTTGATTAAATTAAAGTAAAGCAATTGGAAGAGTTTTATTTTTAGTGTCTATCTATGCCAGTGGCATTTTAAAACGTTTTGACAGGGAACGGTCCAACCCCCAGTATTGTTACTATCTGACATCGACCAGTTGTTAGAAAGCATCATTAATTAATAGCCCAATGACAAATGGTAACTGGGTCCGGAATCGTACCTTTAAAAGCTACTAGCATTTCTCAGGATCGAACAGACAACCTTTGGATTCAAAGGCCAGCCACTCAGCTTCAGCTACCCAGCCAGTTGCCGACAATGGAAAATTACATGTTGCTTGTTTCAGGAAACTATTATAATTTTTTTCTACCTGACTTGTTTTTAATCTAGTGAACCAACTAGACTTCTCAAGCAACCCAGGAAAACTTTCGTGAGTAAAAAATAATAAATAAATAAATAAATAAATAAACCCAAATAAAATTATATTCTAACTAGACAATTGTGTTAGATTCAATTCAGTTCTCTTTATTGACAGAATACAATACAATTATAGCATGACAAGCGTAAAATAATATTAATTGCAAAAAATATAACTATAAACATTTATGTATAAGAAAAAAACTAAATAAAAAAACCTGCTAAATCATATAAAACATCAGTCAAAATTTAAACAATTGGAAAACTTGAGCTACAAAATAACAATAAAATAAATAATATACAACAAGAAAGCAAGTCAAGAAATAAATCAATAACTCTGTCAGATCCCAAAACGGATAGCCTGATCAAATCCCACCGACTTCAATCTTAATCACCAGTTCTTGAAAGCTATAAAATGCATTTTCAATTAAAAAAAATTTAATGATTTTTTTATTCTTTTTTCATTACAAATTGATTTAATTTCTGGAGGAAGACAATTAAAAAACCTTACCCCCTTCTGTGATGGAAGGTTATGAGAGACTTGTAGTCTATGTTGGACATCTAGAAAGTTTTCCCTGCTTCTTGTTTGATAATTATGCACGTCTCTACTCTGTGTTAAGAAAAGTTTAGAGCGGCAATACGAAATAGTTTCAAAAATATAAATGCAAGGCAGAGTCAAAATATTCAATTCTTTAAACGTGTCCCTGCATGATTCCTTATGTCCCAATTTTTTGATGATTCTTAGGATTTCTTTTGAAGTTTGAAAAGTCTTTCAAAATAGTACCTTGCACATTTTCCCCACAGTACAATACAATATGTAAGTTGAGGATGCTGTTTGCCACAACACATAGTTGTATGAGTTTGCTGTTTTAAGCAAACTTTCTGAGCAATACTTTGACAAGCTCCTAAGCAAAAATATTTGTGAGGAAACTTTGCTACAAATTGAATCAATATGTGTATGTCAATTTAGTTTTGTACGAATATTAATTCCCAAAAATTATGTTAAAAGTGAATAAAGCAATTTTATCGTAGTTTTAGTATTTCAACTGTGGGAGTTTGTAGGCCTACTTTGATTAAGAGATGCTGGATTTCTAGGTGCTTTCTACTGTTATGTATTTATATTTTAAGTCCCCGTCAGTTAGTCGGCGACAGTCGAGGTCACCAGGACGGCACCTGTCTGCCCCTGCGTCCCGTGACATTCCTGTCATTCCGGCCACCTCCTTAGCATAACGCCTCAATCAGCCTATCAGCCACCTCCTCATTATCCAGCTTATTTTGGGATTTACGCAACGAAAGGGAAGCCGACCAACTTGTAAAGTTAAGTTGATTGCACTTGTGAGAAATTTTAATCTTCTCAGTCAAATATTATACTAACAAGCAAATTATTTTATATATGCACAGTTGTTGACCCTCAATGTTATTATAAAAAAAACTCCAGGGACATCTAGTCATAGTGTGTAGTTTTGGCTCTATTAACTACTCTCAATACTTTTAATAAATTAAATCTAATCCCCGTTTAAAATATTATTCGTTACAACAAGGTTAACCTCAAGTTTCAATTTGGGTTTTCCGAAAAATTGCTATAATTCATTAGATCGCATTGACGATGAAGTTTTCTGTTAGAGATTCTGGCCTGGACCTTCCAGAATCTGTTTAATGAGTATTACTTCTACCCTCGCAACTTAAAACAACATGGGCACAAGCTTCGAAACAACTTAGGATTCGAAAGCTTAGTAAAATTTGCGGGTCCTGCATGTAATACACTGCCTTTGTAATACTGCTAATACCTTGGAGTAGTGGATAATCGTGTTCCACCTAAGTTAAAGAATAATTACCAACACCAGTAGACGAATAGGGTTTTATGGGTTTACTAAGACGAATGAGAATAGTGTTAAATATAATGTTCGTACATTTTTAAGGACAATTGAATCACATACTTGAAAAGCCACTTCCGTAAAAAAAAAAAAAAAAAAAAAAAAAAAAAAAAACATATATAATACCAACATTTCCTATAATAGAAATAAAAATCCTCCTTACATAAAAAATATTAGAAATTACTCTCTGTTCAAAGCAAACACAATGGAGAGAAACACTTTTCTACATATGTTTTATGTTCATAAATCGCTAAGTAAATAAATAAAAGAGAAGTTAGAAATCGCAAGCTAAAAATTCCGATGGAGAAGTTTTGCTAAGAGAATTGTCGTTTGACTAAATTAATACGTCCAAAAGATGTAACACTACACACGATTCGGTTACATGGGCTAACTTAATTAAAACGAATTTATATGCGTATAGGCTTTCCTTGGGTCTGTACCTCAACACTCCATCCCGTACTAAATCTACTAACACATTCGCACCAACACTCACGCACCCACACACACAAACGCACACACACGTGTGGATGGGATGGCCTTCCAACGCGTTTAGAATGCATGGACCAGTAAATCAGATGCAGATTCCACTATTTAAATGCATTTCTGATAACATCGGCCAGATAACGCCCCCGTTTATCTGTTGGATCTCTATGTTTGTTTTAATCACTGTTTCGCACTTGAAGCCACTTCACCACTATCTAGGTTATCACTGTTGGTTATAATTGAATTTCGACACGTGTATTTCAGATTTTTTCATGTCGTTGTAGAAGTGGGGATGGGCCCAATAATTTATTGTATTTGCCACAGGCGCTATGACTAAAGTCCAGAAGGGCTTAGGGATTTTGGTTTTTAACTAGTTTGTGTCGGTTTCAATAACAATAAAGGTGATTGATGGTTAAAAATTCATTGTCGTGACTATATTGATTATATAATGCAATTGATAATACTTTTACTGGATTAAAAATAAAATGAAGTAGTCGGTAGCACCCAATTATTCTATTATTGCTCCCAATTAAAAACTTAAAGTAATTTGTATACTTATGAACACAAACTATGATAGCATTTTCTAGTGTATTTCTATCAGGTCGGGTTAACCAAAAGGTATATTTTTATGGAAAATTGAACTCTCCTTAACAATAAAAAAGAAATAGGTTTCTCGCATGGGTTTTTTTCACAAGTAAACAAGAAACAATATTAATTTTTTATAGTCTGAAAATATTAACTCTTGATAGATAGACATTTCTTAGAATCAGGCTTTGGAAAATTTTTTTATATAATAAAAAAGGAAATTAAATCAGACATTATTTAACCACTAAGTACATGGTGGATCGAAAAGTTACTTGGTAAACTTAAAAATTAAAGAACACTAGAGATCGCCTCCTGGTTGAAAGTCAACCAAAATTTTTCTAGTTGATGTCGACCGTCTGGATCCAATTTGTTAAAACAATCCTATACTATAAAGGCGCGTTTACACTGCAGTTGTCGACCAAAAGTTGTCAACCATTTTTTATATCTCAGTGTAAACGCAACAGCAACTCATTAGATTGATGACCAAATTTAGGTTGACGACCAAAATTTGGTTGACAACCAGTGTAGAATAGAATAATTCAATAAAAAAAATTTGGTTGTCAATCTGGTGTAAACGTGCATTTATTTGGTCAACAACTTTGATTTATTTGGTTGTCAACTCAGGTTGTCGACCACAGTTGTCGACTAAAATTGTTGATGACCTTTGGTTGACAACTCCATAAACGCGCCAATACGAGCAATGTCTGAAGGGAGGTGTGTTCCACGATCTCGAAATCTAGCGGGTAGATTTTGCTTAAACTTTGCATTTAAGAGTGTTTTGGCCCAAAAATAAGATTTGAAACAGCCTCAATCCCAGAAAAATTGAATTTGGTCTAAATTTAAGTTTAAAAATCGTAATTCTTAACATTGGTTTTATGGGTTGCTGTTTTGGTAACAAAATAACAACTAAAAGTAAACAAATATAAAGGAACATTCATTTTAAGCAGAATTTTTTTAACAGCTGTTATCTGTGAAGAGTCTGGCCTTTGATTGATTTAATAGCTTGATTACGATGACACTATAACAAAAGTGAATTAAAACCAACGAGCAAGGCTCGGTTAACCTGGTACTATCTTATAACTGAAGCATTTGTCCTTCCTGATTTTCTAGCATGTGTTATGTCAACAGCTGACTAATGATTAATTCAATTATCCTTCTCTCATAAGATTAACATTGAAACTTTGAAAGCCTGTAAGGCGTAGCCCCATGGGCCTATGCGAATTAAAACGCGATTCTGCTCATCTACAGCACAATACCTTTCTAAGGCTATGGTGCAAATTTCTCCTACGATGCACACAAGCTGAGAAAAAAGGAGGAAATGAAACATGCTTGCCTATTAATATATAGATTCCAACATTACTTCTCTGTGCACATACTCTTAAATGCCAAGTTCATAGTTGCGTAATGCTTTTGAAAACGAGCTCGTTCCCTCCGCTCACTCACCAGGCCAAATAGTACATCATCATGGCTAATAAATACAGAAACTAAAAAAAAAAAAACGTTCTTAAGTACTCTGATTCGCATTGTGAATGGATGTATGACGGAAAATGGAATTTCCATGGTCGTATGACCGTCTCTAATTAATTCATTATGGCAAAAACACATGTAGCCCTATATGTACAAAACTAAAAATCCTTGGTGAAAAAAATTATTTTGCCTTACAACAGTGTTTGTTTTAGGAATAAGATATTTAAATCCAATTAGTTACAAATTGTTAAAACGTTTCATAGACGATTATTCATATTCCTATTTAAAATGTGGCAGTGAATAATTTAAAATATATGTCTTGGTAGTAACTTTAGTAAGAAATTTAATAAATTTACACTTACAAGTAATTGAAAACTGCAGGGAAAACTGAATGCAAATGGCTGTAGTAAACGGCTATTGTGTAATTTCAGTTCCATAACGTAATAAAAGAATAAATTTGCCTGATTCGCAGAATCGATCGTCTTTGAAAGCAGCCATTTGTTTGCCTCCTTTTATCGTGAGTCAATCCAAACATTCATGTGGCTTCAATCCTGCGTTGCATCCACCGCAGTTTCGACTCCGTCTTTTATTTTCAATAGCCCTTTTTGTCCTTTGAAACAGCGGAATCAGGCCAGCCTATAAAACTGCGCACGCTCCTTTCGAAATAAGAGACGCTTTGTGCTTTTTAAAAGATGTTTGGTTGAAGGAAACCAATAGAAAGAGTCTTACTTCTCTAATGAGTATGGAAAGAGATGGTGGCTCTAAAAAGCCTGAGGGAACAAAACGTTTTACTTGTTGGGTTTTAATAACAAATTTCTTTGAAATGAAAGAGTATATTTGCTAGGATGCAATGGTAGTTAAAACCATTCATCGATCAGTTATTGTTAAAGTTTACAGTGTGTAATATCGGCAAACAATAAAAATTTACAAACCACTTTGCAGTAAATTCGTGTTTGGATGGACAAAAAAATATAGTAAAAAAGAAGTTGTTCTTCAACATGACATTGATTATTTTATTCAACTCAAACATATTGAATGCTAGTTTCCTTTATAGAGACTTGTTTATAGAAAGCTTCTCTACATCTACGAATGCTTATAAACTTATGAACATCAGTCATAGCTAACTTAATGATAGCATTTTTTACTGTTTTTCAACAATGTTATCGACTACAGTAAAAAATTAATTTCTGTTTTTTCTGAACATCATTTTAGGTTCGTCCTTTAAGAAAACTCTATATAAAACTTGTTAAGAACTACATAAACATGTTAAGTAGCAATTGATCATAACATGTCTCGGAATGTAATATAAACACAATATTAGTGAAAAATATTTAATATTTTAATTTTTATGAGAGCGTTGTACCGGAAAGGAGTCCTGCTATGACTATCAGCAACAAATCTTACTACCATATTCCGGGTTCTTAAAATGCCCTAGGACTGCCTCATATGATTTAGAAAGAAAAACTAACGGTATCAACATCAATGGGGAGATTTCTTGACGTGAAGTTTGCTTCTAGACTTTATTCGATGCCTTCCTCAGAGAAAGTCGCAGATATAATTTACTTGGGTTATGTTATACATACTTCTAAAGAAATCAGTGTCCTGGGAAATTGCTTTACGAACCCAGTTTAAAAATAACAAATGCGACGAAAGTTATTGCATTTTAAAGTTTTGTTAGCACGATTTTACTGCTGCGTTTGTTCACACGTAATTTTTTAACAAGTTATTCATTTGAGGTTGGTTTTCGACGTCGTTATCTACTTATTAAGACATTAAATTTGATGTTCATGTCAAAATCCATCCTTATATATAATATTTTATCTTTTTACCCCTTGCTTGGTTCTCTAGAGAAGATAGAAAAATCACTGGAACTGGAAGAGTGTTGTGTATCTTTTATGTCCTTTAACTAAAGCTTGTCCTTTTTAAGCTCCATTGGTGTATTTTTAAGAGGGGGCTAATAGGCCACTAACATAACGTTGTCAGTGCTTCACCTGCTCCCATTTTTGG
The DNA here is from genome assembly GCA_030545055.2 of Neoaliturus tenellus. NCBI lineage: Eukaryota > Metazoa > Arthropoda > Insecta > Hemiptera > Cicadellidae > Neoaliturus > Neoaliturus tenellus. The sequence goes on along the minus strand of JAQYXR010000016.1, from coordinate 72,731 downwards.
CTTTATTTTATGTCCCATAAAAGAGTTTGAAGTGAAAGATAATGACTTTGACTATTTAATTTGACTTTGATTTTTTTCATATTTTGAATAAATAAAGGTATAATGGTAATAAATAAGTTTAGATAAACTTTAGACCATCATAGCTTAGAATGCATTTGAAAAATATCGAATTTAATAGTCCAAGTCTTTGACTTTCATTAAAATGACCCGAGACCTCAGAATAGTCGTGCAACCATGTGAAACGTATTCATGTACCTCAAAGACTACTTGACTGCGCAGACTCCTCTCACTATACTCCCCTCTTAACAATAACACAATTGTAAAACCCTTGAGTTTTTGAACACCTAGTCCTTCTACATTTCCCCTCGGTTAACCGAACCTACCCGACTTTTTCACCGACCTATCCCACACCGAGTGCTATGGTCATGGAGCTCATCTGCATTCACCCATCGTCCGAGGTGTTTACTCTTGCTGATTGTCCACGTATTCGATTGCCAATCCCATATGATTACGGCGCTCAATCTCAATTCGATCCTGGACCGTTCTGGACTGAATAAGCGGGATTATCCAAATTGAATGAGAGCCCGCATCGACTGGGCCTGTGTGGTTGGGGCAGTGTTTGTGTGTTTCTTTGACGTGTTTCGTGACGTGTGTGCGTCAAGTGATCGAACCTGCGAACATCTGTTGACCGGTCCGTTCGGTTGTGACCATTCACTTCCCTTTCTTTAGCAACTCGTTCGGAAATTGCGGGGATGAAAATGAATTGGTTATTTCATAATTTCCATTGCATATGCTGAAAAGTAGAACCTATTTGTTTGTATTCAGTCATTATGATTTGTTTGTTTGGTTATTCGACTCCTTGAATCCATTTTGAAATTGTTTTCTAAAAATACATAGAAAATAAGCAAATAGTGTATTTACTTTGATGCAGAAAATATTTTTATCATACTTTCAATTACAGATGAAAATGGTGTTTTAATATGTGAAGGAATGGTTACATTAAATGTCAAATATTCGTTTATATTTACAATAAAATCTTGCGAACCAACAATGGCGAAATGTATGAAAGTAATCCGGTGAGAGTTGGTGTAAAACCACCACAATCGTTTGGGACACATGCCTTATAGTAAATGGTAAAGATAACCATAAATTAGATACAAAGCTAAGTAATTAATAAAACGCTAAAATTAAAAACTACTTAATTAAATAAAAAACATGTACCCTATCGGACTATGATCGTGCTTTTTACTTTGGAAACTAGCAACAAATAATAAGCAGAAAAATCCAACTAATATCTTGAATTTCATCTTGTTTTGCAGTATTTAAAAAATCACATAGTGTAATAGTGTAGTTTCAACTAATTTTCATGTCAAAAGCTAGGGATATTTCTATATTTCAAACAAAATTAGAACAGGTAGTGGAATTTTAATGGAAATAGTATTGATGTTTCAGTGATTTAGAACCAGTCTGGAAGGCGTTGGATGTATTGGAACTTTATTTACTCCACCTCCTGCTGTGGAACGGGTTCTTCGGGTACTCTGCATCTTGGTCCAATCTAGGTATGTTAAATGATGGGCTACAGGAAGACGGAGGCCAAATGTGTTTATTTCTTATAAAAGCAAAAGTCTCTGGATGATTAAGGAAAGAATAAGCTTGATGATTAAAATACAAGGTTGAATTTATGGGTAAACCACACTACGTGATTTTATAAACGGTAGCTCTTGAAAATCACATTTTATTATTTTCACTAAGTATTGAAATTTATTCATCACTTTAACCTTTCATAAATGGAAAAGAGAGGCTTCATTTATTTTTGAACGAAAAAAATTGAGGCACTCAAATTAATTAGTGGCTCAATGTAAACTTTTACCGAGCGAACATTTACTGAAATGAGTTACCCTTTTCCATTTCCTTTTTCATTTTACAAAAGACTTTGAAGGTTTTTTAGTTAAAATTTTAACGAAAAAACTTAACTTACATATTTCCGCCAAAATTGATGAAAACCAAACTTATGCTATCCATCACTAAGTTTTTACATTTTCCTATTAGAATAACATTAGGATTGGGTTGAGCATTTTTCCATTTACTAGTCTACTTGTTGCTCAAAATCGAGCAATTAATTTTGATACAATACAAATGTTACCTTTAGCTCTAAATCAATGACATCGAACCAATCCAATATTGTGAATATCAGTAATCACAAAAAATTACACGTATTTACAGCTGTGCATTAACAGATGTCTAAAATGTTCAACCAAACCCAATGTTATTCTAATGGAAAAACTTCAAATTTAATTTGTGGACTTATAGCATCCTTATTTTATGTCCGATTTTCAGCAATTTTTGGCGGAAACAACTGCAGACCAAGCCCTATCCAATGACACCAAAAACTTGAAAATCGGTTGAAAATTGTAGGAGGAGTTCTCAACACACAAAAACCCTTAGAGTATTAAATAAATAAATAATATATTTTTTTTCCGTAGTAGGTAAATAAACTCATTGAACTGTCTAATAAGTTACAAGGTTTAGAAGTAGTTCAAGAGAAGAACGCAGCCACTTTTCTTAGGGTAATTTATAACAAGGGAAAGTGAAAAATAGACGAGAAAAGCGAACGTAGAGAAGGAAGGTTCAATACGTTTAGCCCAATATTGACCGAGCGACACGGGCTTTGTATGGTCCTCACTCCCAGTCCAGTCCGGATATCGGGGTAAAAGATTTAAGGGAAACTTGACAACACCCTTTTCAAGGAAACCCCCCTCTAGAAAGCATTTAAAATTAGAAAATTGAGTGTATCGGTGTATAAAAAGTTTCACAGTAAATTGAATTAAGGTTGAAACCAATATTGAAATAAAAATACACACTTATCTAACCTTTATATTAAATTTTGTGGAAGACGTTGATTCTATTGATTTACTAGATATATAAATAGTGAGCAATGACTTAAATAGAAATAAGTTTCACTATTTGTCGATGTTTGATTTGACCACTTCAAGCAGTCATGTTATGAAATTGAATTAACAAAGTTTTTTTAACCGAGAGGTTTCCGAAGTGTAAAATAAACACACATTGAGTTAGCATATTTATACTAAAAATAATGAATCTTTAAACATAAGAAATCGTAAAAAACCAATATATGACTATAATACGTATGATTGTATTAAGGTTATCATGCTCTAAGATATCACGAAAATGGGTGGTGCGTTGGTAGATATCACGTTGGCTCAGAGATTTACCTATCATAAGGTTACGGGTATCTCGCTCAATTAATAAATGATGTAGAAGTGAATAGCGTTGAACACGACTAAAAGTCATAGGAGAACATGGGGAGTTACGCCAAAGGCCTGTTCTATTATCGGTATCTAATGAAAAGTGTTACTTTTCTCTTACCGGCGACCATATGATGTAAGATCGTTAAGGCCTAAGACGCTCAAAGATTTAAACGTTTTAATGGGAGTTAGGAGATGTCTCTTGACACTCAAACATTGATATATATTGAACATTACCGTAGTCTCCCTGAACTCATATACTGATGTGATGATGGTAACCATCGTCTCAAACTGAGCTCATAATATGCTGATGTAAGGAGTTTTCCAATCGTCTCCTTGACGTTTGCTGATGATGTAGGGGGTGTTACCGTAGTCTCCCTGAGCTCATATGTATAGATGTAAATAGTTTTACCATCTCATATGCTGATGTAACGAGTTTTACCATCGTCTCCTTGACGTTTGACGGGTGATGTATGGAGCGTTACCGTAGTCTCCCTGACGCTTTATGGATGATGAGGAGAGCGTTACCGTAGTCTCCCTGACGCTTTATGGATGATGAGGAGAGCGTTACCGTAGTCTCCCTGACGCTTTATGGATGATGAGGAGAGCGTTACCGTAGTCTCCCTGACGCTTAGTAATGATGAGGAGAGCGTTACCGTAGTCTCCCTGACGCTGTATGGGTGATTGATTAGGAGAGCGTTACCGGAGTCTCCCTGACGCTTAGTAATGATGAGGAGAGCGTTACCGTAGTCTCCCTGACGCTTAGTAATGATGAGGAGAGCGTTGCCGTAGTCTCCCTGACGCTTAGTAATGATGATGAGAGCGTTACCGTAGTCTCCCTGACGCTTAGTAATGATGAGGAGAGCGTTACCGTAGTCTCCCTGACGCTTAGTAATGATGAGGAGAGCGTTACCGTGGTCTCCCTGACGCTTAGTAATGATGAGGAGAGCGTTACCGTAGTCTCCCTGACGCTTTATGGATGATGAGGAGAGCGTTACCGTAGTCTCCCTGACGCTTAGTAATAATGAGGAGAGCGTTACAGTAGTCTCCCTGACGCTTAGTAATGATGAGGAGAGCGTTACCGTAGTCTCCCTGACGCTTTATGGATGATGAGGAGAGCGTTATCGTAGTCTCCCTGACGCTTAGTAATGATGAGGAGAGCGTTACCGTAGTCTCCCTGACGCTTTATGGATGATGAGGAGAGCGTTACCGTAGTCTCCCTGACGCTTTATGGATGATGAGGAGAGCGTTACCGTAGTCTCCCTGACGCTTAGTAATGATGAGGAGAGCGTTACCGTAGTCTCCCTGATGCTTTATGGATGATGAGGAGAGCGTTACCGTAGTCTCCCTGACGCTTAGTAATGATGAGGAGAGCGTAACCGTAGTCTCCCTGACGCTTAGTAATGATGAGGAGAGCGTTACCGTAGTCTCCCTGACGCTTAGTAATGATGAGGAGAGCGTTACCGTAGTCTCCCTGACGCTTAGTAATGATGAGGAGAGCGTTACCGTAGTCTCCCTGACGCTTAGTAATGATGAGGAGAGCGTTACCGTAGTCTCCCTGACGCTTAGTAATGATGAGGAGAGCGTTACCGTAGTCTCCCTGACGCTGTATGGGTGATTGATTAGGAGAGCGTTACCGTAGTCTCCCTGACGCTTAGTAATGATGAGGAGAGCGTTACCGTAGTCTCCTTGACGCTGTATGGGTGATTGATTAGGAGAGCGTTACCGTAGTCTCCCTGACGCTTAGTAATGATGAGGAGAGCGTTACCGTAGTCTCCCTGACGCTGTATGGGTGATTGATTAGGAGAGCGTTACCGTAGTCTCCCTGACGCTTAGTAATGATGAGGAGAGCGTTACCGTAGTCTCCCTGACGCTTAGTAATGATGAGGAGAGCGTTACCGTAGTCTCCCTGACGCTTAGTAATGATGAGGAGAGCGTTACCGTAGTCTCCCTGACGCTTTATGGATGATGAGGAGAGCGTTACCGTAGTCTCCCTGACGCTTAGTAATGATGAGGAGACCGTTACCGTAGTCTCCCTGACGCTTAGTAATGATGAGGAGAGCGTTACCGTAGTCTCCCTGACGCTTAGTAATGGTGAAGAGACCGTTACCGTAGTCTCCCTGACGCTTAGTAATGATGAGGAGAGCGTTACCGTAGTCTCCCTGACGCTTAGTAATGATGAGGAGAGCGTTACCGTAGTCTCCCTGACGCTGTATGGGTGATTGATTAGGAGAGCGTTACCGTAGTCTCCCTGACGCTTAGTAATGATGAGAGCGTTACCGTAGTCTCCCTGACGCTGTATGGGTGATTGATTAGGAGAGCGTTACCGTAGTCTCCCTGACGCTTAGTAATGATGAGGAGAGCGTTACCGTAGTCTCCTTGACGCTGTATGGGTGATTGATTAGGAGAGCGTTACCGTAGTCTCCCTGACGCTTAGTAATGATGAGGAGAGCGTTACCGTAGTCTCCCTGACGCTGTATGGGTGATTGATTAGGAGAGCGTTACCGTAGTCTCCCTGACGCTTAGTAATGATGAGGAGAGCGTTACCGTAGTCTCCCTGACGCTTAGTAATGATGAGGAGAGCGTTACCGTAGTCTCCCTGACGCTTAGTAATGATGAGGAGAGCGTTACCGTAGTCTCCCTGACGCTTTATGGATGATGAGGAGAGCGTTACCGTAGTCTCCCTGACGCTTAGTAATGATGAGGAGACCGTTACCGTAGTCTCCCTGACGCTTAGTAATGATGAGGAGAGCGTTACCGTAGTCTCCCTGACGCTTAGTAATGGTGAAGAGACCGTTACCGTAGTCTCCCTGACGCTTAGTAATGATGAGGAGAGCGTTACCGTAGTCTCCCTGACGCTTAGTAATGATGAGGAGAGCGTTACCGTAGTCTCCCTGACGCTTAGTAATGATTAGGAGAGCGTTACCGTAGTCTCCCTGACGCTGTATGGGTGATTGATTAGGAGAGCGTTACCGTAGTCTCCCTGACGCTTAGTAATGATGAGGAGAGCGTTACCGTAGTCTCCCTGACGCTTAGTAATGATGAGGAGAGCGTTACCGTAGTCTCCCTGACGCTGTATGGGTGATTGATTAGGAGAGCGTTACCGTAGTCTCCCTGACGCTTAGTAATGATGAGGAGAGCGTTACCGTAGTCTCCCTGACGCTTAGTAATGATGAGGAGAGCGTTACCGTAGTTTCCCTGACGCTTAGTAATGATGAGGAGAGCGTTACCGTAGTCTCCCTGACGCTTAGTAATGATGAGGAGAGCGTTACCGTAGTCTCCCTGACGCTTAGTAATGATGAGGAGAGCGTTACCGTAGTCTAACTGACGCTTAGTAATGATGAGGAGAGCGTTACCGTGGTCTCCCTGACGCTTAGTAATGATGAGGAGAGCGTTACCGTGGTCTCCCTGACGCTTAGTAATGATGAGGAGAGCGTTACCGTGGTCTCCCTGACGCTTAGTAATGATGAGGAGAGCGTTACCGTGGTCTCCCTGACGCTTAGTAATGATGAGGAGAGCGTTACCGTGGTCTCCCTGACGCTTAGTAATGATGAGGAGAGCGTTACCGTGGTCTCCCTGACGCTTAGTAATGATGAGGAGAGCGTTACCGTAGTCTCCCTGACGCTTAGTAATGATGAGGAGAGCGTTACCGTAGTCTCCCTGACGCTTAGTAATGATGAGGAGAGCGTTACCGTGGTCTCCCTGACGCTTAGTAATGATGAGGAGAGCGTTACCGTGGTCTCCCTGACGCTTAGTAATGATGAGGAGAGCGTTACCGTGGTCTCCCTGACGCTTAGTAATGATGAGGAGAGCGTTACCGTGGTCTCCCTGACGCTTAGTAATGATGAGGAGAGCGTTACCGTGGTCTCCCTGACGCCTAGTAATGATGAGGAGAGCGTTACCGTGGTCTCCCTGACGCTTAGTAATGATGAGGAGAGCGTTACTGTAGTCTCCCTGACGCTTAGTAATGATGAGGAGAGCGTTACCGTGGTCTCCCTGACGCTTAGTAATGATGAGGAGAGCGTTACCGTAGTCTCCCTGACGCTTAGTAATGGTGAGGAGAGCGTTACCGTAGTCTCCCTGACGCTTAGTAATGATGAGAGCGTTACCGTAGTCTCCCTGACGCTTAGTAATGATGAGGGGAGCGTTACTTTAGTCTCCCTGACGCTTTATGGCTGATGTAGGGAACGTTACTGTCTGAAGTGGCGCTCATATGCTGATGAGGTCCGGTCCCAATTACTACATTCCCGGCCTGCCCGCAGGTTCCCCTCCGCTGAATCAATTAGCGATAATCAACTTCTCGGCGCGATCTTCTTGTACCTTACACAATCTTCGGCCTCTTGCTTTATTTGCTTTTGCTATACTGCTTTCCAAGAATGCCTTTAGGAATGCTTCTGAAGTTCCGAACAGAAAACTTTTTTAAACGTATGCCTAACGGTAGCTATTTTATTAAATATTTGAATAATACATCGTTCCACTCATAAAATGATTATGTTAATCTTCTTATCAAATTCCGGAATGTTAAAAATGATAATAAAGATTCCAAATTCAATGGAAAGCCATTCCAATAGTCCAAAAGTATTTTAATGTTATAAGTCTTACAAAAAATTTACTTTGAGTTAACGAAACATAATAATTATTGAAACGGTTTAATCAAATAAATTTAATGTAACCGGATAGTATACTAATGATAGTTTTATTTTCATGTATTTAATTAATAGAATTGTTAAAATTAATCTTCTCGTAGTTGTTAGCAGAACTTCTATTGTAACTACTTTGTTGCCTTTTATACTTGTTGTTTAAATTTCATCATTTATTTGATTTAAGAGTGGATGTTAAAATAATACCTCAATATAAACTATAACAAGAAAATATGGAAAAAGACTGTTCTCACAAAACTGTATTATGCTACATGGTGTTTAAAAGTAATTAAAAAATGTTGTACATGAGTATTTATGTGACAGTTTTAATTACACCTTTTTAAGCTATAAAGCAAACTTAAAACTGTTTGATTAAATTTGCATTCTATAACTATAGTTATAAAGGCACATTTAATAATAAAATAAACGTTTATTTTGCTTCTGATTCTCCTTTATTTTCATCACGTTCGGCGTTAATCTCCATTATAAAATATTTCACATGTTCTCCCGGTGTACTCCTCCTAAGGAGATAAGCCGGTTTCGGCCCAGATATTTACGACCTAATCTTTGAATCGCCAACGAGCGAGAAATGTTGCCGGAATGCATTGTCCTGGGACTATGGAATACCTCTGGAGCGGAATGCATGAAGAGATGCATGAACGCCAAGCACATGCATGGCCCCGTCAAGCTGGTAACCATAAGTACCGGTTAGCTGGTGCGTGGCAGGTTGCTACCGTTTTATAGGCCAGTCCCGGCAGGTCAGTGGCGAGCGAATGACCTCGGCAGGATCGTAACTAGTTGAGGAAGCTCTTGTCTTGATTTTATTTCATTTTTATATTCTTGTTTAACAGGAGGCTCCTGCCACTGAAGATTTCGCGATTGGATATGTTTTCCTTCAAGGACTACGGTTAATTAGGACCATGGTGTATCGTTGGAGGTTTTGCAAACTTTCAAATAAAAATTAATAAAAAATATATTTTATGACCTAGCACTATAAATGTATATATTATATGAAAGTAGATAAAATGGACTATTTAAAAATACAAAAATTATTACCCTTACTTATTGTTACCAAAATTAGGCTATAGGTTAAAAATTAAAAAAATACAAAAAAAAATATTTTATGTAACTTTGCTCTTTCCTAAAATAATTTTAGAAACACATTATCAAAATTCCAATATATACATTTTGTTTGGAATTTTATGCTGTTCAAGGAAATATATAATTTATATAGGCTAGAAGCATTTGAAAAAATGTATGTTGAATAAAACCAAATATGTCCTATAGTACTTACCCTAATCCCATAAGAACACATGTAAAATCAAACTAGTAATATTACACTACTTCCTACTCATAATAATGGTTATAAACTCTATAAAACATATTAATTTATTCCAATAATGTAAATTAACAGTATTAGTAACACTTTTATTCATTTATAACCTTAAAACAATTGATAAAAGACGTATTTCATTGTTTACAAAGTTAGCAGATGGTAACAGTTTTTTTCCATTTGTTTCATTGCATATTACAAACAACCAATCACGTTCAGTCATTTGAAATGGGTGTGTTCACGTAGCTTGGAATCTTGCGAAAACAGTGGTCGCGTTCATGAGTGCATTTCTGTCATTGACTATAAAGTTACACCTCATTTTCTAATTATCGAAATATCGATGCAAACGCTCGGAGGCCGAAAAGCTGGGCCGAAAAATCGACGAATAACGCTCGGAGGGTTAAAGGACGGTTCGATAATGGTGTATTACTTTCATATGTGTGAAAAATCCTAAAATAGAACAACTTCAATACTGTAGCAATTTATCTGATACATTTAAAGAGATTTTGTCACGATTGGCCATTATAATGTTATATTAAATAACTTCTTGATTAGCATTATACGTGCTGGTACTGATATTCAGGTTAAAATAATAAAACGTCTTCCAACACTACTCGATATATACTTATACTGTAATTGTTTACAAGACGGTAAATATATATAAAGGATCTTATAATGGCGATCGATTTCGACCAGTCACACCGGTCATCATCAGGCCCAATCAGAGTCTCTGATTGGGCCTGATGATGACCGGTGTGACTGGTCGAAATCGATCGCCATTATAAGATCCTTTATATATATTTACCGTCTTGTAAACAATTACAGTATAAGTGTAAATATATCGAGTAGTGTTGGAAGACGTTTTATTATTTTAACCTGAATGTTATATTAGTATTTATTTTTGATTTATTTGTTTTTGTGGGTAAATGAGTAAATTCAACGTTAGTTTAGGACAAACAATTCCTTCCCCTTTGCAGCATGAAACAGTTTATAATAAAACCATAGTCAAGGCTGGACCACTGATCGTTAAGGACCACTCCATATCGGGACTTAAGAAGGATGAGATACTTCCATTAGAATGCCATCCTAATAAAATCCACCCACACCGTAATAACAATCAATATCAAAGTATTGTGGGAAGCTATCATTTAATTGAATATATACGCACTCACTGACTAACCGAGACTCATATGTGCGACTGGCTCACTGTGCAATAGACCCACAAAATATATGTAGACTTCAAAATTTTTAATTGACAATCGGTAAACTTTTCTTAATATTTTTGGCCCTTATAAGCAAAGAGGAAAGACTTTGTTAAAATGTGTACAAGCTCTAAGTATAACGTTAATAGACTGATTTCCTTATAAATAATGTGGCATACAAAATTATAACAAACCATGTAAAATGAATTCCGGAGGTAAGTAAAGATATCAGAAATGCACTAAAAACAGTACCTTAGTTTTTATAATAAAATAAATTTACCATGAAAATTTACTTTATAGTGAATTAATGGATTACCTTTACCTCGAAGTCACCTAGAATATCGCTTTTCTAGCGAATACAGCCAAACACATATCACAAACGTTGCACATTTACGTTATTGAGATATTCATCACTCTATGCATTCGCGATATGAGTAGGATGTAAATATGAGATAAGATCTATCCCTATATTCCTCACCACGGCGGGTGTTCGACGTCAGTTAGCGGAGTGAAGTTTTCTGTGAGTTTCATGCGAGAATTTCGCTCGCATTTCGAGGCGTATGAATATTACCGAACACAAACTTTGACAACCTTCCTTAATTTGAACGATGATGCTTTCCATCAGAAGAGTCAATAACTTGAAGTATTCCTACAACATTTTAGCTATCCCTTTGTGCGCTTATTAAGTCCCCTTTGGGCTTTCTCATCGTCATCAAAAATATTTAACGTAAGATGACAGTGTTATACCAGTGTTATACCAGTGTTATACAGTGTTATGTGACACTTTGTTATACTGTACGCCTAATTTGTTTTCTGAGAAAACTTTATTAAATTACCACATACATTTTTTCATTGAATCTTTTGTATTCAGTCTCAATCTAAGGCAAAGTTTTAGAGATTGCTAACATATAAAATTAATTATCTGTTTTATTCTTTGTTTATCTCTTTCGTTTAGAAAAGACGGTTTTTATATACTCATTAATTATTAACTATTACTTATAGTAGGCAGCAATCAATAAAATCAAATACCAGTAGCCAGTAATCAATAAATATTTTGACCAAGTGATTGTATTGTATACTTGATTTTGAATTGAATAGTAGTAAATTGCGGTTGATACATATTTCTCAGATATTTATAATAAAGAAGCAAAATAAAACAGAAAAGTTCTTTTATGGAAATCATGTTAGAGGTTCCCTCTAAAACAAACAACCACATTTGTAATATATTACCAAATCAAACCATTAAAACATACAAATACAAGTTTATTCTGAAAGGAAACTCAAGACACAAAAAGCAAAACATTAACAAAAACAGTAACATAACACAGCTGACATTGACTTACTATTTAACATGTGATTATAAGTTCACAACATTACCTCCCCTTCTATAGTCGGGAGCAATAGAACAGGCGTGTCAAGGTCAAATCTTTTAACAAGCCAGCTGATTTTTGCTCATTTAACTACATGTTAATTAGCTTGACCTTCACCCGCCTGTTCTATTGCCCCCGACTATAGTAAGATGCACGAAAATAGTCCAATGGAAATTTAAACAGCTGTGTCCCCCCTCACCCCTTCTCACCCTGCAATGTTGTCATTTATGATTATTTTTACCATGTGTAATACAGTATAAAAATGTGTTTCAGAATAAATTTGGCAACAATGTATCGCCTCTCATCGGACTATTTTCGTGAATCCTACTATAGTCTCATCACACCCACTTTGATGTTATCCTGTGCCAAACGTCTTTAATATTTAATTTGGTCTATGTGTCTTTTCCATGACATTTCAGTTCCAGCAGGACAAATCTTGTAGATTCGTTCACCTAGAGATCCTTCTACTGTCGCCTTTATCCATCTCGTTCCTGTACCTCGATAATCTCCCAATGTAATATATTACGAAATCAAACCATTAAAACATACAAATACAAGTTTATTTTGAAAGGAAACTCAAGGCACAAAATGCAAAACATAAACAAAAACAATAACATAACACAGCTGACATTGACTAACTATTTAACATGTGATTAGTTCACAACAACATTAACCAAGAATATGACGGTAGTGACCGCTGTTTCATTCCGTATTTCTGTATTAAAAATTCGCATTTGTTACTTTGAATAACTTATAATATTCATATAAAGTAGATTATTTTATACTCCTCATAAAATAAGCGAGCACAGTAGTTCCTAGACAATAATTGCGTTTTCAGCTTAACTCTAAATCAGTTACGCTTGAAACCATAGTGAAAGTATTTAATCTGTTTCTCTTGCATATGAAGTGCATTGCATCTATTTCATACTCATTCGAAAGGGGTTTTTTCACTAGTGTTAGATGAGAACAACATGTGGGTTATTTAATTAACATATAAACCCACCCCACGATTCAAATCACTATTTAGATACGCTCTATTCCTGTAACATCCCAGTAAATGAAAACGCGATGTGCACCATAAAATGCGTCACCTTACGCTCACCTTATGCGTCACCGTAACACTCGAAAACCCGTAAAGCGCAACAAAGAAATTCAATTACGCCTGCAAATGAGAGGGAAACCTTTACACTACATAATGAGAGGGTGGCGGGCGACGGGCGAGCAACGGATTTAATAAGGTTTGATTTTTTCCTTTGAGGTGTCGAGTCCGTATTTCTTCCCAGGCCGGGATGACTGCTCCGGTGTTATTACGACGCAAGGCTTGTACTTGTCACTTCTTGCTCTTCAGATTAGCCGTTGTGTTGGAGGCGCTGCTCCCTCCACTTTACACGAGCCCAATTACTCGTCCTTTATCACGTCTTCATTTATTTTAATTGCTTCAATCTTATTTTCCCCGTGTGATATTTTAATGTCATGTCCCAACGTGACGTAATAGACGGAATGTCGAGAATTAGAGAGGTAATTGGGGCTTTCTGGTCGTTCGGTTTTTCAGTAATTGAAACGGGGATGATTGAAACCGTTTGTTTTGCATAAATCTGTGTTTGCAATGCAAAATGATGAAAGGTAGGATAAGTGGTATCGCTATCATCATCCATCGCAGGTGCGGGTAATAGAAATTGCTTGAAACTGCCTTCAAAAGGTAGATACATTAATTTATCAATTTGAACAGATTACTACGCCTGGAAACCTTTTCTTACTTATTTTTATAATAGCTCTGGTCTTGTAACTAAAGTTAGACCATTTAAAAATAAAAACAAATATTTTAATCTAAACTTTAACCACTGTAAAATTGCGAGAAAGGAATTTCATCAAGATTTTACATGCATGCAATAAAATATCTCAGTTCAAGCTAGGTTTACAGAGTTTTTAATTCTCGGGGATATTGGTACTCTCAGGAGTTTCTCGCAGATGTGTTTACACTGTAGGCAAATTTTCCGTTTACATGACATGCCTTAACTCGCAAGATCCAGCTCTCAGAGAGAATTAGTTACTCTCAGATTGTGAGATATATCTCACCACAGTTTGCACGACGCTTATTACTCGCAGAAACTCTCCGTGGTTAAAAAAAACTCTCACATGTAAACCTGGCGTTAGGCCATGCAAATACCATCAGGATCTAAACTCAATTTTAATGCACATTAATATCTTTTGCTTAAAATTCAGCTGCACAATATTCACTAAAACACGCCGAGTGAATAATTTTATAAAAAACTAAGTTTATGGGAAACAACATAAAAATCCGGAAAACGAAAGAAGATACGAAAAATGATAAATATCACACCAGAGAACTCGTTCAATTAATCAAAACCTCACACACAACTACTGGGAAAACGCTAGGGGCTGTGAAAAAGCGAGCCATAAATGTTCATTAATTTGAAAAATAACGTCCGTACTGAAACAAACCGCGCTAATTTCCAGAGAGGTGTGTGCTGAATTTAAATATTCCGATTGCCCAGTACTTCCTTTCGTGGCATAAATAATGTCAACACCTAGTTACCAGGAGCACTTCATTAGTGGGGGCGTGCACGGTGTGGATGTTCCGTGGGGGGAGGAGGGGGGGCTGGTAGCGACGGACCACATGTAATAACCCCCGGTGATTTATTTTGGCCGGGTGGAGATTAGAAGTCGGTTCCGATACAATAAATAAAATGATTAATCTTCCAGTTCTTCCCCCGACACCGAGCAGTCATTAGCAGCCGAGAGATAACTTTTACTTTATCTAGGATTATGTGACCGGTTGTGTAAAAATTGTGTAAAAGGTGTGGGGATAAGTTGATAAGATTTATGTATAAGTAAGTAGGTTTAAGTTTTTAAATTTATCTGGCTAGCTTCTATTACACTAATTTGTAAACTCATATGGGGATTTACCTCATAACCAAGCTCAATCGGTTTATATGTACGATAAACTTTATACCAGTTATAACTACAGATAACACGGAATATCTTTTTTTCTTACTTATTCCACATCTTGATTCAAATTGGTAATTATATAGGACTAAAAGCAGTCTGCAGCTTCGTTGCTCTACTCCAATTGTTTGAGCTGTAAACGGTCACCACAGGCCAAGATATTCTGTGTTATCTGTAGGCCTAACTATGTTATCTAACATACATACAGTATACTTTGATTAGCGATTAATATTCGATGACCATCATATTCAAATGAATGAAAACCAAAGTTTCATGGACATTATTCACTATTGTTCTCAAACAAAATTACGAACTTGATTCTAGATTGAAATTTGAAATATGCATAAACTGTTAAGTTAACATCTTTAATTAAACTCGAAGTGAAATATACAAATTTTACTAATAATACAGAGTAATAAAAAAGTGATGTCAGTGTTAAATTCTTAATATTTAATAGTGCCTAACAACTAAAATAGTATGGATAGCTCAAATGTTGGCGGAATACTTGGAGTTATTGACTCGTCGGGTGGAAAGCATCATCGTTCAAATTAAGGGAGGTTGTCAAAGTTGGTGTTCGGTAATATTCATACGACGCGAAATGTGAGCGAACTTCTCGCATGAAACTCACAGAAAACTTCACTCCGCTAACTGATGTCGAACACCCACCGTGGTGAGGAATATCGGGATGGATCTTATCTCTTATTTACATCCTACTCATATCGTGAATGCATAGAGTGTATATCTCAATAAGGTAAATGGAGTTGCAATGTGTGTGAAATGTGAATTGATTTTTAGTTTATGGATATAAGATGTTAGAATGACGTTGAGTAGGCCTAAACTTAGATAATTTAAACTAAAAAGAATTTAAACTATTTCGTAGTAAGGCTCTATTATAAAGGCGAGATTCCGTAAAGGTACACGTCCTACAAAAATTAGTAAATCATATACTTGTTAAAGTAAAAACACACAAATAATTACCAAATTAAAAGAACAAATGAATGTTATTTCAAATGCGTATATTTCAGTAACAGGTTAAAATTCTGTTACTAGGTTTCTTAAATGGAACATCACGTTTTAGCAGCCTACTTGGTCATTAGGTTATGAGAGATTTGACCTCAAAAATTAAATATAAAATAACACCATCACTGAAAAAATATTTAAAAGTTCACCAAACGAACCATCTTTATGAACCCTCGCCGATACAAATTTGCATCAAATTAAGTCATTCTCTTCATCGTTTTCTTATCCAGCTGCAAGAAAACGCAATAACCGTGCCGTTTTATCTGTAATGGCAAGACCAAAAACGGCCGTATATTTAGATGTCGGGAGATAGTAGAATGCAGCATCATCACCACGGCGGCGGTAGCGAAGGCAGGTGCTAGACGATGCCATTGTAGGAACCTGCCTAGCTACCTGTCCAGGGTCACGGCAAGAATGCGACCGACACGCTCCCGTTCGGCCATCTTCGGGTATGTTCGGGACCGCTCGGGCACGCTCCGCCTCCCGGGGCATTGCGCCAGCGCAATAGATCGTCCGATCGGAGATTCGTGCAACATCGGATACCTTCGGGGGCGTTCGGGCACGCGAGTCCCACGCGAAACGTCTCACCGACTAACGCTTTCTGAGAGAACCGTGGTTTCTGCCACAACGACGATTCGAAAGGTGTAATCTCAGAAGGAACTGGAGAGTGGAACCACTAACACTTCCACTCTCAATTAGACATTTTAGTAGTCCAAAATTGACTCAGCGGCGTCATTATCCCCTCCACGGGCTGTAGTTAAATCTTCCCAGACTAATTCTTGGCTCCAGCAGCGTTTTTGGGCGACCGAAGAGCATTACAGAGTTGTTATCGGAACCATAAAATATTTATGTTCGAAGATCCCGCGTCGTTTGGTTGATGGTTTTGCTAATTTGTAAAGCGGTCAAGCAAGTCTGTAAACTCTAACTGTTATTTAACACGGAAAGCATACATTCGGTTTTTAATTTAAATGCTAAAATGCCTCGTTTTTATATTTGTAAATGGAAGTCAAATATTTGGTTTTATGACTTAGTACCTTAAATATTACCAGGGGTTTTGTCTTTAGATAGTTAAGATTTTACACTCAACGATGTAGTGGATTAAAAACCTTAAATTATTTTTAAACATCATATAATTGGTATTGTTGTTTGAATAGCAAGTTCAAGGTACAAATAAAAAATAATTAATATTTTAATATTATATTTTTTCAAAACGTCTATCTTTTATGTATTTATTTTTTTTACATTTCCTAGCCTCTAATAATATCCTGATCCCTTTCTAATTCTCTAACAATCTTTCATTGTTTGAGAAAAGAATTATTCTTGAGTATTAAAATTTATTGTTCATCTGTAAGCGCCTGCAGAAAAAATATTGAATGTTCTTTAAGACATGAGTACGAATATTTATTAATTAATTATCACAAACAAATATAGCTTACAAGAAAGGTGATATCCGTAAAATTAAGGTAAGTTATTTAGTAAAAAGTAACTAACTCGATAGAAAGTTTTCATGTGTACAGATTTTTTTTTTATTTTTTTTTTTTTTAAGTCTTCGTGGACTATTTACTTAGTCTTGACTTTCCACGTACACACGGAAAAATAATATAACATTATAGAAAAGACCCTTAAGTTCAACTGAAATTAATAAATAAAAAAATATATATAGCCTACCAGAGTAAGTAAATAGTTGAAGTGCTACATAAAAATCTAAAGTTAACTTGTTCGGTCCCCTATGTAGTAAATCCTGCGTGGTTCATAAACATAGTAACGTTATACGATGAAAATATATAGATTTGTACTAGCCTCTAACAAAACAACAGCCCCTAAAGATATAAATTGCATAAAAAATGAAAATAAAATATACTGAATGTATTTCTTACTGTGCGGTACTTCAAGGCCGGCCAGTGCTGCTCCTAGCGGCGCTTCGACGAACCTATAACCAGAATCCTTTCTCCGTTCCGATACTGACGGTCTGTGGTTTTTATTTGGTCAGTTTTTGTGTACAAATAACCCCGTCCCCTTCTCACGCGCTCGTTCGTCCCCGTCCACTTATCTACCGGAACGCTCCTCTCTTGCCGTGCTAATGGACATCTTGTACAAATTGTATTTAATAGACGCCTAACGAAGTCGGCCTCTTTATTGTATTACCTTATCTCTAATTACTCCTACTTTAGATTACATTCAATTAATGAGGCTGTGTGTGGCCGCACGTATTCCTAGCATTTTCATGTAAAATTGTTATAAAGTTCAGGGGGTCCTCTTTAAAAGAAATCGTAATGAAAAACAATCTAGTAAAATGTACGGTCTTTATTACATAAAGTATGGAATACTAGAGTGATTGTCAAAAATAACGTGTCCTAGGGATCGCACACTGGTCGAAATTCGACCAAAAATTCAGTTAATCTTGAACCCTTTGAAAGGTTTTGTATAACTAAAACGTCTGTTTTTCCTGATTTGCTAGCACTTGATATTACAACAGCTGTCTTATGATTCAGCCAATTTATCCTTCTCCCATAATAATGCAGTCAATTAGGAAAATTTTGGGGTAGTTTTGATTTCTTTTATTTCTTTTGTTATTTGGGGTGCTGAATCCAAATCTGAGGTTTGATAGCAAAATTTCTTGACGGAACATTGTCAAAAATTAAAAGAATGTGAAAAAATTCTAATTTCTTGTAATTTTTTGCTTATAACATTGAAACTTTGAAAGTCTGTAAGGCGTAGCCCTAGGGGACAGTGGAAATTATAATGCGATTCCGCTCATCAACAGGACAGTACCATTCTAACTGTATGCGCGGTTTTCTCCTATGATGCACACAAGATGAGAAAAAAGGATGAAAAGAAACATGCTTGCTTATTAATATATAGATGAGGTTAGATCACGATGCACTTTATTAAGCTGTACACATTAAAGAATGGAAAAAGAATGGCCTTTTCTTGGAGGCTAATGATTATAGTTATCTGAAAGTATTTGGATAACTACTAAGATTAGTAGATTACAAAAATATCGAAAATGTTACACTTACCATTACGACAATGTTATTCACCAAGGATGAATTTCTATCAGAGATTCAACAGGTAATAATGTAGCCTCAATGTAACCTCAACAAAAATCATGTATCAATGAAAATCAAAACTTTTACCAATTTATGATTCCATATCTGTTTTATTTCTATGAAAATTCCATGGAATCTTTTATGTTAGCCTAGCAGTTAAATATGTTTTTTGAGTTGTATTTTTCAGCATAGAGAAGAAGAATAAAATGTTGCTCTTCTAGATTCTACAACTGCTAGGTGCAAATTACTGGCAAAAATAAATTCATTATTATCAAAACTTTTTCACCCAATGCATTTTTTATTTTATATACAGAACGTCCCGGAACTCTATGGAACCCTTTTGTATATTTGTTCCTTGCATGGAGACAAACATATTTTAAAAGATAACCACAGGTTTTCGGCGCGAGCGTCTGTAAGCTCTGTTTGATTATAAATTTTAATATTTCTACCTTTTTCTTTTTTAAGATGGCGGCTATTATAATTTGTCGAAGGTGAATATCTCAAAATATGGAATATGATTAAAATAGTATAAAGCTTTTAAAATGTGCACATTTTAATTGTCTATTTAGAAATACCAAGTATTAAAAAATTCAGAAAATAAATAACGGAGAAATTAGGATTTTTCTAAACAAAAACTTTTTTAGTAGTTTTCCTACTAAAATCGTGTTTTCGTTTAGAAAAATATCAATTCCTCTGTTATTTAAGGTCGGATGTCTTAATCTTGGTATTTATGAATAGAAAATTAAAATGTTTTCATTGAAAGTGCTTCATACTACTTTAATCATATATCAATAATTATTAAAATCCATTTTCCCCGTCTTGAATCAGAAAAAGATAGAAGTGTCAAAATGTATAAGCAACACAGTCTTATTGTACGTAATAGCCACCCAAAGTTTCAACCCAATACCTCTTGTGGTCTTAACTATCTTGCGTGTTAAGCTAAAATTACAGACGGACGTACAGACAGAAAACTAGGCACCGGAGATTCATCTTTGTATTGCAAAATATGTTTTTCTCCATGGAAGGAACAAATACAAAAGAGTTGCACAGAGTTACTGGACACCCTGTATAAGGAAAAGTTTCGGTTGGATGAGTCGGTGGTGTAGTGGTTAGCGCGCCGGACTTCGGAACTATGGCAGCGATTTCGCGGGTTCGTATCCGCGTTCTGCCAGTGACTTTTATCAGTACCTTTCACCTTGTACTGTAGCGGCTCACCCCCTTACTTTGTCTAATACGATCCACGCACAGATCAACAGTCTATGTAGACGGGGCAAAGTAAGGCAAAAAAGAGGTCCGCCAACCTCTTAAAAAAATAAATAAATAAAGGTTATCGGACTTAGTGACCTAAGACAATCCACCGCATAGCGCCAATTACATTGACGCCGTCTGCAATAGTGAGGGGGTGATTTCAATTTGCACAACGGTCGTTGTCACGATGGCTCTTCAGACCCTGACAGATCTCGACATTCCACGCTGACCGCCCCCCCAACCTCCCCCCCCCCTTGGGACTGTCTGGTCTTCACACTTCGACTATCATATAATTAAACAGGTCCGGCATTCCTTGCTTTGTCCTACATGCGATAATTGTAGCAATCCGTGACTAGTACAAGAAGAGTCTGGGGAAACAATGTAAAACATCAAAAGATTTTTGTTAAAGGCTAGGACTAGTTTTAATTAAATGGTACATTTTATGATTGTGGTAAAACCATTTTTTAAGTAAAGAAACTGATGTACAATGCAAATCAAGAAATGAAGTATAAGGATATTTCACCAAACTGAGGGAACAAAAGTTACAAAAGCAATTTGATAAAATAAATAATATGTTCTTTGAAAAGTATAATTTTACTAGCTCTATGAAACATTCTTGGAGTTGAAAGAGTAGGTCATAACAGATGATACTGTTATGTAAAAAATAATTTTAACTGTATTTTATTTGTAACTTAACCGTGGTAATAGGGTATCACATGATGAGAGGTAAAGATATACTGTATGCCTTATTGAAGTTGCCATTAAACATACACAATACAAAGCTTGATATAAATTGCTACTTTTCTTTAATTTTGGTTATGGTCAAACAGGAAGAAAATATTGAAACATAAAATGCAGTAATACCTCAGTAATAACACTACTTATATGGTTAGTTAAATCTGGGCTAACCGTCAAAAGTCTAGGTAGGTTTGGAATGACAGTATATTATGATTTTATTATATTATATTTTTTATATAAATTTCCATTGTAATATTTAGAATACATTTCCTATATTAACAAGTAGTATAATTAAGTGTATTATTAACAATCAGCTTTTTGTAATGAAAAATAAAATAAAATAAAGGAATGATTTATTTGAAGAGAGTTACCATAAATTCGCCTTAAATGATGAAAACATCTATAGAAGATACAAGAGTTTCTATTCATGATCATGATAGAGTTTATCTTTGTGTGGTTCTTGAAGATTAGGATTAAAAATTCCCAGGACCATTCGACAACTCTTACCATTGTACATATAAATAATTAATTATCAGATATATGGGAAGAGCTGCAAAATCATTAGAAGTATTTTAAAACTACTTATTGTGTACTTTAAAATAAAACAATTGGTTGAGATTTTTTCAACCAAAAAATTGATGAAAAATGATTTTTTGAGATTTTTTGGTTGAGATTTGGTTGAGGAATGAAGGAAACATAAATTGAATCATAATTGTATAAAGTTGTTAGACTTTAGTTAAAAGAAATAAGTTATTTCGTATTATACAAAAAACTTTCGCCCACTATCTACAACGAATAGAAGTAACCTAAGACATTTTACAACAGACTAGGAAATCGAATGCCGTCACAAACAAAGACATTAGAAAAATATCAGGTCTCGGTATGTGGTTGAATATAAAATTAATCCTAGAACTGACAAGAAATCTGAGAACAGGTTCTTGGGAAAACCACATCTTTGGATCGGAGTGTCATTAATGGATATTTGTACACGAAGACGTGTCGTTATTAAACGTATCCATTACTGTGGATGGAATTCCTTTTCATGAATGTCAAGCAGACAGTCATGCAATTAGTTTGAATAATTTGTGATGTGTTTATTAGATTTATAGATTTATGTTCTCTACATCATCAAGATTAGAAGATTCATAGCATTATTGTAAAGTGAGTCTAGTTTTACGAATGCACTTAAAATATATAACACTTTTAGAGAAACGCAAAAGAAGTATTCTCTATAGGTCTACACATTTTTAGGGGAATATGATGTACGCCGAACTTAAGATTTCATCACTTTTCTAATATCTTGATTGCTGTATATTTTTACAGCACTAAGAGCATTACTTACAATACTTATTATTATGGAAGTGTTGCCTCTATATATTTTTTATATATTACTATATAGCCTAATCTATTTTTATAAGAGATAAGTGTTACATTTTATACTTATTTGACTCAGTAAGTTTCATGTTCAAAGCACTTATCTCTTAACCATTATTCAACCAATTAAACATAGATATTTCAGAATTTGAAAACATAGCGAAATGCAAAATTAATGGCAAACACTTAAGGAAATTTCTGAAAGAAAAAGAATTTAGTATATGGGCCAATCATTCTCAAAAAGGGAAAGGAGTGATTCTATATAAAGAAGTCCCTATTGCAAATTCATGGGTTTACAACAAAAACGGTCTATCTTCCTCGGAATGGCGAGACTGCCTAAAAATGACGTGTAATGTTGCGGCAGTGAGGACTGTGCCTGGCAGAGGACCCAACACAAACCGTTGCAGGCATTGCGACGAGTATGAATCCCTTGCTCATGTGTTGGGTTCCTGCAGGCACAGTGAACTCCTAGTAAACAAAAGACACAATGAAGTAAGGAGTATCATCGCCAAAGAACTAAAGAAGGAAAACTGGGAAGTTTATGAAGAAATAAAATGCTTTTCGGATAGTGGGAGTACAAGAAGAATTGATATTCTAGCGATCAACAGAAGAGAAAATAAAGGATTTATCATTGACCCCACTATCCGTTTTGAAACTAATCTTCAACAGCCCGAGGAAGTTGATAAAGAAAAAAAAGACTATTTACGAGCCAACAATACCATATTTTCAGGAAAAATACAAAATTAAAAATATATATGTTATTGGACTTTTTTTCGGCTCCAGAGGAACACTAAATAAAAACTATTTGAAATTTCGAAAGACGTTCAAACTACCAAAATCAATGGACAAAATTATAGTTTCAAGTGTTCTGAAAAGTTCAGTTCAAATTCTAAGGAATCATCTTTTCAACCAAAATTCATTGTAAATTTATGTTTTAAATAAAATAAAATAAAAGTAAATTAACTTATCATGCATATACCTCCATTGATAAAATTCAAAATTTTCTATTTTATAAAAAAAAATCGTAAAAATATTTTAAATTAGACATATATTTGTTACACTTTGTCGTTTTGGCACACCATATATGCATGGTAAGTTGACATCTTTTGTTTTCTCTCTTCATTGGATCACCCCGCTCTACAATCACGTAAGCTGTTGTATTCTTGACTGATTTCAGGCCGAATTATGTTACTTACATTTATCACTAATACTACTAGTTTTTAACCTAGTTTTATATTAATTACATACAAATTCGGTAAAAAGTATAACTGTCGAAGAAAATGAATGAATTTGGATAATGAAAAAGTTTGGAAGTTTACTAAGAGAAGTCAATAATTATAACAGAGAAAAAAGCAATAAAGTTTAAATGTATTAGGAAATATTCATGAACGACTAGAAGCATGTTTCATTTTTAAACTCTTATTATTTTGGCTCTATTTTAGCAAGATGAGATAAAATGTTTTTACTTTCAACACTATGCTTGATGAGAATGGTCAAAATCGATAGAAAGCCTTCTCACATTTGTAACAGATAACGTTAAGTCTTATAATGAATGATCTCGTTATATTTTAACTTTAGAATAATATTTATAGAAAATAATTAAATTACAATAACTGTTATAATTATTGATAAATAAGGTAATAAACACACATTCACAAATGTAATGAGTACATTGTAATAAGTATATTATTAGAAATTCTATCTGGGTGTTAGTGATGATTAAATGATTCTATTAATGGCATGTCATAATATTTCTCTCCATAATGTATATGATTTTTTTTTTTTAGGGAGAGGCGGAAAAATGCATTACTCACACAGGTGGCCAGCCTGTAGTGTGGGGCTCCCCTAAAAACGGGTTTACCTACTAAAAAACCTCCTCTACTCTTTAGGAATCTAACCTGGAATTGTTTGTCACATTACGTCAGGCTAGGCCTAAATTTGGCTTACGCCTTTGGGGCTCGCTCCTTATCCAGTCGCTCGATGAAGGGATCTGGGCCACTTCGCGGTCCAGATCGGTTTTCTTTCCCAGGAGGATGCCCCGGACGAACTGTGACAAACAATCCCAGTTGCCCTCATCCTCCATAATCTTTAGGCAGACCGTGTCCACCGAAAAAACACCGAGTTTTCTTGTGGCCTCCAGGCGGGGCCTTTCCAAACGCGAACAGCGGAAGAAGGTGTGTTCCGCGTCATCGGGAACGCCCGGGCAGTAGATGCAATCCGGTGAACCGGTACTGTATATGATGAGTAGAGATGATTTAATTTGATTAAAGTTGGCGTTTAGCACTGTAAGCTTCCCTCAAAATAGAAATAGTTTTGTTAAAATTATCCAAACAGAATTTGTATAGTTAGAAATTTACGTTACGGTATGTATTTTTTAGTTGAGACGGTTTAGTATTTATATAATTTTGTATGAGTTTCTAGTAACTTTTCTTCAAATACAACATATCAGTGCGTGGAGGTCGTTGCTAGGTTTTCCTGTTTAAAAGTTACACCGTGCTATTTTTATAAATACATTTGTATTTTTATAAATATGAGTCAGTATATGATTTTGGCAAAAGCAAAGAAAAATAAATTAACATATTACTTATTGAAATAGATTAACACGTTTTATAATTGTCTCATTAGTTTAGAGTTTTGAGGGATTCGGGGAACCTTTCCTAAAGACCTTTTTTGCCTCATACGAAATGTCTCAGATTGATTGATTTAGAAAAATCCCAAACGATAAAAATAGCTATATATTAAGTTAATGAATGACTGCGAAACGGCAGCTTGGCTACTCACGGGCAACACATTAGCACAATACTCTACTTTATTATCATTATGTACCATTCTTGTGATGTTTTACACCGGAGCAAAACAATGTTGATTACATCAGAGTGAATGTCAACTATTTCATTAGTGGAGTAGTCACAGTCCCAGGGTCCATAAAACAAATATTTATTGAGCAAACTTGTCTTGCCTAATGAACGTAATGGATGTGGGGAATTGAGGGGTTTCGTCGAATGCCGACCATTCCTTGATGCCCAGTCTTTGACATCTGCCGCTCGACTTGAAGAGGGACTGTTTACATGGTGGTGCCTGTTTAGAGATTTTAGAGGTGTAAAACAATAAATAAAACAATTTTCATAAATTGAAATAAGTTTGCAGTTCTGTACCTAAAAGTCCTACGGAAAGTGAATTCAGCTAAATAACAATTGCAAGTTTTACCTTAACAGAGTGTTAGGTTATTGGTATAAGTTATTGGTATAGCATACAAAATGGCTAACTATGAAGTTTAGTACTGTATATATAGCTAAGTAACAAGTTTATAATACTCATAAAAAATAATTATTTCATACTTTTAGTTTGTGTAATCTTTCCACCTTAATGAAAAGTGTGGCAGCTCGTAAGAAAACTCACAAGGCACGATTTGGTACAGTTCAAGCAAAATTAAATTATTTTTATTAATAGGCCTAGTAGTATAGTCCCTAACATTAAAATTAAAATTTGTTATGGCAAAATTTAAAATGGCAATAACTCCGTTGTTTGTTTTCAGGTTCTTACAAACTTTGTATCATTGGTTAGATAATTCAATCATTTACTTTGAAATTTGTAATTTGAATCTCTAGTGCTTTGCGGAATATCTGAAGTTCCAGTGTGATCGCTGTTGAAATAAGTTCGCGCAAATGTCGTACACAATGCTCTTTATGTAACCCCAGAAAGTCTTAAGAGGGCAAATCAGGACTCCTGGGAGGCCAGGGTATAGGCGCATCCCTGCCTGCTCCCTCGCACTGAGCATCAGACCATTAAAAAATGTGTTGTTTAGGGTCTCGCTCCATCATACTATGTACCTACTTGCACCGTGACCCAGTGCAATGCGGTAAACAAAACGTACTTGTTTTGACTTCAGATGTACGTTTAAATACCGTAGTTAAGTTATCTTAAAAAGTCTTTCGTACCCTTAAGGCATTATATTATAAATACCCTGTGTAAAAGAAAATTCTTGTGTATAAATTAAATGCTCTTAAAAAAGCATAAATTAAAGAATAAAAAAGTGAAAAGTGTATGTTGGAAAAATATGTATTAATTTATTTCTATATTATTTCTATTTGTTTATTGGAATAAATGTTGTAGAAACATTAACGTTGTAATAAATAAATTTATCTATCTTATTATACAACATAGTTTAAAATTCAAGAAATATTTTTGGTATAGTTATTTTGTAAATGAATTCCTCCACTCCGGTGTAAACTTGATTTATACACTGGGAAAATAATTACAATTATCTAGGCCTATATTTGACAGTGCTTTAAGTTCGCTAACGTTTTTGTAGTCTGATATGTCACAATGGTTCTTGGTGATTGTCCTTTTTAAGGAAAAAAGAACATTATCAGGTTAAAAATATAATTCGAAGGTTTAATTTGAGAGAAGTTAAACTAATGAATGGTATTAATTACTTGATATATCGAAATAGATATTCCAATCAGCACTGCAGAAAATGGATAGTCTATCTCTCTTGTTTATTTAAATTGGTAGTTTCGTGAATCACGGTGATAGCCTACTAAATTAACACGCGTGTAAATCAAACGCATTTTTATCACTACACGTACTTTTTGATTTACGTTCCAAAATTATTGTAATATAAAATACATCTTGTAGTGGAAAATAAAGATACAATAAATTTTGTTTTGTCACTTTTTATATAGAGTTGCATCCAATGGAGGATTACTTTGTATGTATTTACTTTATTTACTTGGTTTACCCTACCCATTCATTTTTGTATTACAACCACGCCACGCAGTCACTTAAAAGTACTGCATTTTTAATGTATTAATACGAAAAAAGGTAAAACATTACGTTATTGCAAATTTCATTATCAAATGCTAATATCATAAAACCTGGAAATTTTGGCTAACTATTTAACACGTGACTAACATAATGATTAAATTTTAAAAGTTTATTTTTCTTTAAAATTATGGCCTTTTGTTTAGAAAATTAAAATAGCAAGGGAATATTAAAATAAATATAAAATAATAATTGAGATTATATTATTATCTAAAATGTAAAATCTATATGGGTTAAAAATAGTTTTTACTTAATATCCAAAATTGTAAAAAACCAAACAACCACTTGACGGTTTTAATAATAAATTAATTATTTGAATAAGAAGTAAATATATAAAGGAAGAAATAAGTACATTGTGAAATAAGTAGTATTTTACAGGTATGTCAAAAATTATTTGTTAATTAGATTATTGAAAAAGACAATTCATATGTTAAATTTATATATATTTTGAGTAGCTTTATTTTAATTTTATTTTTATAAAACCAATTACTCGCCTCAGATATTTCCATTGTAAATAAATTTACAACAAATCACCGTTAATAATCACATCGTACAACAACAATACGATAACTATAGTTCTTATCACCTTTAGGGAATAACGGCACTCTCTACTACTAGTAAAACGACAATATTTCTATACAAAACATTGTTGCGCTTTGAATCAAGTTTAACATTAGTAGTGTCAAATTGTTGGTGCTGGCTCAGTTCAAGGTCACCTGAGGGATGACGTCATCGAGGTCAATGACCTCACCGATGACGTCATCGATGACGTCATCGATTGCGTCATCGATGACGTCATCACCAATGACGTCATTTCTATGACGTCACACCCATGACGTCACAGAAATGACGTGCCGATGACGTCATCACCCCTTACGTCATCAAAATGACGTCACCGACGCCACTGAGGTCAAGGTCACGCCGAAACTTAAAATTTTTTGGCACTTTTGCCGTTTCTCGCACTACGCTCCGAGTTTCAGTCAGAGTCCCCGTGACCTTGACCACTTGGAGCGAATTTTCGACGAGAAACGGCAAAAGTGCCAAGTTAAACTCGAGTTTCTGACATGACCCTGCCTAAATGGGCAATCGGTTATCCCTCAGGTGACCTTGAACCAGCACAACACCAACAATTTGATATTACTGTGACCTTGAAAACCTAACAACGGAGCGCCGACACCGATGCGCACCCCACGACAGCCACCGAGTGACTGACTGTCAGGCTCTGTGTACGCTAGGTATATTGGCTTGAGAGACTAAGACTCTAAACTGTCAGGAATGGGAGTAACTAACTGAATTTTGCAAGGAAAAGTCATTTCATCCAATATATTAAACAAATCTTCATCAGTAAAACTGACATTAGTCTGTTTGGTATAAAACTTAGGGTGTCCGCGCAACAGTTTGCGCCACTTAGCTAAAGTTGAAACTCTCTTAACTTTGAGTGGTGGACAGTGAGCAACTAATAAAGTCTTAACACGGCTAAGTTTCTTACCTAAAGTGTCCTGCGACATGGCTTCACCTCACAAAAGTCCGCACAATACTGAGAGACTGCTTGTAGCGCATGAGTCAAGGGAAAAGAGGTGGGGGAAACAGCAGGAGTGGGGGAAGGTCACAGTGGTGGGGGAAGGTGAGGTGGTACGCTGGAGTATCGCATCACTTCACCATGAGCTGTCCTACAGTCAACACACTGTTCTCTTGGCCCGAGTTGGCACTAGAAGAAACATTTCTGTACAGCTTAGGCTGTGAGAGCCGAGGAAGCAAAGTCAAAGTGGAAATTGTGTTAAACTCTAAGATGAAGAGTCTCCTAAATAAACTAATTGTATCCCTGCAATCTCCTATAACTTTAGAGAAATACCACTTTATTAAGCGACACCTTATACTTTGGCAAAACGAAGCGGAAATGGAAAAGATTACAGTAAAATTAATTTAACTTAAAACTTGGACTGGACACTCATGGCGATACCACGTGGCGTGCAAACGCCACCCTAAACATTACAAGTTAGGTTATTGAGCACCTCTGGTACGATAACCGATGTGCTAGAGTTAAAGTGTGATGACCTTGAGTCAAAACACTGAAATATTACAAGTCGATATCGTCCCAGAGTTAAAGTGTAGTGACCTACATTCAGAACTTGTAAAATTACTTACATATAGAGAGCTAGAGAACAGCGAGACGCACCGCATGGAAGCCGGAGACATACTGGCGAAGCGGTGTTGTGCAGCCTAGGGACCCAGTTGTGGTGGGGGTATAGCCAACACTTAGAGTACAAGTGTTGTGTGTGACCTTGACCCACTTAACTTACCTGACCCCCCCCCCGACAAAAAGTGCGAACCCCCCCCCCCCCCGACAAAAAGTGCGAAACCCCCCCCCCCGACAAAAAGTGCGAACCCCCCCCCCCACCCCCACCCCCACCCCCACCCCCTCCCCCACCCCCACCCCCACCCCCACCCCCTCCCCCACCCCCACCCCCACCCCCTCCCCCACCCCTGATATCCTGGGCGTGGCAGCCCCGGTGGGGATATAAGGGGGTCCGGCCAGAGCCAGCTCGCAGTCCGCTCCCGCGCGTTGAACGTGAACGACCGGGACGGACCGCCATAGGCATCACTAAACATTGAATGGCGCCTTCAGTGTTTAGCGAAGTCTACTCTAACTTTAAGACTTGTATTAGTTGTAAGATATTGCGCTTGCGTTTGGGTATTGCGAATTGTTTTATATGAGAGTGTTTTACTTGTACCCTATGTCTCCTGTGTCTTTTATCCTTTGTGTCTTGTTTGTTATATGTGTTTAATGTGTATGTGCTTGTTCCAGCATTGACTACGTTGAGCTCAATTGTGTGTTGTAAGTGTGTTATATGTTTCTAAAGTGTATACGCTTGTTTTAGCAATCCCCCCTTGAGCTTTTTCAATGCTCAAAGTAAATTGTAAAGTCAGGGAACGGGAGTAGGCCCCCGTGTAAAGCCACTTTTAATAATTGGTAGGCTCCTTGCCAGGCATGCAAAAGGTTGCGGATGGCATTTGGGGAGCATGTCCGTTTGTAAGCTGGCAAGCAACAGGTTGTGGCGGCCTCTGCACTCGGACCGAGGACGTAAGCCATTAGGGTGTCCTCAGTATGTTTCCCTTCTGGAAACTCAAAATTATGTAAATGAATCTTTGTTAGCTATTTGTGTTTTTAGTCCCCAAGGCCCCCGAACATTCGTGGTTCGCCATGGGTGTACGGGGGCCGAAATTTTTTTAATGTCCGTGTGGCCTTGACCTACAAAGACTTGTAAAAATTCAATGCATTTTAAATGAAAAATATTAAAGATAGGTTACGGGAGTAGGCCCCCGTGTAAAGCCTATTTTAATTATCGGTAGGCTCCTGCCAGGCATGCAAAAGGTTGCGGATGGCATTTGGGAGCATGTCCGTTTGTACGCTGGCATGCAAAAGGTTGCGGCGGCCTCTGCACTCGGACGAGGACGTAAGCCACTAGGGTGTCCTCAGTTTGTTTCCTTCTGGAAACACAAAATTATGTAAATGTATCTTTGTTAACTACTGAAAAGACAATGCAGTAAATGTTTACAAGTCTTGCGTGGCGAAGGGTACACGACATTGGATGTTGCCTTGTTGTCATAGTTGGGTCTCTTCGGAGGCTACAGCGATGACAACCCAAGTGCCTCACACCCCCAAAGGGGGGTGTGGGGCTTAATTTTTTTAAAGTTTTTTTGTGACCTTGACCTAAATATGTAAAATCTTTCAAAGTGTTTAACAGTCAGGTCTTATTAACACAGTTAATACATTAATGTCTGTTAAAAAAATATAACAGTTAGGTATTTGTAACCCACAAGTTTGGAGTTGTTAATAGTTGGGTCCCTTGGGAGGCTTCAGCTATGGTAACATAAATGCCTCAAGTAAGGCTTATTTTTTTTAAAAGTGCGAACCCCCCCCCCCCCCCCCCGACAAAAAGTGCGAACCCCCCCCCCCCGACAAAAAGTGCGAACCCCCCCCCCCGACAAAAAGTGCGAACCCCCCCCCCCCTGACAAAAAGTGCGAACCCCCCCCCCCCGACAAAAAGTGCGAACCCCCCCCACCCCCACCCCCCCCCACCCCCACCCCCACCCCCACCCCCACCCCCACCCCTGATATCCTGGGCGTGGCAGCCCCGGTGGGGATATAAGGCGGCCGGGCTGCACGCATTTCTCATTCCGGTCCAAGCTCCCATACGGACAGGTACTCTCTCTCGCTCTTGAGACTTTTGTTTTACAAGTTCACTTCTTTCTTTACATCTATTCTTTTCATCCATTACAATGGGTAAAATGGGTCTGAAGCTGAAAAACTACCCATCAACTTCAACCTCGACCGACGCGTCTCGACCCTCATCATCCTCGACTTCGATCCTGGAATACCTGATGACTGCGAACATCCTGAGCTGCCTGACGATGCCGCCACCGCCGCCGCCGCCACCACAGCCCGCCTCAATGCCCAGCCTGTCGCCATTGCCGGCGACAGTGGAAGAGGCTGGTGCACAGCCATCGCCAGGAGAACTCGTCAAGTCGTCAGGTCGAGTCCCGGTAGCCTCTCCAGCACTCTCGCTGCTATCGGACTCAGGATCGGAGTCTGCGGCTTTTGAAGAGAGGTCTAGGTCGAGGATCACCCCATATAGCAGAACCCGGAAAATCCTCTCATACACTACATCCCAATGTCCCTCACCTATATCCCCCATGCCACCTACACCAACCAAACCACCCCGTAAATCCATCTTCTCCCCTGATCTTCCCACCATAGACCTAACACGCTCTCCTACCCCGCCCAAAATTGTTTGCTCCATCCCGCTTGAACAATCTTTGCCCCTTCTACCTCCTTCCAACCCCATCCCTTCTAGCCAGCCTAATTCAGAGAAGCTCCAAGACACTCCGCTAAAGAGTCCAACACAGAAACGTAAACGCGTTAAAGCCCCTGCTGGCAAGGGTAAGAAATGCGATTACGCTTGGATGTCTAGTAAGTTTGGGGTTTTGTGTTGCCAGAAACTTGCTTGTGCAGAAGGGGATCGCTGCCAACGACACCTCAAAAGTACAGTCAAATTTCGGCAATTCAAACCCTATACTCTGTACATTAAGCCTAAAACGTTCAAGTTCAGACATCCCCACGGTCCGCAACCGCGGGATATTAGAAGGCTAAAGGTTGATGAAAAATACTATTTCATTGGTCAGACATATGGAGCAGGTAATAAGAAAGTAGAAATCGTTGTAAAAGGTGAAGGCCGCCTTTGTACAATGCAAGTACCACCTCGTATGGTACAAAGAGAATTTTTCATACCTAAAGCCTATCTGATACGAAGGAAAGGATGTGAAACCGTGTGGGAAATGGACTAGGACATGGGCCCACCAAAAAAAAAACAAAATTGTTAGGCTGTGTTGGACAATATATAAAAAGTCTTTTTCCAAATTATTTTTCCAAATTCAGTCTTAACCCTCTTAAAGTAAGGGAGAGGGGTATTATACAAGTCAACTAATAAAAAAAAAAAATACTTGACTTGTATAATACTTTAACCTGGCGGTGATGTAAAGTCACTGGGACAATCTCAAACCGTGTCCTTGAGGGTGAAGACTAAGTTACAAATAAATCATTAACAAATAAAAACTTACCTCCAAACACTTGTAGCTTGCTACAAGTGTTTGGAGGTAAAAATTTTTCAAAGTTTGAATGACCTTGACCCATATAAATTACTTACAACTAATGTTGTGTATCACGTGATACCCCCACTCTAACGCTCTTACTAAGCTTGTATGAGCCGTTCATTTGCTTCAGTCTGTTTCTGTGCTCCGTGGTAAACATGTCACGGTACAATTACAAAGGTGGTGACTTCTTGATAGATCAACACAATGCTTGGGAAGTGCTAAACCAGCATAGAATGGAAGTTGAGTATTGTATAAGACAAGACGGGTCTACATTTTATCTATGTATTATAAACAACCAAACTCATAAGTATGAACACTGGACAAAAATTAATTATAACAACATAGATGAGCTGTTTGCTTGGGTGTTTGAGGTGTGTAAAGTTATTGAAGAAACCAAAATAATGGGTGTGCTAAAGGTATGTAAAACTGATGACCGGGAAGACTAAGCAAAATTTCTTTTAACCCCCCCCCCCACCCACCCAGTGTTATCCCCACCACTAAAAATGGGTATATATAGGAGTGGTGATCAACCGTCCTCTCATTCTGCTTTACACCGTTAAGCTGAACACCACCATGTCTGCTATGAACGTCCCAGCCTCTACCTCTGGCCCGGTCGCCTCCAACTCCAGCCCGAGCATTGGACCAATCCGATCGGGGCCTTCGTCAAGAAGTCGTGTCCGATTCTCCGGCTTTGGTCCTGTGAGGAAGGAGTTGCGGAGCAGCGGAGCGTCTCAACCAACCACGACGGATGCATCAACTCAGACTCCACCAAACATCATCGAGTGGTACGACGAAGTGATAGAGCAAAGGGACAGAATGCTAGAGAATACTCGCAGGGAGCTACTTTATGTCAGGAGTAAATGGGAAAAACTGATTAAGAAGTGTGAAAGCCTGTTGGACAGTGATGATAGTGAGGATGAGAGTGGATAGGTGTGTGGGTAAAGACTTGGACTGGGACTTGTGTGTATGTATGAATGTGTGCGCGAATGTGAAATACAGAGCGGGGGATAGATCACTCTGTGGCAATGGACTAACATGCCACTTAGTGATCTATCCCCCGTTCTGGTAATGTTTTTGGATGGCCTTGACCCACATTACCAAGGCTAGCTAGTACCCCCACCACTGATAAGTGTATATATACGGGTATTGATGTGCAGTTTGGTTATTCTGCTTTGTATCGCTTAGCTGAATACCTCACTTCAACATGGCTTCCAACTGCAAAACTTCTCAGGCTTCCTCTTCTTCTTCAAGAAGGCGTGCTGCCAACGTCCTGCCTGCTACTCGTGGACCTGCTCGACCATTCCACAGCATAACTGTTGCTCGGGCAAATGCCTGCAAAGCTCCAATGCTACGGACCTTGCTGGAGGTGAGCCAAGACGGGCAAGGCTTGCTCAGTCCTGGTCAACGGCAGGAGCAAGAAAGGCGTATGGCGTACTACAGGCTGCAGGGTGTAGTTCCCAGCTTGAAGTTAGGCGATCCGAGAGTAGCAAGCATCAACGAGGCAGCGGACTACATATCACACCTTCACAGTGTTTTAGAAGTAAAGGACCAACAAATTGAAAACTTAAAAGAACAATTGAAACAATTTAACTTTAATCCTGTGGAGTTTGTGGAAGCAGTGATGAGTGATAGTGATGATGAAGGAACTGAATATATATTGGGTATGTAATGAAAGACTTGGACAGGGACATGTGTGTGTGTGTGTGTGTGTGTGTGTGTGTAGAATACAGAGCGGGGGATAGACTACTTTGCGGCAATGGACTAGCATGCTGCTTAGTGGTCTATCCCCCGCTCAAAGGGTAGCATTGGATGACCTTGACCCACTTTACAGCAAGGACAACCGGTTAACTGGTATAAAAGAGGGGGGTCTGTACATCCCGACTTCATTCTGCTTTGAACCTTCCAGTGGAACGCTAGAAAATGAGTGGATCACTGATCATTGGTAAGGAGTGGGAGTATGTAACCATAAACTATTTAAACTGTAAAGGGATGTTGAAGAAGGTGTATGATAATGTTAAAAGAATGGTTGTTGAAGAAGGTAGGGTAGTGATTGTAGCGTGGAAGAAGAAGCAGTATACAGGACAACAAGTGAGAGCAAGTGACTTTGGGGGGAATAGTGTGTTTCAAATTGGACGAGCGAACTTGGTTAATTTGGACATTGTGTTTTGGGACTTGGAAAGGTTAATTGAAAATAGTGGCAAACATGGGGAACTCTTAATTGGCAGGGAGGACAGAGTATATGAGTAAGTGTAAAAGACTGGGGGCTTATGTGTGTGTGTAAAGACTAGGACTTGTGTGGAATACAGAGCGGGGGATAGATCACTTTGCGGCAATGGACTAGCATGCTGCTTAGTGGTCTATCCCCCGCTCAAAGGGTATTATTGGATGGCCTTGACCCATATAAAGGTAGAGGGGGAATGGGTAATAGGAGGGGGAAATTGGTATATATGTAGGACTGATGAATAAAGCATTTAGTCAAGCATTTGTCTAGACACTATCAACAACAATGGAGAGCTTCAGTGTTGAGTTCATCCTCTTGGAAGAAGACATCAACGAAGTGGTGGAACTTATAGAGGAGAAGACCAGCCAGGGCACATTGGAACTTGTGAATTGCGAACCGTTGGACAATGCCGCAATCGATAAGATTGCATATTTCATGATGCATTTGTATAACGAACAAACAACCAATATGGAGTTTGTGCAGTACCTTTATCAAAACCAAGTAAATGTGCGAGTGACAATTACTTGGTGGCAGTAATAATAAAGTGTAACATATGGATGTGGACTTGGATGTGGACTTGGACTTGAGTGTGGTCTGCGGAATAGAGCGGGGGATAGATCACTTTGCGGCAATGGACTAGCATGCTGCTTAGTGGTCTATCCCCCGCTCAAAGGGTATCTTTACGTGACCTTGACCCACATAAATTGTATAGTTGGTGGGGGTATAAAAAGGGTAAGCAAATTGGATGGATACAACACTTCCATACCATGGCTCCACTTGACAACACCGTGTTCCATCGCAACAGAATTGTCTCTATTCTGGAGGTAATACCTCTAGAAATTATAGAAGTAGAGGACCAACTACCTGCGGTTGATCAAGAAGAGGAGGAGGAAGAGATAATGGATATTGAAACGGACTCTGACGAAGCTGGTTCAACGGACAATGAGGTGGACTTGCATGCCTACGAAACATTAGAGTCGTCATCTGAGTCGGAAATGGAATTCCAATTGGAAATCGAAGAAGAAGAAGAACAAGAACAAGACACTCCCCATCGTCCAATGGATAGGATGTTAGTTGCCAGAAGAATTATGTATTGTCATCGCTGCCTATTCCGTGATGAGGATGATTCCGACTCTGATGGTGATGTTTCACCCTTGTAAAAAGTTTAAACAAAATGTTAAAAAAGAATGTGAGCGGGGGATAGAGCACTTTGTAGTAAATGATGCTGCTTAGTGCTCTATCCCCCGCTCAAAATAATAATTCCAAATGACCTTGACCTACATAAACTTGCTCAAACAGACATCTTTGAAAAAACTTGTACAAATTATTGAATCTAGACCAAATATCATCAATTTATCAAGCCTACTGATAAATGTATTACAAATGGTTGTGTAAAGGCTAAATTTAGCACATGAGTGATAACCTGTTTCCATATGACGTCACTTTCCCCACCTATCTGCCTCGGATATAAAGGGTCCCGGTGGAGTGCGCTGCTCATTATTGCGTGGACATTCACAGAGTGTGCATTCAAAGCCAAACTGTTTGAAATGGCTCTTTGCGACATTTGTGGGGAAATCTTTCAAGACGAAGATCTTTTCACCATACACAGAGAATTACATGAAGACGAAGATAGAAAAGAAGATATTACCATGGATGAAATAGACTTAGACTCAATTGACCGGTTTTTGGAAGAGCACCAGAAGCAGACGGACTACTGGGACAGCTATCTACAGCAAATGCAAAGAAGAAGACCTAGTGTGATCCAATTTGCTGGTGCTGGACCATCTACTGCTACAAGACCTATTGAAGAAGAGGACACCGAAGAAGAGGACACCGAAGAAGAGGATATGGAAGAAGAAGAACTGGAAGATGTAAGACAACTGCGCACCACAGCCTTGCCAGGACGAGTTGTAACACATTTCAAAATTAATAACGTTCAATTGGAATTGGAAACATTCATAACCCAGGCTAAGGAACTTGTTGGTCAAACGTTGAGGGAAGAATTACAAAGGCTAAATTTTATTAAATTTGGAATGGTGTTAGAGGCTATGTTTAACAATACTGATGGTGAAACAGCATTGAGAGCATTCATTACCAAAAACCGAACCCTTACCTTCACCTCCGACATTGATGATATTATTGAAGAATGCTTGGAGGAACTTATAACCAAACTCCAAGAACATGAAGGAAGAGGATCTGGATGGACTTTGTCATCAATCGAAGGTATGGATGTTAGGGTTCATAAACATGGATATGGTTTAAGAGGTAGTAGTTTTATCCCTCTACCAAAGAAAATCCAAAACACTAACTCGTGTAGAAATGTTCAAAATGAGGGTAATGAATGTTTCAAGTATGCAATGTTAACCAAGTATGTTAAAAACAATCCTTGTAGAGTTGGTAGAGAATACTACGAAAATGAACACCGCTACAACTTTCAAGGTCTTACTTACCCAGT
This sequence comes from Neoaliturus tenellus, assembly GCA_030545055.2. NCBI lineage: Eukaryota > Metazoa > Arthropoda > Insecta > Hemiptera > Cicadellidae > Neoaliturus > Neoaliturus tenellus. Next base: position 35,371 of record JAQYXR010000016.1, on the reverse strand, counting down.
TACTTTAAAAGATATTGACAAATTTGAAAAGAAAAATCCTGGCGTTTCAGTTAATGTTTTTGGTCTGGATGATTCCAACAACGTTTATCCTTTGCGGGTAGTAAAGGTTGAGCAAAGAAACCATACGGATTTGCTATTGATAACCAAGGGTGAAATTTCCCATTATGTATGGATAAAAGACTTTGAAGCGTTAGTTGTAAAACAATTGACCAAAAGAGTAAATAGGATTACAGTTTGCAAGAGATGTTTCTGCTTTTCTTGGAAAGATTCAAGACGTGGAGGATTGGACTGGTTATTGGAACATAAAAGACTTTGCAACGAGAACTATGAAGTAAAGATAAGTCTTCCACCGCCTACCCGAGCTTCAATACAATTTAACAAGACAGTTCACCAATACCGAATTCCAATAGTGGTCTATGCAGATTTTGAATCAACGTTAGTACCACAGGAGCTGCCGGACGGCGAAGTGACTAGAAGAACAAAATATCAGTTGCATCAGCCCAACAGTTTTTGTTTACTAGTTAAATCAACCTTGTCTGAAAACCAATTGCAAGACTATGGTTTAACATCCACTCCAATACTCTACCGTGGTGAAGAAGCCGCTAAGTATTTTGTAGACCAACTGTACGATATTGCTGGAAAGGTTCAACGCTTGTTCGGTAATATTGTACCTATGGAACCTTTAAACCAAAATCAACAAGAAGAATACAACTTAGCGACAAGATGCTATTTATGCAAGAAGATGTTCAGTGAAGAAAATCCAAAAGTAAGAGATCACGATCACCTGACAGGGTTATACAGAGGAGCTGCTTGTAATTCATGCAATATAAATTACAAACTGCCAAACTTTATTCCTGTCGTTTTACACAATCTTAGCGGCTACGACTCCCACTTTATTATCCCGGAGTTAGGAAGAGATGACGGTAAAATTAATGTTCTTGCTACAACATTGGAAAAGTACATCAGCTTTTCAAAAACAGTAGGTAAAATTAAACTTCGCTTCGTAGACTCTTACAGATTTATGGCATCTAGTTTAGCCAAATTGTCAGAGAACCTAAGAAGAGAAGACCTAAAAGAAACCAGAAAAATTGTACCTGAAGATAAATTAGACCTAGTATTACGGAAAGGAGTGTTCCCCTACGATTACATAACTTCTACAGAAAAATTTGAAGAAACCAGTCTACCGCCGATTGAAGCCTTCAACAGCAAATTAAACGAAAGTGAAATCTCCGTTGAAGACTACAATCATGCATGTAATGTTTGGAACCAACTAAACATTCAAACCTTAGGGGAATATTCTGACTTTTATATAAAATTGGACGTAACTCTGCTGTGCGATGTGATGGAAGAATTCAGAAACACCTGCTTCTCCGCCTATGGACTGGACCCTCTACACTCGTACACATCTCCAGGATTAGCATGGCAAGCTATGCTAAAGTCAACCAACTGTCGACTGGAACTTCTAACGGATATTGATATGGTGCTCATGATGGAATCTGGTGTACGGGGCGGTTTGACACAAGCTGTAACACGTCATGTCAAAGCCAACAACAAGTACATCCCCGGCTTCGACGAGCAACAACCATCGGTCTACCTTGGCTATTTTGATGCAAACAACCTTTATGGTTGGGCAATGTCAAATCCGCTTCCCTACGCTGACTTCAAGTGGATCGACCCGGCCACCATCGGAGACATCTCACAGATTCCAAAGGATGGTCCAAAAGGCTATATTTTGGACTGTGATTTTGAATACCCGGAGCACCTTCATGACCATCACTACGACTTGCCTCTCCTAGCCAAGACTGAAGTTTCACCGACAGGAAGATGGCCAAAATTGATGATGACCTTGGAGAATAAGGATCGCTATGTGGCTCACTACTGGGTAGTTCAACAGGCTCTTGAATTGGGTCTACGTATAGTGAGAATTCATAGAGCAATTGAATTCACCCAGTCTTGTTGGTTGAAACCATATATTGATTCCAACACTGCAAGAAGAGCTGCAGCGACAACAGCATTTGAAAAGGACTTCTATAAATTAATGAACAATGCCATCTTTGGGAAGACCTTGGAGAACAAAAGAAAACACAAAAATGTAAAATTAGTGAGTGATCCTAGGAAATTGGAAAAATTAGTGCAAAAACCAAATTTCGGAACATCCATGATTATAAACGAAAATCTAGTCGCTGTCAGTATGAAGAAAACAACAATAGTCATGGACCGTCCGTTATACATAGGTATGTCGATTTTGGATATAAGTAAAACCCTGATGTATGATTTCCATTATAACAAAATGGTTAAACATTACGGAAGGGAAAACATTGGAGTCGCATACATGGATACGGACGCGTTTATCTACTGGATAAAGACTTTGGACATGTATGAAGACCTAAGGACTTTTCCATACAAAGAAGATTTCGATTTTTCTGACTATCCGAAAAACCATCCAAATTTTAATGAAAAATATAAAAAAGTAATTGGAAAATTCAAAGATGAAGCAAATGGAATGCCTTTAGAAGAAATAGTGGCGCTGATGGCGAAATTGTATTCATTTAAGATGTACCACGAGAACAACACACCGACAGTCAAGAAAGCAAAAGGAGTGAAGACATCTTATTTGAAAAAACACGTGACATTTGACCACTACAAGACTTGTTTGTTTGAAGATACTACAATATCAGCAACATTCAACAATATCCGAAGCTTCAAGCATCAAGTCTACAGTGTCACCGAAATTAAAAAAGCGTTGTCAGCTCGGGATGATAAAAGATACATTATGCCCGACAAAATCCACACTCTTCCTTTTGGCCACTACTCTCTAAACCCTATCAACTAGTAACCTATTCTTCGTCCTTCTACAACTACGACCTTATTCCTTTCTCCTTCCGTAAAAAAATGGGGAACACGGCAAGTCCAACGCCGTGTTCCCCATTTTTTTACACAAGTTTGGATGACCTTGACCCATATAAATGATGTGAATATTTAAAACAACATTCATTGTGATTATACATGTGATACAACAAACATTGAAACCTGCAATATGAAGGACTTAAAGCAACAAATTGTCAATGAACTTCATAAACCTGCAAGAAGAAAGTTTCCACGAAGAAATACGGTGATAAAAGGAATTAATGATTTATATCAAGCGGATTTAATCGAAATGATTCCTTATAGCAAACAAAATAAAGGATATAAATACATATTGACTGTTATTAACTGTTTTTCAAAAATGGCAGATGCTTTACCACTAAAAGATAAAAGTGGCAAAAGTGTTACAAAAGCAATGGAAACAGCTATACAAAGAGACAAACATACTATTAAACATTTACAAACAGATGATGGAAAAGAATATTTTAATAAGGAATTTGCAAATTTAATGAAAAAACACAATATAAACCATTATTCAACCAATTCAGAAGTAAAAGCCTCAATAATCGAAAGATTCAACAGAACTTTAAAAAGTGCAATGTATAAAATGTTTTCCAACAGAGGATCGCACATATGGATTGATATGTTACCAAAACTTATAAACGATTACAATAACAAATTTCATAGGACTATCGGGATGAAACCAAACCAAGTAACTAGTAAAAATGAAAACCTTGTATTAAAACGTATAAAAACGAATACTAAACCAAAAGTTGAAAAACTAAAGCCTAAAAAATTTAATGTGGGTGATAAAGTGCGAATAAGTAAATATAAAGGTGTATTCAGTAAAAGATACCTGCCAAATTGGACCAATGAGGTTTTTACTGTATTCAAAGTACAACCTACAGTACCTGAGACATATATTTTAAAAGATAATAAAGGACAATTGCTTGAAGGAGGGTTTTATGGACATGAAATGTTAAAATCAACAGTAGGCGATGTATATTTAGTTGAAAAGGTGTTGCAACGGAAAAAAGATAAGGTCAAAGTACGATGGTTAGGATTTAATAAGACGGAAGATTCTTGGATACCTAAAAAGGATTTGATATAACGATAGAGAATCATTTTAGGTTCAACCATTACAAAGGATGGAGATAGTACCACAAAAAGAGAGTTTTACTATTAATAATATAGATGAACTCACAGTGGATAATTCAGAATTCAATAGTGGGAAACATGGCAATTTGTTACCAAACACCGTTCGTTGTCTGGTTACCGGACCTTCCAACTGTGGAAAAACTAATGTAGTATTCAATTTGATTACAAACCCTAAAGGATTACGATTTAACAATCTATATGTATTTTCAAAATCATTACAACAACCAAAGTATCAATTATTGGAAAAGATACTGACTAATGTGCCTGAAGTTAAATATTTAAAGTTTAATGCAAGCGAGAGTGTCATGCAGCCACAAGAAGCTAAACCATTCTCCGTGTTTATATTCGACGATGTATCTTGTGAAAACCAAAACACAATAAGGAATTACTTCGCTATGGGTCGACATAACAACATAGATAGCATTTATATTGGCCAAACTTACAGCAAAATACCTAAACAACTCATTAGAGACAATGCAAACATGTTAATTGTATTTAAACAGGACGAAACCAACCTGAAACATATATATTTTGATCATGTAAATGCGGATATGACATTTGAACGATTTAAAGAGTTGTGCGGAAAGGCTTGGGCTGAAAAGTATGGGTTCCTAACAATTATGAAGGAACAACCGCTAAACAATGGTCGATACAGGATAGGATTTGATAAATTTATATTAATACATTAAACGCGGTATAACACATTCATTGTTGTACAACACGTCTTGCTACAAACATGGTTAACCAAGAAAAATTAGTAAAAGAAATAAAATCACTTAGTGATTCTATTCGGGCTAAAAACAGAGCATTGAAACTAGGTATTAGCGAGAGGGAGAAATTCCTTGAATCTACTTTTAAACCTATTACTGAACCCTTGAAACAATTAAACAAAAAATTTGCTAAACCTGTATTGGAAGGAGATGCGATTGCACCTATTACGAAGTTTGAAAGAGAAAATGTAAAATCAGAAGAGTTTAGTGATGAAGACCTGGAATCCTCTACGTATAGTGGTTTTACCGGTGGAGAACCCGAAAGAGAGCTAGAATCACCGGACTATAGTGGAATAAAAGAATTATATGAAGTAAAAGCCAAAAGAGGACATGAAGTTGTATCAACTGCTAGTGAAGAGGAAAAAGAAGAAGAGACAAGGGAAGGTCCGTCAAACATAAGCTTGTTGGGTGAAAACATTCATAACAAAGGACCTTTAGGAAGGAAATACATGGTAAAAATGTTACTTGGAACAATTCCTAATAAGAATTACCATAGTTATGGAGCGAGATTAACAGAAGACGGTTTAATGATAGGTAATAGCCCGTTAAACGTTGACGAACATGATAATATTGTCATTGGTGATCAAAGATATAAGGGCACAAAAGGATTATTTGAATTATTATTTGAAAATAAGCCTTCAGTATCGGTAGTGAAAGAAAAAGACATGGAAGCATATAAAAATATTTTGGAACAGACAAATGCGTATAGGAGAAAGTATTTACCTGACCAGCCTCCTTTTAGATCTAAGTCTTTAAAATATAAAGAATTTGTATCCAAGTTAATACCAACTAGAAGACAAACAATGCCGTTAACACAAAGAAAACCTGTAAAACGAAGATTTATGGCATCCACTTTGGATGTAAGTGCTCAGGAACGAAGAAAAAGAAGTAAGTCCGTTACGGGTACAGGTTTAATGAAGAAACTATATAACACAAATGTGATTTATTACAATAATATCAATAAATTGGTGGATAGAATGAAACTAATACATGAAGCTAAAGAAGCGGGTCATACTGGATTGGAAAACGAATGGGTGGCTTTAGTGGATGAACTCCGAAACCGTGGGGTAATCTCATAAAAATGCGTTACTCCCTAGAATACTATTCAGTTGCACCATGAGTGTCGACAAGTTCGGACGTTACTCCTCGGATGGGTTATATTATGCCAATAGTTTAAAAAGAAGTGCTGGTTTACCACAAACACCTGATGGAGATTATGATATGAGTAATAAAAGGTTAAAAAACATAAAAGATCCTACGGATGAAAACGATGCAATAAATCTAAAAATATTAAAGGAAAAGATATCGCCAACATTAAAACTACAAAATAACACATATGACGCAGAAGATCATAGAATTATCAACGTTGGTAAACCAAATCAAAACGGTGATGCGATAAACAAAGGTTATTTGTCATCTGAATTAAAAAATACGTTAAAATTCAATGGGAAAACGTATAGTGCCAACAATAAACGTATATCCAACGTAGATGACCCTAAAGATGCAAAAGACAGCGTAAATAGACGCTATTTACATTCTTTGATACCTGAAAAGACAAAAGATGGATTTTCTTTTTATAAATTTGTTATTAACGATATAGGTTATCCAAAAAATGAAAATGATGCTGTAAATCTCAAATATATAAAAGATCATTGTGTCATACGTGATGTGGGAGTTATCGATTGTCTTGGCAATTGTTTGGCGAATGTAAAAGATGGTTCAGCACCATCTGATGGTGCAACAGTGGGTCAAATGAAAGAGACTTTAAAACAAGAGACATCTGGATTTGTAAAACAAGACCAAGTGGTATCACGGCAGGGGGATGTGTTTGTACAAGGAAATGAAAAGTTTACATTACTTGAAGAAAAGAATAAAGTTATTGATGGATATGTATTAAGGAATAATGTTTGGGATGGTAAAGGAAAACACATGATACATATAGCTCCCGCGACATTGCCTGGTAATGTTGTTACTTTTGAACAGATAATACAATTAGAGCCAACTGGACATAGATGGTGGAATTGCAATAACAAACGATTAACAAGAGTTGCAGACCCTGATTATGTAGATGACGCTGTAACTGTTAATTTTCTTGTTAAAGTGATAGGTAATATAATGTTTGATATGCATAATTATATTGCAAGCGGACAATATAATCGTGTTGATGAAAAAATGAGAAATTTATGGATAAAACAAGACATCCTTTATAAGTATTTCTTTAATAAAACACCACAACCTTAAGGATCCACATTTTTAGGGTCCTTTTAGTATTTAATTGATCAAAAGCATAAATAAAATCATTTATGTTTAACTTGTCGTAGAGGTAACACATACGTTGCGAAATTCAATTATAAAAGTGCATTATGACATTTCAATATATCAGTCCATATCGAGACACTGTAAGGAAAGGAGGTGGGATCACGTCCACAGCGGTTTCTCTATTAAGTAAAGCCTTAAATCGAATTCCAGTAGGATCCATAGTAAATAGAGCAATAGACGCATTACCATACGAATTTCATATACCAGGAGGTTATCAGTATTGCGGACCAGGAACTAAATTGAAAAAACGACTGGAAAGAGGCGATCCAGGCATAAATAAGTTAGATCAGGCTTGTAAAGAACACGATATCGCATATTCCACGTTTGCCGATTCAAAAAATAGATCGATAGCAGACAGAAAGCTTGCGGACATAGCTTGGCAACGAGTAAAATCAAGTGACGCTAGCATAGCAGAAAAAGCAGCAGCTTTAGCAGTAACAGCAGGTATGAAGGCTAAAACAGCAGTAGGAGGTGGAAGAAGGAGGAGAAGGAGAGTAAAAAGGAGGTCAACCACAAGAAAACATGGAGGAAATATAAAAAGAAGACGGCGATCTACAAGAAAAGGCAAGAAGAAGCCCACCGTGTGGTCAATGGTAAAAAACGGGGCAGGACTTTACCTAAGACCTTATCGTGCATATTAAATGAAAGAAATCAATTGGTCATACCACATAAAGCATTAACCAATGTTGAATTATTTAAATATATTTCCTGTTTAAAAATACCATTTTTCCGCGGTGTATTCATGAAAGACAGTTTACCAAAGAAAATGTGGCAAAATGAGACTGGAATTGTAAATTTGGATAATACTGAAGGGCCTGGCACCCATTGGGTTTGTTATAAGAAACTAAATAACAATGTATATTATTTTGATAGTTTCGGTAATTTGCCACCACCAAAAGAACTTCAAAATTACTTTAAATCTGCTAAAAACATATATTATAACTATAAAAGAGAACAACCTGATAATACTTCAATATGCGGCCATTTATGTTTGGAATTTCTAGCTAAAAGTATCAGTCACTATTGAGATGTCTTCCTATACGGTATCATTAACAGGAAAATCGTCCAATTTACGAAGTATCCTTTTTCCAGCGTTACGCTTGCAAAAAGGAAGGTTTTGGGAGGCGGCACTATTGGATTTTACAACGTACAACTCTATTCCCAATGTTACGGAAGGTAAAAATAACATATTGCATTATTATAAGGGTAAGGATGCCAGTGGAAAATTTACAGACTTACAAGAGTGCAGGTTACCCACAGGTTCTTATGAAATTGATCATATAAATGAATTTTTGCAAACTAAAATGGGAAAAGACAATATAACATTAAAAGGTAATAATAATACGATGAAAGCTGAAATTACTTCCAAATATTATATAGATTTCACTCAACCAAACTCAATTGGTGATTTATTAGGATTTTCCAACGATGGGCCTGTATTAGAACCAGATGTAACACATTCCGGTAAGAAAACAGTAACAATATTAAAAGTCAATAGTATAGACATAACTTGTAACATTATACAAGGTGCTTACAGGGATGGGGCTAACACCCACATCATACATACTTTTTACCCAAGTGTACCACCTGGATTTAAAATTGTTGAAAAGCCACAAAACCTGGTATATCTACCGTTGAACACCACTTTCATTTCAGACATCGTGTTGAGCGTATTGGATCAAGACGGTAACTTGGTAGACTTCAGAGAAGAGCCTATTACGATTAGATTACATTTAAAATCGACACTTTAATACAAAACCATGGGTTTAACATTTAAAAGCGAACAACCTACGGGAAACCGCATTAGTAGCTCTTCAGCTGTGGAGGAGTTAACACGCGAGAACATTCGTTTCTTAGAGAGAATTGGATTAAAATTAACCGAGTATGGATATACTGGATATAGCGCAGGGTCCAACATTCGACGAAACCCTATGGGAAAAAGAATATCACACCCACAACCCTTACACTTCATCGAAATTAAACAATAACGATGAAATTCGTATTCCCATACAAAATCAAGACATTTACACACTACCATGTGAAAGTTACTTGTATATTGAAGGACAAGTTACTAAAAAGGACGGTACTACTGTTGGTACAACAGTTCCATTTATAAATAATCCTATGGCTTTCCTATTTGATGAAATTAGATATGAAATATCAGGTGTAACAGTTGATTCCACTAAAAAGGTAGGTATTACGACAACTTTAAAAGGATTAACATCTATAACACCCAATGAAACCAATTTACTTAAACCTGCCGGATGGGTATTACCTACGATTGACACGATCACTCCAAATCCAAATGGATATTTTGATTTTCATATTCCATTACGTTTGCTGCTTGGTTTTGCTGAAGATTATAGGAAAATAATATTAAACGTTAAACAAGAATTAGTTTTGTTGAGATCTTCTAACGATAAAGACATTATTAAAGCTGCAGATGCTACTACAGATGCGACTTTAGAATGGAAATTAAAATTAGACAAAATTGTATGGAGAGTTCCACATGTTAAATTGGCTGACGAGCATAGAATGCTACTTTTAAGAAAATTAAAAGCCGATCGTGATATTGTCATTCCATTTAGAAGTTGGGAATTTCATGAGCATCCCAGTTTACCTACTACGGATCGACACACTTGGACTGTTAAAACATCGAATTATGTAGAACGAGCCAGGTATATTATATTTGGTTTACAAACAGGTAGAAGAGACGCCATTACTAAACATGCAGGACAATTTGATCATTGTGACTTGAAAAATATTAAAGTTTATTTAAATTCACAATTCTTTCCATACGACAATTTAAATGTGTCATTCACTAAGAAGAAATACAGTATATTGTACGATATGTACGCGAGATTCCAAAGTTCATATTACGGTAAAACAAATACACCTTTATTACCACCTGACAAATATTTCGATGCCTACCCAATAGTTGTAATCGATTGTTCTAAACAAAATGAATCAGTAAAGTCTTCAAGTGTGGATATAAAAATAGAAATGGAATTCAACGATGCTATACCGGCTAATACAACTGCATACTGTTTAATTCTACATGATAAAATCGTAACATACACACCTTTAACTGGAATTGTTAAAAATGTATTGTAAGAACCGGTTTTGTTTCATTCCGCGAGTATAAAAGCAGAGCGTACAGACCGCTCCTCATCAGTTTGTTGCCTACTGTTGTATGGGTAGCATCGTATTCAATATGGCTTCTCCTAGTGGTACACCTGAAAATGTGGTAGATATTGAGAAGGAGATATCTGAGTTTTTAGATCCTCAAGGTCACCAGGAAGGAGGTGAACAAAACGTTTGCGGACAACTTCACACCAGTAATAATGTTGAAGAAAAAGGTAAAAGAAGAAAGACTATACAAAAGAGAAAAAGGGATATTGAAGATAATATTTCTCCAAACATATTGAGTGAGGTATTTTTGCGAATATTTTACCCAATCTCTTCCAGTTTGGATAAAAGTGTTTTAATCGGTGTTATGAAATCTACAGATTATTCCCCTACTGTAATTTTAACTCATGGACCCAAAATGATTTTGTTTACGGACAGTGCTTGGGAATCGTTTATGAAACATTTGCATCTACTAGAATGCTATTTAAGTAGTAACATGTTTGGAAGAAAGACAAGGGTAGGACTTTTGGATTCAAATGTGGAAATTGATATCATTAAACAACGTGGTGATCATCAGCTACGGTTTAGAGACACAACAAGACATGATAACAAAATTCAACTTAATCGAGAGGAGTTTTTCATTTTAACTTGTGCTACTGAACCTATAACAAGATACTTGAGACAACTGGTGTTTTCAAGTTCGATTATTAAAGATTATCTGGAAGACACTTTGGACAAACAACCGGACGCACCTATATTATACGGACCTGTGGATACTTCTATATTTAATAGAGTTCCTCATGAAGTACAGATGTGGAGACAATTGGAAAAGTACGCTCAACTACATAAGAAATCAGTAAAACAGGAAGAAGAGGAAGATGGAGGAGAAGAATCAAGTGTTAGTGATGAAAATGAAAATAAGGAAAATATAAAGATGGAAACTTAAATGACAATGGTTAGTTTTTAAAACAATAACCAACATTTTGTGGGGTTAGGCCTATTGGGGACGGTGCCCACGTTAAATATACACCAACGCGCCAACAACTGTACGGCCTGGTATAAAAGTAGTACCTACCGTGGTGTGGAAATCAGTTGACCTCCTGACTTCGTAATGAGCAGACGTGTGACCTTCAAAATGGACAAGGGAGAAGAACAACAAGTAAAGTCCAAGCCTGGTATTATTGAGTTTCAAGCGTTTCGTGGTAATGATGATAGATTCATTATAAAAGAACTTGTGTTTTTGGACATGAATACAAGTGTTCCTTATTCGTTTTTATTTAAACCACCATGTTCTTATTCGTCTTTAACTAGTAAAGCCGCTACTACCAACAGATGGATTTCAAAACACTTCCATCATATCGATTGGTATGATGGTTTTACAAGTTACACGGACTTGTATCACATTATGCATCACTTTTCAGACAAGTTTACCAATATTTACACAAAGGGGCTGGAAAAGAAAAGATGGATCGAAGGATTTACTCATGTTCCGGTTAATGATGTGGAATTGGATAAGAATTATCAATACATGCTGGAAACCATATGTATTTGTACAAAAAGCCCAGAACATGATAAAGATAGACATTGCGCTTTGAAAAATGCCTATAAACTCGCCTCTTACCTTCAAAGTGGGGAATTGGGGAGTGGTGGGGGTAACGGAGAGTATATAAGTGGGGAGCAGACAGGGACCTGGCATGAGTATTACTCGAGATTCCGAGACGACAACATCTCCGAGCAAGAAGACGATCTGTAACCTGACCATGGCATCTCACCAGTTCCTTCAGACTTTGGTCGAGCAGTTCAATGCTCACTCCAAGTCAACAATATTACCTGTAAAGAAGTGCTCGGAACTAAAAGACGAGAAGCACTACATAATCCATGCTATGAAGAAGATGGAGACTACAGTTGGGGAGGCCATCTGCTGCAGTCTCAGCGAGGCACCGTTTACTCCGGGGGATGAACCAAAGTTCCAGGTGTACCTGCCCAAGAGATTCGTCCATCTTCTACAAAACGAGGATCTTCGCTCTATTCAACCTGGGTGTCTATACCTGGTGTCCCACGGCTGCACGGGTAGCAATTCTACAGAGTTGACCATCCACATCGCTGACAAGCAGCAGTGTTAGATTTAAGTTTTAATGTTGTACATATGTTGTTGTTGTAATGTTTTATAAATAAACGAATCATAAAAGACAAAAAAAATAAAAAAAAAAACAAAAAATGCAACATATCAATATGTGACAGACTTCACGTATTGATATGTTGCATTTTTTTTTTAAACTTCGCGGGTGACCTTGACCTTTGACCTTTGCATTTCACAATTACCCCCACTACTGTAATTACCCCCACTACCGCACTAGGATTCAAACCTGCTTGGATGCGAAAAACGGTCAGTCTGTTGCCAACTAGCAAACGATGAGCACCTTGTACGAGCTTTGCATACAACGAGTTATAACTCACAAGGACTTGTTCCCAACATGTTTACAAGACAACATCCCACTAACAATAAAAGAAGATGTCAAACGGTACAGGAGGGAAAATACAGGGTATTCGGAATACTCCTGGTATAAGTTCCACGACGGGGAAAAGTTTTGTAGGCCTTGTGGCGAGGCCGCCGTCAGAGACCTTCGGCGATTCGTACAGGATGGTGGTATAAAACAATTCGGATTTCTAGCGCCACTGTTTCGATTTGAAAATTACAAGGACACCTGCGCTATTTGTTCCATTCCATTGTATCGATGGAAAAAGTTTAGAACTGTTTAATTGGATTTTCTATACCCCCACCACTATTACCCCCACCACTTTTTCATGTACCTCCAAGCGCTGTGCCTCAGCTTCATTTCTACTCCAGCAGCCAACCTAGCAACATCAAGATGTCTCTGAACGTTAGTTGCGCAAGTTACGAGGAGGTGAGCATCAAGACTCAGCAGGAGCTAAACGACTTATACAAGGAGTTGCAGCTGATGGTGGCACGAGGCTACCGTATAAATGTGCAAGTTTACGCTTGCAATATACGGAACACCCGGCAGTCAAAGGAAGAGCCTGGACACTCCTCGACGGCTTCCTCACCAGCGTCCATGAAGACCGAGCCAGACAACTTGGACTACTTCAGCTGACTAGCAGTTGTATTTCTTGTCCTAACCATTGTAGAATATGTATATTTTTTCATTATATTAAAGAAGTAAAAGAGCAAAAACACCTATCTTGTTACTGACATATAAGCTCAGTAACAAGATAGGTTTTTTAAAACACAATTTGGATGACCTTGAAACTTCCCCCTCCACTGCTTTGTTACCCCCACCACTTGACTATTGGTGTACATGGCACATCGCAATTGGAAACCTCATTCCATCTTCAACAGCCACACCGACAACATCAACAATGGCAAACCTACCAACAGATGAAAGATGTCCTCACGCATGTTGTGACTTCGTCCACGAGTTGGAGAAGAGGATGCAGGAGAGGGCGATAAGAAGAAAACAGATCCACTCAGAAAATATCATGATAGTCAACGGCTATCTTTTATTGTTCGGCCTTATTATGGTTGTACTTTTCATACTGTACGGCATAGTCACATGTGTCGGCAAGGTTGCAGAAGAAAACGCTCGCCACCATCAATTGGAAAGTTTCAATGTTACTTTGTAAGTTTTCCTTTTTTTTTTAAAACTCCGTTTGGATGACCTTGAAAATTCCCCCACTACTCCACCACACCCCCCACCACTTCACCATGTTCCTGCATGAGCATCACATCAACCGTCATTCCTTGTCCGACAAGCAACCATGGCGGACAACAACACCATCAGCCAAGCTGACTCCACTACTGATGTCGGTACAAGTACGGGTTGGACACTGTCGATCGATAGTGTACACTATTTGGAGTCAATTTGCGAACGTATGAAGGAAATACTGCGGGACAACCCTGGGATCATAATACAAATGAATTTAAATTATGATTGGTCCCAAGTTAGAATTCAAGGGGACGACAACAACGGTCAACAATCTCCACAATATTCGCCCATGTCCCCGATCTATCCTTACGGCGAGTCTGACGTCGATGAAGATGAGGCTGATGAAGATGCAGGGGACAACGAGGCTGAAGAGGAGTAAGCTTCATTCCTTTTTTTTTAAAACCTAAATTGGATGACCTTGAGAATTCCCCCTCCACTATTTCCTTTTTTTAAAACCCAAATTAAATGACCTTGAAAATACCCCCTCCACGTACTTTTGGTTTACCCCCTCTACTTTTCAATACTGTTACCACAGTCTGTAGCTCACATCATTCCTTGCTTAGCTATCATGGCGGACAGCACTCTTTCTCGAGTTGACTCCACTACGGATGAAGAATGGCCATTTTCCTGGAATGTTCATCTGCAAGACTCGGCAGAAGTGGATATGTTGCATGAGAAATTGGTGTATGTATTAAACGAAAACCCCAACATTGAATGTAGAATGACTATGGATTTCGATGCGACAGGGGTCCACACTCAACCTTCCACTTCCAGCCAGCCTGAACCTCAGCTACAGCCGAAGAACTTTACACATCTTTACACTCCAATACGGCCGGAGGATGTGGTTATCAGCGAGGCAGACTCTACTACAAGTTATATTGAGCCAACAAATTGGAAGCTTGTTGTTGACACCTTACACAAGGTCGACTTAGTATGTGACAAATTAAAGGAATTGATGATGCAAGATCCTGGTCTTCGTTTTAAAATTGATTTGTTTTTCATCTGGGGAGCACCTGCACGGGGCTCTTCGTCTGACAGCTCTCTAAGTACAACGGATGAGGAGGAGGAGGAGGACGACTAGTTATCTTTTTTAAAACTCCGTTTGGATGGCCTTGACCTTTCCCCCTCCACTGAGTTTATTTAAGGTGCACTCTCAATGACTGCAGCATCATTTCATCGCGCACCTTCACCACAGCAACATGGAGAGTCAACTCAACTACTGTTGCGAACGGAAATGTTTTTCATGGCCGAATGACATTGATGTTGCGGATGGCCTGGCGTGTAGAAAATGTGAAGCTTTTGGTCAATGCATGTGTAAGTGCAAGTCTTGGAAGAAGCCGAAACCGGAGTTGAAGACATTCCATGTGTACCAGATGAGAGGGCATAAGTACACTTGTTGCCCTGAACGTTGCATTGAATTCACATTAAAACAGCTAACTGGCTGCAAATTGTGCAACAATCATTTTGCAGGTTTTTGCAAACATTATTTAGGAGCCTGTCAGTACAGATCAACTTGGCATACAGAAGCACTCACTATCAATGAAATCGCTATAGATACACAAGAGTAGTCTTTCTACTCTTTTCTTTTTTTTAAAACTCCATTTGGATGGCCTTGACCTTTCCCCCTCCACCCACCTTAGTTTATATAAACCCCATTCCCACTGACCACAGCATCACTTCATCGTGCTCCCTCGTCAAAGCAACATCAGCTATGGAAAGTAAGCGCATCTCATGTTGCGAGCATAGGTGTTTGGAGATACAAGGCGTCACATATTGTGCAAAGAAGCGTTGGGAGGAAGAGACGGGGACAACCTATTGCTGTGAGGATAAGTGTTTCCTCTTACCAAAGTGGCAAGTGGATGGGCTGGCCTGCCGGCAATGTGAATGCTTCGGATGTTGCAGGTGTAGATGCAAGAACCAACAGCTGCCACCACCGGTACTACAAACTTTCAAAATCTACAAATCCAACTACTTTTACACTTGTTGTCCGCAGCGGTGTATTAAATTTCATTTCTCCAATCTTACCAATTGTCGGAAGTGCTACGGACAACCTGATGGGTGGTGCACCTGTTTTCTGGACTCCTGCCGCTACAGATCGGATTGGTTTACAGATCCGTTGGAAATTGATGAGGTCGCCCAGGAAGCACAAGAGTAGTCTTTCTACTCTTTAACTTTTTTAAAACTCCATTTGGATGACCTTGAGATTTCCCCCTCCACTTCCCCATATACCTAGCATCCACAGAGCCTGACAGTCAGTCACTCGGTGGCTGTCGTGGGGTGCGCATCGGTGTCGGCGCTCCGTTGTTAGGTTTTCAAGGTCACAGTAATATCAAATTGTTGGTGTTGTGCTGGTTCAAGGTCACCTGAGGAATAACCGATTGCCCATTTAGGCACAGTCATGTCAGAAACTCGAGTTTAACTTGGCACTTTTGCCGTTTCTCGTCGAAACTTCGCTCCAAGTGGTCAAGGTCACGGGGACTCTGACTGAAACTCGGAGCGTAGTGCGAGAAACGGCAAAAGTGCCAAAAAATTTTAAGTTTCGGCGTGACCTTGACCTCAGTGGCGTCGGTGACGTCATTTTGATGACGTAAGGGGTGATGACGTCATCGGCACGTCATTTCTGTGACGTCATGGGTGTGACGTCATAGAAATGACGTCATTGGTGATGACGTCATCGATGACGCAATCGATGACGTCATCGATGACGTCATCGGTGAGGTCATTGACCTCGATGACGTCATCCCTCAGGTGACCTTGAACTGAGCCAGCACCAACAATTTGACACTACTAACATTTACTTATTATGTTAATCATTATACACAATTTATAACCACCAATCTTTAAACTCATTCACAAGTGTAAATATCTTTCTAAAAATATCATACAAGTTAAAATTTATTTTAAAAATAAGATAACGTAAAAATTTGTATAAATAAATTTTGATATAAGATTTTTTTTTTTGTCGTCTAATGTAGTAATAACATTATTACATTTTTTGTAGTAATAATGTTTTTAGTGAAGTCATCGAAGCTCGGTTAACAATACATTATATAAATTAAACGCAGGCCCGACCGCAGCGGCCCGCGCTGGTCCGGACATGTCGCGGCGTATAAAACATGTAGCGACATGTCGACCACCTGACGTCCTGCATATGACGTCGCGTGACCTCACACATGTTAACAGGGCAGCAGGACGTGTCATTGTCATAATGATGGCGGCAAATGATGTGTTACATGTGAAAAATAAGTTTTTTCTATTCTACTCAAATACTTTTTAACTATAAACCAATACAATTACTATTCTAATCTGATGAGTAAATACTGTTAGAATGATTTAAAAGTAGAGACTGTTCAATGACTTAAGTGCCAAACTCCGGAAAATAATTTAATGGGTAAAAAAGATTAGTAAATTAATAATATTATCCAAAAGTGTTTTGTTTAGGATAGGCCTACTAGATACAGCAATATTTTAGTTTTAAAGAAATTCCTTATTTTCAAAGGTTTTAACGAAGTCTTATTTAATTCAATATTTTAAAACAAAAAAGGAGTATTATAATTCTAAAGAAATATTTAATTTGGTAGACAAGTATACAATTATGAAGGACTCGTAGATTAAGAACATAGTAAGGTATGCAATATTGAAGAGATGACAGCCAAAAGAAACCCTAGTGCAATATAATTTAAAGTCTTGGGGTCTGGTAAAATGTCCGTTTCCTTAGCACAAAAATATTTTAAAATCAAGGTGTTTAGTTATCTTTAAAATAAAAAAATAAAAAAAAAAAAACTTGCAGTTTGACATATTTAACAGAAAGCACATATAAATTTACTTACATAGTGCATTTGTTACAGACATAATATTTAACAAAATTACATTAAAACTGCATAATATAAAAATAAAGTCTTACTTCCTGGATTTTTACGAGAGTTTAATTTAATATGTTTAAATATAATTTACTTTATTTATACGGTAATTTTGGTTTATATAATTAAACCACACATCTCTAAAAAATTTGGTGTGTAGGACCTCAGAGTATTAGGACCCAATCAACAATATTCGGCATTCATTCATTTAAAATTTATTATTATTATCATTTTATTTTTATATTTTACAGGTAGTTCAACTCTAAAACCTTAAAAAAAGTTAAAATCGAAATTTCTCAAAAACAGCTTTAACAATTTCCATAACAATTTTGTGATTTTTTAAGGATTAAAAGATGAATCCAATGATGCCACGTGTATCTCCTATAAAATCCGCAGTCGAATGTTACATAGAGTAGAACGTTGTAAAAGTTATATTTGGATAAAAAATACAACTTGAAAATAGATTTTACATGTCACCTCACCATTGTATATAAATCTTTAAAAAGTAATTAAATTTTAATTATTGTTCTACGTTATGTTGTTGAGCATAACATTCAGTTTTTCATTTTGAGGCAAACGCTTTCCATTTACAGACTTAAGTTAAGAGTCACAGACAAGCGTGGAGTTAAACTGGTTCTGCTCAGCTATTATCAATCTGCCTGAGCCATCAATACATTGTTGTGTGGACGCTTGCAACTCAATTATTAGTATTTGTTAGTTATCTGATACCGTTTACTTCAGTGGGTCGGACAATTCTAAACAATTTTACAAAAATTTACACTTTCTTAATGATTGGCCATATGTTGTCATCAAAGATAACAGTAACAACAATAATGTTAATAATTCGCTTGGGGAATTTGTATTAGTAAATTTTTCAAAATTTATGAGCTGTAAGACAATTTGGAGCTGTATCTTTTGATAACTACAGTAGACCTGTTTATTTGGAGCACTATGTAGTTGAGTAAAATTCTTAAATGATAACTGTAAATTAAAATCACTAGATCTGTTATGTAAAATTATAATATAGCTTAAATGTAGAGCTTAAACATATTTCGTAAAAGTAATTTTCACTCTCTTATTACAAATTCTTTTGTCATAAGTATATTGACCTATAGTGAGCTATTGATTTTATGTTATGAGCTATTTATAGAGAATGAGAAGCATGTTTTGAGTTAAGCTCCTTTCAAACTGAATGTATGATAATTAAACAAATGACTGGAAAAGGCTAATTATTGACGTTGCTGCAGTACGGGTCACAATTACAATATCAATGAATCAAGTAATTAATAGGGTTCATCTGTGTGAATGCTGCTCCTGTAAAGCCATTTAGAAAATTAAGTTTATTTGTTGAGCTGCTTATTTACTGAGCTTTGTATAGTACTTCACAAAAATGTAATGGTTAGGCAAGGTAAATATCAAATTGTATCAATATTCGGCACTTTTTAATTTTCCTTATAAACTGCATGGGGGTGAGTATGTATAGGTTTATTGCCATTTGGGAGTTGTAAGCATATATTTTTGTTTGCATTGGTCTTATTTGTTTTGCATTAGTGATGTTTTTGCTTAGGAAAAAACAACTTTTGGGGTTAGCGCACGTAAAAAATGTTTTTTCTGTGCACTTTAAAAATGCTATAAGAAAAGACCAACTTTATGGACTAAATACAGGCTAGAAAACGACTATTCTGTGTGCAGTATGATGAAAAGGATATTTTAATTTCCTTCATGTATGTAATTTTTTATTTGTTCCTTTGGCCCTCGCATACCTCCTGAAATGCTCTCTCGTACTACCAGTAGTACGCGTATTACCGGTTGAGAAACACTGGATTAATTAATTGACATTTATTTTTAAAACTAATTAAAAATGTTTAAGCAACATTTAAAATAATGGAAATGTGTTATTTCACGTGCAACACATCATTTGCTACCATCATTATGACAATGACACGTCCTGCTGTCCTGTTAACATGTGTGAGGTCACGCGACGTCGTATGCAGGACGTCAGGTGGTCGACATGACGCGACATGTTTTATACGCCGCGACATGTCCGGACCAGCGCGGGCCGCTGCGGTCGGGCCTACGTTTAATTTATATAATGTATTGTTAAACGAGTGTCAATGATTCTACTTCTTGTCATTTTAAACATAAACAATCGTGGTAGCAGCGAAATGCATTACAAATTATTCAATATTTTTTTTAGTAGTTACTAATGGTGAATAAATAATTAGTAGTTTGTAAACAATGTGCTTATTACTTTTAAACTAACATGAAGATTGTTTGTTCATATTTACTAACAATGTTTTATAATTTTTTTTAACCTAATTTGGTCCAAATTAAAGTTTTGTGGGGCGGAAATATTATTTTTGCACCAGTATTTAAATATCATGCCTAAAAGTGTATAAAGTTGAAAAAGTGGTCCAAGCGGACGTCATAAACACTATAATACTATTAACAGACATTTAATACTACAGTATAAAGTAACGTATGGTGCCGTAAAATAATTTTTTGCAAAGAAATATTTTTATTTAACAATTAAAATAGTAAAATGTTAAGGAACTCCATAGTAATAATATATAATTTTATTTGATTTTTTAAGCTATAAAAACTATTCCTAGTAGTTAGGAAATTCTGTATATTCAACAAAAAAAATTATTGATATGAATTAGATACTTAATTGTTTTAAATCTTTAACTAACTAAAAGTAACACCACTAATTTTTAATTATTTTTCTTAGTTGATCAAACACAACCCTAAAAAATGTGAAGAAATCCATATAAATTGTTGGGCGATAAGCCACATTATAACAAGACTACTTATCTAATTACCATATTACGAACAACGTATAATGTTGTTTTTATTCACCTTATGTTCGACATTTGTTTTGTATTTTCACTAACGATGTATGAAGAATACTTTTAAGTGACTGCGTGGGTTTAGTACAGCACAGAATGTGTAGGAGTATCACCCAACACTCCATTTGATGAACGTTTTTTTATCGACTCGTAAACTCTAAACCCAGAGGATCGAAATACATCGACTCGAACAACCTTACAATTACTAGACTCTGTGCGTGTTTTTATTCAAACTCTTCAAGAAAAAAAGCTTTAAACTAGTAAAACTTCTTACTGTACAATGGAATTGAGATGCTTTTTGTATTTATTTAAACTGTGTAGAGCGAATTATTGTATGTATAACAACACAAAGTTCCAATGGTAAATTTTATTGATTCAAGTTTACTTGAATGTTACGTAAACATTCAAGTAAATTCGTTTGTTTTATTTTGCATGTGGACTTTAATCAAGTAGTCTAATATAATGTGTTATGGTTGGACCATTAGACTAGCTTAGTTTAAATCAACTTATTCGACAAAATTGTTTTAACAAGTTAAAATATAAATTCAAAGCCTTGCATGAATATTAAAAACAAACAACTCAAATAAAGCACCACTAATACAGCCTCCAATGGATTTCTCATAGGGAATTCAATTAGGAATTAATAGTTTATTACTAGTCAGAATAATTTCATAAATGAATTTAAATCTACAAATTACGCATAAAATCTATCTCGTAAGTTTGAAGTCAGTCTGAGACTTCTTTTGAAAGCCTTTTAAGGTAGCAACACTCATTCATGTATGATGTTTTCAATCCTCTTCAATCCGTTCATCTGATTATCCTTAAAAGTAACAATTATTATAACAAACACTTATTTGAAATGATTATAAACAAATAAATAATATTTTCCAGGAAGAATAAATAATATAATCTACTTGATGAAGTGCGTATTTTTATTTTCCGAAATCTTGCTACATTTCTAAAGGCAAGAAGGCATGACAAATGGATAAATAACATTTGAAGCGACAATAAATTAAATCCAACTTGATTTTTTACTGAGAAAAATATGTGTTAATAGACCATTTTCAGGCAGGTTCAACGGTAAATGTCAAACAAACTCTTCGGCGAGAATGACTGGTATTCGTCGAACCACTCCAATTCCCACTCATCGATTTGGTTAGTAGGGGGTTATAGCCGAAGGTAAGGAAGGGCGGGATGAGCGGGATGAGCCCCCCCCCCCCCAGACCACCCAAGTTGCGGACCCCCCCCCCCCCCCCCGAGGACCACCCACGGCGCGAACCCCCCCCCCCCCCCGAATTAGTAGAGGGTTTTGGCATTTTTTTTTATTTTTTTTTTTATTTTTTTTTATTTTTTTTTTTTATTTATTTTTATTTATTTTTATATATTTCGTACATTCTCATCTACATAATTACTTTCCCGCCTTAACGCTACCCACGTCATCAACGCTAGTTACATAACCGTCCGCCTGTCCTTGAAACTCGCGCGCTATTTACAAAATGTCGCTCACCTCAAACACTGCAAGTAAGCGATTCACTCAGTCTTACACAGTCACTAGTGCGGTACAGACATGAGCGCGTCCGGATTAATAGACGACTACTTGAATGCATTCATGGCCGACATCAACGCTGCGGACGACAACGCTACAGTTGAACAGATACCAGTTCCACCATCACCGAGGCCTAAGAAGAGGATAAGACCTACGCCTAAACCTAAAGTGGAAGAAACAGCAAAACCAGGATGGGTTCCAAAACCGTCAGACGACTGTCCCATCGTGTCGTGGCTTGAAAACGGACAATTTTATGCGGTGCAGAATCCATCAAACAGCGGACCAGTGCTTTTAAAAATGGAAATGTATGACGGTTCGGATATGGTGTACAGATGCGGATTATTTATAGACAAGAACAGTGAATTATACGAGAGCGTCAACCAGGTAGTGGACAAGTCAGAGAATATGTGGATTAATAAAGCTACGGGAGTACCGAAGATTAGCGGCTTGACGCAAACAGTAACACGATACAGTAAGACAGTAGAGAAACCGAAAAAGCCAGTGTTAAAACCGAAAAAGCAAGCTGCGCGTAGAAGACCCACCAAGAAAACATTGTAGGAACAACGTCTAGACACTGTGGAATGCAACCTCATCAAACACCTGCGCTCATAAAAAATCCATGATGGCCGCCACCCTTCTCGACCACCTGCACAAACAAAAGAAGCGGAACGACCCTTCTCGAATTTCATCGACCACCTGCATCCGGCCACCTGCACAAACAAAAGATTGGACACCTGCGGGACGACCCTTCTCAGATTTCATCGACCACCTGCGCAAACAAAAGAAGATTTACGATGTCTAGACACTGTGGAATGTGCCAAACACCTGCAAGACGACCCTTCTCACGTTTCATCGACCACCTGCACTGAACACCTGCGCACATAAAAAATTCCAAGATGGTGTCGTGGGCAACAAAAACCGAACGGACGAACTGTCCGAGCATCATTCTTCGCCTGGAGACCACTTCGACTAGTCGCATCATCCACATACTCTCTCATCATTACCATGTCGAGCATCAGCAACATGACTTCAGAGTCCGCACCTGGTGTAACGATGGACCTGCGAACATCATTGAACACCTGCAAATCCAGCTCTCCGGCCTACACCCGCCTGTCTGATCTGCGAGAGGAGTGCAGCTATGCGATCAGCGGGATGGAGCGTGTGACTACTCCATTCGGCGAGACAGTCGTCGTCATTCTCGAGGGACAAGTCGGCGATGATTTCTTCCTACGAGTCTACCTGCCCAGGCGTTTCAACCAAGTCCTGAGCGATCACGACATCGAGCGTTACAACAGCGGCTTCGGAGATCGCCTTCGTCTGGTGAAGCGCAGTCCACTTCCAGGCAGTAAATTCACACCGTTGGAATTTTTGTAAAGCAAGAAAAAGAAGACTCAAGATTTAATTAACCTTTATAAATTTTGATAGCTTTCGTAAGCAATAAAAATCCATGTACATTACAGCATAAACTAATGTCTTTTATTTTAAGATGAAACCCCAAACCTTTATTTTAAGAAAAAGTGTGTGTGTTATTAGTTTTAGTGTCAGTAGCAGTCATGAGCTTGAAGTGGCAACATCCATTCTCAGCCATTGTGGCTGGTCCTTCAGGTAGTGGTAAATCACATTTTGTGTCCAAGTTTATTGAACACATAGATGAAATGTGTGATGTAAAATTTACCAAAATTAACTGGCATTATGGTAGTGGTGGAGGAGGAGGTGATGTAAGTAATTCCAAAATAAACCACATTGAGGGTTTACCAGACTTGAGTGATTATGATGGTAAGGAACCGATACTGGTTATAATTGACGACATGATGCGTGAGGCAGACGATAGAGTGGTGGATCTATTCACGAAGGGTTGTCATCACCGTAACATCAGTGTGTTCTTCATTACACAAAATCTTTTTCATCAGGGTCGTGGGCAGAGGGACATCTCACTAAATGCTCACTACATTATATTTTTTAAAAATCCCAGGGACAGAGTACAAATCAGATATTTAGCCAGGCAGATATATCCAGACAGCCCAAAGTTTATAGAGGAAGCTTACGCTGACGCCACGAAACACGCGCATGGCTATCTGCTTTTGGATTTGAAACAGTCGACATCCGAGGACATGAGAGTACGCACTTGCATATTTCCCGAGGATCGTGTAAACTATGTGTACTTGCCAAAGAAAAAATAGCTAGTCAGTTGCAATCATGTCGTGCTTGAAGAAGGATGCACCGCTGCTCAGAGCGCTGATACACGCAACACCCAAGGAACGCAAGGCACTGTTAAAGGTTTGTGACAAGAGTCGCATTCGTTCAGTCTGCGAGTGCGCCTATAACGTGCTACGTGGGAACGTGCCTCTGTCGAGTAAGACTAAAAGCCAGTTGAGCAAACATAAAGTGGCTCTGAGACGCTTAGTAAGACAAGGAGAGTGTTGGGGAAAGAAACGAAATTATCTAGTGCAGAAAGGAGGTGGAGTTTTTATTCCATTACTGTTGGGCACAGTGTTACAGGCAGCAGTCAGTAGTGCATTAGGAAAGTGAAATGGATGTCCAGACAAAAGCATTTTATTTGACTTTACTTAGCGGTACGCCCCGCTCAGCAAAATATTATCCGAAAAATAACACGTCTGATTTCACCGTACAACTATTGAAGTACATTTGCTTGGACAGTAGAGATTGGGAAGTAGCGCTCGTAGAAGTACATTACCCATGTTCGTTCTCAACAGTAGGGTCCGATGCTTTGCTACAAGTAGTTGGTACAAAAAAGGAAGAACCCAAGAAGTCTGTGGGAAAAGAAGGTAAATCAGTCAACAAAGAAGGTGAATCAACCATCAAAGAACCGACCAATAAGAAACCCAAAATATTCGCACACTTCGAAAGACCGAAACCCGGATACTACAATTCAGTTGAAGAATTGGTGGAAAACATCAATGGGCTGAATTATGTAAAGAAAACTGGAACTATATTCAGTCTTGACGAAGCAAAGCGTCTTAAAGTATCGTTAGGAACTGCGTTGGGACCTGTCACAAAAGTAATTTATTCCCAATCACTCGCACTTCAGTTGGGAACAGCATCGACAGATGATATAATATCTGAACCAAGTTTACTTAAGAGTACTAGACCGGCTAATTTAAATCTTGGTTTACCAGCACTTATGCTCGTGCACTGCGATCTGGTTGAAGAACAAATTTTAAGCGATGATCGTATACCACTATTGAGGATTATCAATATATCCCATTCGATAAATGATTACGGAACGTACAAGACGGCATACATAAGTGATCCGCACTACGTGCCGGTGAGAAAGAAGACATTCGAAAGTGTGAGAATTTATGTGAAGGACATCTTAAAGCGAAATCTCTCATTCCGTCACGGAGCGTTGACCGTTAAACTACACTTCCGACCGGCCGCCGCTGCTGTAGATCAATAATGGAGCACGCAAAGAAGATGGCCATCGTCCCGCAAGAGCTTATTGAGCGTTTACAGTCTACATCATCAGCATCATCATCATCGGAGAAGACATCAAACAATTTGTCCACTACGGAAGGACTGGATGTGGAGATGCAGAAAATAATGAATAACAAGAATATAGACGATAGTGAAAAATGGAAACTGTACAATCAGGCGTTGCAACGTTTCTTACACTTTGCCTCTAATAATCGCCAGCCGATTAATATTCCAATCGTGGATGCGACATTCAGTGATGATGCCCAACACCCGACACGGGGTGCAGCGGAAGGGCCAGTCGATGAGATTGTCGAAATGTTCTCAAAGACATACAGGAGTGACGCCCGCAATCTGTTACGATTTATGAAAAAACCCGATAGTCGAATCAGTTGGGATATCAACTACTCGGTGTTTATCGATGGTCGAAAACTACCGAATGCAAATATAGTTGATATTTTGAATAACATAGTGAGAGTTCGAATGACCGAACGTATACCGCCAGGATGGATGGAAGTGATGACCGCTTTGAAAGAAATGAATGTACCTCTAGAATTTATAAATAATACCAGAGCGTTACGGGAATTGAATGACACATTCAAATCATCATTGCGGATGACCAGTTCACCGAGTGCACCATCACCGCGCAGAACACCGATGCGAGAGCGGCTACGTTCGTGGGCGGTAGTGAAACGAGGAGCTAAGGAGCGGCGCGGTGAGACATCATTACAGAGAACATTACGTGAGGTCGATGATTATCTAGCGAAAACACCGATTGAAGAAGCGGCGACCGGCGGCTATGCTACGTCAACTCCTGCAAACAGGGATGAATACCAGTGGGAAACGGAGCCGCTGGGCTTTCTAGACAGGTGGGAACCGTATCCGGCCAAGTGAGTATGGATCGTCTCTATTACAACCCCGGCGAGCCCGGCGCGTTCGGCGGTGTCGCACCGCTAGTGCGAGCTGCACGCAAGAGAGATATTTCAAAGTCGAAAGTAATCGAATGGTTACAATCACAGGATACTTATACATTACACAAGCCTGCCCGTAAACGCTTCCCACGCAATCAGTACTCTGTTTTCGGCCCGTATGAACTGTGGCAAGCGGACTTGAATGATATGCGAGGATTGAGTAAATACAACGATGGAGTCAATTACCTGCTGACCGTGATAGACGTGTTCAGTAAACGTCTGTACGTGAGAGCGTTGAAGAGAAAGGAAGGTGCAGAAGTGGCAGTGGCATTCGATGAAATATTCAAAGAAGCGACTAAAACTCCACGTTGCCTCCAGTCTGACAAAGGAACAGAGTTTACCGGCACCAAGACCAGACAATTATTCAAAAAGTACGGAATAAAATATGTGACTACGCAGAATCCCGATGTTAAAGCGGCAGTAGTGGAACGCGTGAACCGCACGCTAAAGTCTCGCATGTGGCGTTACCTGACTTACAAAAACACTTACCGATATATCGATGTACTGAACAAACTGGTGAAAGCATACAATGTCAGTGAACACAAGAGTCTCGGCGGTGGATTGCGCCCCATCGATGTGAAAAATGATCGGACGATAGCACAAGTGCTACAACGCATGTACAGTAAAATTCCACGTCGTGTTAAGCCCAAACTCAAGATTGGTGACACTGTACGCATAGCAAAGGAGAAGGGTACATTCGCCAAAGGCTACGAGACCAATTGGAGTAACGAAGTGTTTACTATTCGTAAAGTGAACACTCTGATGCCGTTGCCCATGTACACGCTGGCGGACCTCAAAGGTGAAGTTTTGACCGGCCAGTTTTACGAACACGAATTACAGAAAGTAATCTATCGGAGTGATCAGCTATTCAAGATTGACAAAATTCTGGACACTCGTGGCAGAGGCGCCAGTAAGCGTTATTACGTCAAGTGGCGAGGATACGGAGACGAGTTTAACTCTTGGGTGAGAGCGCAAGACTTGCAAAATGTCTAACTCACAATTCTTCCTTACGCTGCCCAGCAACAGTTCTATGGAATATTTCCCCAACAATAAGGTGTCAAACTACACTACGCATCTTTCGAAACAGATACGATTGGAAGGTGCGTGGGAGATGGCTCTGGTGGAATCTCACTATCCATGCTCATTTCCATTAGTGAACAAAAACGAGATTATAATAATCGAACAGGATACTATTCTTTCCGCCATAGATTTAGGAGATACAGACAAGTACACGTTTACTCTGGACATGGGTTACTACAAGAATATAACCGAACTGCTGAATATGATTAATGATGCAAAGGACCTCATCGATTACGTAGAGTTCACTTATGACAAAGATGCTGACAGAGTGGAAATAAAAATACTGAAAGAAGATGTGGTTGCGATACATTTAGACTATAAACTGGCTTTACAGTTGGGATTCGATCCGCAACAGAAGGACATTGTGAAAAACAATAAAGCGTCATGGCCACCGAATCTATCGATGGGGCTTCCAGCTAACATGTACGTGTACTGCGATCTGATTGAGCCACAATTGATCGGTGACACTTCTGCCCCACTATTGAAAATCATCAACATTGACAGAGGCGACTACGTGCACGGTGCCAATAAGACTGTACTCTACACCAGCCCGCATTACGTACCGATCACAAAAGGTGCATTCGAGACTGTAGAAATCGACCTCAGGGATCACACGGGGCAAAACCTGTCATTCCTGTTCGGGACGTCGTACGTGAAGCTGCATTTCAGAAGAGCTCTGCATAATTAACTGTAATAATGGCTTCGAACGATCCGTACATGGCGTACTACTATCGCCAGCATTCGCAGACGGGCGGATCGATAGAAAAAGTGTTTCGCGGTGCCGCCTACCAGAGAGGACATGGAGTCGGCAGCTTCTTGGGCGGAATGTTTCGCACCGTATCTCCGATAATCAAGAGCGGAGTTGCAGCATTGGGCAGAGAAGCCTTAAAGTCCGGAATGGGTTTTCTAGGTGATGTCACTCTGCGTACGAAACATCCCAGAGATGCGGCAGAGGAGCGCATGAAAGAGTTTACCGGGTCGTTGAAACGCACGGCCGATGACAAGATTGAACGAGTTCTCCGTGGTGGTGGCAGTGTCAAGCGTCTGCGGCCTGCATCCAAAAAGCGCGGATCGCGTAAGAGTGGCGCGAAACGCGCAACGCGCAAGACTTCCGCGAAGCGCGCAATGCGTGGCGGCAAGAAACAATCGAGTAGCGGTCGCACACTGCGTGTCACACCTCAGTCTCTGGCTAAACTCCTTAGAGGAAGGACGTCATCATCGCCGTCCAAGAAGAGAAAAGCAGCAGTTAAAAATAAAAGGAAAGTAGCAAAGGCAATAAGGGATATTTTTAATTAATCATGTCGTTCATACATCAAAGATCATGTGAATGCGTCAAGACGGAGCTGGACTTGTTTTCACTACCGCCCACACAGACGAGTATCGAAAATGGAAAATGGATTCAATACAAACCGATATCCACACTGACGGACGATTCACCGATAGAGTTTGTAGTGCCAGGCAATGGCGAAGAGTACACCGATCTATCACAAACAATGCTAGAAGTCACAGCATCGATAATCAAGGCGGACGGAGCGGCGATTGCTGCGGATGATGCAACTAAAGCTGGTCCGATAAATAACTGGCTACACTCGTTGTTCAGTCAAGTGGACATGTGCATGAATCAAAAATTGGTTACACCACAAAATAACACTTACGCCTATCGAGCGTACATCGAAACAGTATTGAACTACGGATTCGATGCCAGGAAATCGCATCTATCGTCCGTGCTGTGGAACGCTGATGATTCAGGCCATATGGAAAACACCGAAGACGATAATGATGGATTGGAAAAACGACGGAAGCTAACAAAAGGAGGACGAGAAATCGATTTGGTCGGTCATTTGCATTTGGACATGTGTAATCAGAATAAATATCTTTTGAACGGAGTCGAGCTACGCTTCAAGTTAAACAGGTCGAAAGATGCATTCTCCATAATGGTGCACGAAGGTGACTACAAAGTGCATATCGCCGATGCGAACCTGTGGATTAGAAGATGCAAAGTCAGCCCGACCGTACTGTTGGCGCACAGCAAGATACTGCAGTCCGGCACCGCTAAGTATCCAATCACACGAGTGGATGTGAAATCTTTCACGCTCGCTTCCGGCATAAGGAGCAAAACTCTGGACAACGTATTTCTGGGACAAGTTCCGAAGCGCGTGATTGTCGGAATGGTAACCAATGCCGCATTCAACGGTGATGTCAAAAAGAATCCGTACAATTTCAAGAATTTCGATTTGAACTACTTCTCTCTGTACGTGGACGGTGAACAGGTGCCGGCCAAACCGCTCCAACCCAAGTTCTCTCCTGCAGGTAGCGCAAAGTTCATTATGGCGTACAACACAATATTCAGCGGCACGGGGATCCATTTCTCAGACGCTGGAAACGTGATCAGCAGAGAAGATTTCGAAAACGGCTACTGCTTGCTAGTGTTTGATCTGACACCCGACCTGTCTGCCAGCGATACCGGCCACTGGAATCTCGTACGCAATGGTAGCGTGCGCATGGAGCTGGGATTCGGCACCGCGCTAACCGAGACTGTCAACTGTTTGGTGTACGCAGAGTTTGACAACGTAATTGAAATCGATCGACACCGCAACGTGATGGTCGACTTTGGTGGCTAGTCTCTCACCGGTACTCGTACGAGATGGATCGCTTACGCAGAGTACGTTGCAGGAATTTGGCCGCTCCCATCATTATTGATTTCCAGAGTTTCAAAGACAACATCAATGATTACATAATGAAGGAAGTCTGCGTTATGGAAGTGGACAGCGGGATACTACTGATGCATCACATCGCCAAACCGCCATTCAACAGGGACGAACTGACCATCGACAAACATCGAGAATCCCATTGGCTATCGAAACACTATCACGGATTAAAGTGGGATCAAGGGGACATCGGCTACTGCGACTTGGAACAAAAACTACGAAAGATAATCGCCAAACGACACACCGTCTATGTCAAAGGATCGGAAAAGAAGAGTTTTATATACAGACATTTAGTTATTGATCACTGCACTACCAACGTTATCGACTTGGATGATATCGGATGCGGTTCACTGGCTACAATCAACAATCTACTATCGAAATCCACGCTGCGATGTCGCCATCACAGATCACCGAACCATCGATGCTCACTGTCCAATTGCATCGCATTACACGGATGGTTGTTTTTGACTAACAATATTGATGATGAATTGGAATCTACTGATGAGACGAGCTCGTATTTCTGCTCTTGTTTTCACACGTCTACGAGCACTACAACGAGTACTACCGCTGCAACTGTTGGCATCGACACCGTAGAATGAATACCAATCAGATTGAGAAATATCTATCGACTCTGCCAGTACACAATCATGGGGTCTACGCTGCCGACCGACTACCGCATCGCATCTCCCCGTCTACAGCAATCGTTGTGAATACCGATCCACACAATGAAGACGGTACGCACTGGGTTGCATTCTACCTGGACCGAAAGAGTGATGTCATTGAATTCTTCGACAGTTACGGACAACCTCCACATCTGTACTTCTACCAAGGATTCCTGAGACGTAACGCTCGTCGTTACCTGTACAACGAGTATCGCCTACAAGATGATGACAGCACAGTCTGCGGCCACTACTGTCTGACTTACCTGTACTACCGAACTCACCATGATATGAGGATGATGGACTTCGTGCAGCTCTTCGACGACACCTCCACTACTCACAATGATGCGATGATCAGAACACTGTTCACCAGATTGTATAAACACTTGTAGCAATGTTTGCTTTTTCTTTGTAAAAATCTTTTTAATTTTTCTTTGTATTGTAAAATCTTTTTCATTTATCTTGTAATGTAATTTTTTCTTGTAATAAAAATGAGTACTCAACAAACACCAATCTTTTCATTTCCTTTGAGTATGTAAGTTAATCATTTTTAACAGGCTCAATATTTCAAAGTGCATTTAGAAAAATCAGATAGTTTAATCTTTGTGTAGACTCGACATTTATAATTTACTTTCAAAGACCAGAGAGTCTAGTAACTCAGTATTTCAAAAGAGTCTGATAGTTTACTCATTGCACATATTTGACATAACAGTTCAAAGTGAAAAGAGCCTATTAGGTTAACCTTTATGCAGACTCGACATTACTTTCAAAGACCAGACAGTTTAGTAACTTGATATTTCAAAAGAGTCTGATAGTTTAAGTATTTGTACACCTCTGTGCAGACTCGTCATTTATATTTTACTTTCAAAGTGAAAAGAGTTTGATATCTTAGTATTTTTAAAAAGCAAAGAGTCTGACAGTGAATGATCTTATTACTAAGTGTAAAACTGGAAAATGAAAACAAGTATGTCAATACAAATGACTAGATTTATTGAAGTAATCTTAAGTCTAACATCAAGTGTATTTAAAAAGAAGGAATATTGAATCAGCAGATAGAAACTTTATACATTATTTAACAATGATAAAATTTATAGAATAGACATCAAAGATAAAACATTGTAAAATGGTCAACACAAATGAATTTGATTCATTAATAAAAATTTACATACAAGCAACAACAAGAAAAATGCACACACAAAAATAAATAAAAGTTCATATCACAGTCCACAACAGTCCATAAACAGTCCATATCACAGTCCATCACACACTCCCGAGATCCGAACAGAGCCTACCCGATCACACTCATGCGACTTAAATTATATTGCCTATTCGTCTACGTCCATCAGCGCTGGTAGAGCTGGAGGTAACGGTGGCGCCCTGGGGGGAATAGCATAGTGCCCCCACGGAAGCGTGTTTATTCCGTCCTCTGGCATTACATAGCGTTTGTCATCATAGGGTGCCAGGGACCGCTTCCTCACCACAACGGTGTAAATGATGTGGTGTTTGCTTTGGAACCTCTGATTGTCCGTACTTTTGATTGTCTTGTTGTACAAGCAGTCCAGGTAATCTTGCACGGAGAGGTCCTTTGCAACTACGGCGCGGTTGACGCCCTTTGCCCGCTTTATCGGCGGAGGCGCACCACAGTCGTCGTCATCTCCGTTACCAACAGCACACGTAAAGCCTCCGGACAACATACAATATAATTTTGCCATCAAGCCGACGAATAACCTAATTACTCTCCCACCGACTTCGTCCTTAAATTTCCCCAAAACCCTAGCATTGCGCCCGTCGTAGCACATGTGGTTCTGAGGATAGTTACTAGTGTCGAAGTCGTCCAGGTGCGTCATCATGTCGCGGTAGACGTCAAGGGTACGGATGGCGTAGACGATACCATCTGTGTCCATGTAGGCCATCTTGATATTTTCGATGCCGTACCTTTCTACCATGTCGTAGTGAAAACCGTACATCCACCGTTTACTGTGGTCCAGAATACACATCCCCGCATAGACTGGCTTGTTCAGTACAACTCGCACTTTCGCCATATTTAGTAGTGCCAGGTTCTCGTCGTACCAAATTCGGTCGTTGAAATTTGCCTTGGCCACGTACTTCGTGTATGTCTTGCGGGATGTGGCGATCTTCATGTTTTGATGTTTTCTCACATTCTGGAGACTCATACCGTAGACAGCATTGACCATCAATTTAAACATTTCGACTTCAAATTTGTTGTTGGCCTGCCGTCTCAGTTCGGTATTCAGCATCACGTACGGTTTTAACCACGGCGACTGTTTGAAACGCATAACCCGGTGAACACGACGAACACGCAGTCCATTCTCGATCGCTTGTTGCAAGTAACGATAGTGGATCACGTATTCATCCTTGTCCGTGAGAGTAGCCATTAGCTTCTTCGATTGTCCTGCTCCGCTATTAATGATGTCCTCCGACGAGTAGGGCAGCTGGTAAGCCGGCGACTTTCGTACTTCCGGACAGAACGGGAGGTCGCGGTGTTTGTCGTGGAGCGCCTGGTCTCTCGGGTACTCCAGGTCGACTTCCAAAACATATCCATACTCGCCGTCTGCCGGTATGTCCATGATGTTCATGTCGTCGATTTCCTGCTGCGAAAGCCACTCAAAATCTTTGTAGGGGAGTGGTTCTGACATGGCCCATCCGTAGAGGTTGTTAGCATCATAATACATTAAAAATGTATCATTGTCGTATTCTACGACACCTCCACTTGTCGATGCGCCCTGGCCGTCTCGGTTGCCGCCATCTTCAGCTCTTGTGTATTTGTTGTTGGCGACAACGTGCCTAGTGACGCATTGGGTCAGTCCACCTCGGATGCCCTTCTCGAAGAACAAGTACATATCGACATCTCGCAAGGTATCGAGCACCACTCCTGTCTTGAGTAGCATTACGTCCCACGCGTATGAAGGCAGAGTAAGATAATGCGCAGGATCCAAGTTGTAATGCGTCATGCACATTTCTCTGAAACCCTCGAAGACGTCGGCAAGTAGCAGAACATCGGTCATCAGATATATTTCTGCGTACTGTCCGAGGGATGTGCAACTGAACTTATCCCATACGCGTTGGGCGTGTGCGTAATCCTCGTCGGTAACATTTTCTCCGAATACATCTTTAGGTGGCAGGTGATCATCATTAAGTACCTCCATAGACGTGACGTACTCGTAGGGGAAGATTCCCTTCCTTCGAAGCAAATCAAAGTCTTCTTGGTCTTGGTGCCGGGCGCGCGTGAGGTGCATTTTGTTGGCCGGCAGAATAGACGCTAATGTGCCTAACGCCTTTGACATTAGTCTGTATGAATCGACAAACTGTAATTTAATACTGTTCCGCCGGCCCGCGCCCGGATATTTGAAGCGCTTCGAGAAAGTGATGTACTTCTCCTCGGTGTTGGCGAGTACCTCAACGTCTCCCTTGTCCACGCCTAACTCACGCACGATGAAGTGGGCGTCGTAGTTGGAAAGGTTGTGGAAATACATATTGACAGTCTCCTGTTCCCTGTAGCGGAGGTTGCAAGATCGATGAGCCGCTCCTCTGTAGTTGTACGGAGGCGAGTGTTGGTGATCCCTAACTTTCATTTTATCTTCACCATCGTTAGGGCCGAATTCCCGCTTACAGATGTGACAGATAGTGGCGCGTCGGAATTGGAGCTCTTCCTGCTCTGTCAACATC
Organism: Neoaliturus tenellus; assembly: GCA_030545055.2. NCBI lineage: Eukaryota > Metazoa > Arthropoda > Insecta > Hemiptera > Cicadellidae > Neoaliturus > Neoaliturus tenellus. The sequence continues at coordinate 613 of JAQYXR010000016.1, read as the reverse complement.
GGCGGATCTCCGGGCATGCGCTGACCGTAAAGGATGTCGCCAATCTTCCGTACGTCATCCCGTACAGCATTGATGAAATGTTGCGCAGCATCCTCGCCTCTGTACATCCGCAGTTTGGAGAATGTGTTGGAGTCCTGGTCATCGTCATCACAGTCTCCCTCGTCGGCTGTTCTCAGGTCGTCACGAATATAATATGCATAAGCGTACGGTCTGTGGACATTTTTAACATTGTTGGGCGTGCCACCCATGCGCTGTTGGCCGATTGTCCGGTTAGTCGCAGGGTCCCAAACAGGCGGTCGAACAGTTGGTGCGGGATGAATTGGCCTTTCGGCCTCATAGGGTACGAGCATACTTTCAAAATCAGCATAGATCGTGAAACGACTTCTCTTTGTACGCTCGGGCCGATTGAACATGATGTGCTCTTCTTCCGCAACATCGGTTCTCAATGGCGCGTTTTTGTAGCAGTAACGCCTGTGTTCTTCTAACCGCTGCTCTCCGGTGAGACCCAGTTTGTTGGGTTGGTTGTCAAAATGCGCGAAGCATCTCCTGCAAATGTGCAAACGATGTCCGCGACGAGTTAACTGGCTACTGACTAACCTCTCAAAGTCAGCTA